>PVIH01000813.1:0-27302 GCA_004025045.1 Sigmodon hispidus | reverse complement strand
GCTTGTATTTGTAGTTCCAGTTTGTTTCTTCAAATCCTATTTTCAGCATTGCCTCAGTTTGTGCCTTCTTTATTGCTTCTATTTCAATGTTTAATTTCTAGAATGTTTCCTTTACCTGTTTCTTTTCTTTTTCTTGGTTTTCTTTCAGGGATTTGTTAATCTTTTCCAGTTTTTTGTTTATATTTTCTTCTATTTCTTTAAGGGAATTTTTAATATCCTCTTTTAAGGCTTCTATTATCCTCATAAAGTTGTTTTTAAGGTTGCTTCCTTCTGCTGCCTTTTCATTGCTATGCTCAGGTCTTGATGTTCTAGAACCACCAGCTTCTTCTGGTGGTGCCTTGTTGTTCTTTATGTTGTTATAAGTATTCTTGCACTGGCATTTGCCCATTGCTTCCTTTTAGTCAACTCTTAGTCAGCTGTGGGCCAGGGGTCTGTGGCTTTCCAGTTGTTGTGGAGGTCCCTGGGGTTGGGGATGGAGTGGGGTTTGGCCATGGGTTTTGGTGGGAGTTTGGGCTTGCAGGGGGTCTTCCTGCTGGCTTGGGTTTAGGGCAGAGCTGGGTGGGGGTGGGGTTACAGGGCCTGTGTCCCTGGTATGGGCTTCAGAGAGTACTGGTCTCCACTTGACCTGGGAGTGAGGGGTGTGACTCACCTCTTAGTCAGTGATGGGCCAGGGGTCTGTGGCTTTCCAGTTGTTGCCTTCCTTTAGTATTTTATCTCTTCATTGAATTCCTCTTTCACATCATCCATCATCCTTCCTTATTTTATCCAGCTATTTGTTTGTATCTTTGAAAATCCTTATAATCATTCTTTTGTGTTCTCTGTCCATGATCTCATCTGGCTTCTTAACTCTAAAAGCCATTACAGTAGGGTTAAAGAGTTACATTATTTTGTTTTTTAATGCTTTTTTCTGTTACTTAGTGTTGGGATTTGTGCGTCTGTTTTTTTTTTTATTACCTGGTTTATTATTTTTAAAAACCAATCATGTATTCTTTTAGTTGAAGTATTTACCATGTTCAAGAGGGACTTGGATGCAGTAGAACTTCGCATTTAGTTCAGAAATTAATTTAGAATCTCAGGGTATCTAGTGTAAGTTCTCTGTTATTGCTCGAGTAAGGTGCTAACTGGGAGAGTAAGCAAGGCTGTCTGGTGATGCCAAGATGCAACTCCCATACCAACTGACTGAGAACAGGGGCCCTCTTAGACTTCAAGGAATTTTTTAGTTCTTAAGATTAAGAGGGAGAGCCTGGTGGTGTACATCTTTAATCCCAGCTCTCAGGAGGCAGAGGCAGGCAGATCTTTGAGTTCTATGCTAGCCTGGTCTACAAATTGAGTTTCAGGACAGCCAGGGATACACAGAGAAACCCTGGCTCAACAAACAAACAAAGAAATAAACCAAATAACAACAACAACAAAACCAGACACAAGAAACAGAGTGAGCAGGAAGTAGGGTGGGTAAGGATAGGAAGTAAATCCTAGATCCACTTCAAAATCAAAACAAAACTGGGAAGCTGGGATATAGTTAGGGCCTATGGATCTTAGAGACTGTTAAATGTATGGAAGATCCCAATTAAGAAATAAAGAGAGTTATGAGAGAGAGAAGAGATGATGTAGGAATAAGGGGAGGGAATAAATGTGATATGGCTGAAGAGCATCCTATAGTACACTGAGTAGAGAACCAAACAGCAATCCCAGAACAATAGAAACCAAAGCAAAACCATCCAGACATGCATGTGCATGGGTAGAAATTAAATAATAAAAAATAAGAGATGAAGAGAATATTTGGAACAAACCACTGGCATAGCCATGCCCAATTGACAGGTGACATTTGCAGCTCTTCTGGGCTGGAGTCAGTTTCACACTGCAGTGAGGATCCCTGGCCTCTGCAGCCTCAGTGTTTATGTTTGTGGGGTTATAGCCTTTGTGACAGGGGAGGTTGTAAGTCCTTTCCTGGTTGTTTCCTGAATGATGCACTTTACAGTAGCCTCTTCTGGCCCCGCAGGTTCAGAGTTTATGTGGAGAAACACATCCCTTGCAGTTTCTGCTGCTCCTGCCAGGGCAGCTTTATTGGGCAGGCCAGCATGATGCCAATTTGAGGGGACTTCCAGCTGGGCTCCTATTCTCAGCTTTCCTCCCTCATAGAACTTATCTTCTAAGAAGGAAAATGGCAGCTGAAAGTTCAAACCTACGAATATTTAGCACATTGGATGTGATAAATGTTAGGAAGACCATGAAGCAGGAATGGAAGGGAGCAGCGTAGGAATGTTCCAGGCATGCAGGAGGACCTAAGTGACAATCTGAAGGAAGTGGGGAAACCAATCACACAGTTATTTGGGAGTGGGCATCTAAATATAAGTGCTATGGGGGTGAGGAGGAAGTGGAGAAATTTACTGCTTGGTAAAGTGCTTCATGAGTAAGTATAAAGACCTGAGTTTGGATTTCCAGCACTCATGTAAAAGTCGGGCATGATGGCACATGCCTGCAACCCTAGTGCTCATGGCAGAAATAAATAGATTCTTAGAGCTCATAGGCTAGCCAGCACAGCCAATCAGTGGAGATTTAGTGAAAGACTATTTCAAAAACTAAAATGGAAAGTGATAGAGAAGACATCCAGTGTCGTATCACATCTCCAGATGGCATATACGTGTACTCATGCTCAACTGTGTGAACATACACACAAGTACATATCCCTTATAGGTGCGCACGCGCGCGCGCACACACACACACACACACACACATACACACACACACACACAGGAAATAGCAAATACAAAGGTTTGAGGTAGGAATCTACTCAAACAATACCAAGGAGCTAGTATGGCCAGCTAATAGCAATGGCACTGTCAGCAAAATCAATGAGAAAGTGGTGTTATGTTTGGCAGGTGACTAGGTCAAGGTTATGCAGCTACTATGTGGAAGAGCTTATCCCAGGCAGTTGGAATGCAGGCCTGCCCTCTTCATCAGCAAATGCAGGATTTGCCTTGTACAGTCAGTTTCTTAGAGGATGGCTCTGTGCACGTATGTAGAGGAAAAGATGCTCTTTCTCCCTGTGTGGTGGCTATGTTAGTAAACCCAGTGTATCTTTATGGACACCCAGCTACAGTGGCTGTGAACAAAACCAAAGGAAAGAGGCATCAGAAACAAGAGAAAGAAACAGGAGCCTATGGCTGATAACGGAGGAAGATTATGTTTTCCTGGAAGCCCCTACCAGGCCTCCCTCCTTCCTGCTGTCTCCGGCACTGACTGTGGTGCTGAATACTGATGTGCTAAATGCAGGGTGAAGTTGGCTTTGGTGGGTGAGTTTTGCTAGTGAATCAGTCCATGTGGGCTGCTGGATCTGATGCATGCTGTCAGCTTGGGCACTTGATGAAGGCAGAATGGAAGAAGGCAAAATTGAAGTCATCCAGTCAGTTTCTGGTTCTAGTACTGATTCATGGTAAATAAAACATGATGGTCTTAGGTGTCTAGGCCTGGGGATGTGGGCTAGGAGGCTTTGCCATGATGGAAGCTGGAAGTGGCCACTAGCATCCTATATCTAGTGATGGCAGTAGGCGACATGTCCTGTGATTCTAGTTGATAAAAGAATCTAGTTTCATATTCTTTTGTGCTATTTTGTTTTCCAGTCTTCAGTGCTTAAAATCTGCCTTCAATTTCTCTGCCTTCATGAAACGATACTATTTCTCCTTTAAAGTATAGGTGTATAGTTTATCTCACATGATCAAATCACTTTCTCTTCACATCCCATTGGCCTGATTCATTTGAAGTCCTCACAAATGTGCAATTCTGGGTAGGTGATACATCTGCAAAAATTCTTACATCCTTTTGCATTTTTGTGCTTTCATGAGTTTATGCTACTCTTTCTTAGGTTTCTTTCTTTCTTTTTTTTAAGTCATGATTTTTCTTATAGAGCTAAAGAAAACCTTACACATTGAGCCTGTTGAGGTTTTATAAGATGCCGAGTCACTCTTTAGCTGTTAAGTATTAGGGAGAAGGAAGAGAGAGGTGGGAATGAGGAATGAAGGGCTGGGGAAGTCAAAAGAAACAATATATTTATGGTCCTTTGCAGGGATGGTAATTATACAGCATTTTGCAAGTTAATTATGAAAAGTTTGAATGACCTTGGCTTGTCCTAAATGGCTGCCCCAGATGGCATCTTGCCAGGTTCTTGGTCTTTTATGAATACAAAGATTACATGTCTGAGTTATTGACTATATTGTTCTAGTTCTTTGGTCTCGATATTGAGTAAGGTGAATATATTTGATCCTGGATCAGAGGCCTGATACTTCCCGGAGGTTAAGAGGAAGGAGAAGGTCAAGAAGGGCCTCTGGTCAACCACAAGCTCTGGTGCTCCCACCCCCCAGTCACCAGATCTGTCCCAGGTAAATGCCATGGCGGCCTTTCTCCACTATGTTTCTCAGGAATTCTGCAGCTGCTTTTGAAACCTGGATAACAGTATTGTAGTAAGTAGCAGAGCTTGTTCTCAGCTCTGGGAGAAACTTGCAGATGTATAGTGACCAGAGGGGTGCCATGAGAAAGCATCCAATTTTCCAGTAAGGCTGGGGCCATGCTGGTATCGGCTAGCCAAGAATCTGGACAAGCAGGAAAGAGAAAAAGAGTTCTTCCCCTTCCCTTTGCCCCAACCCCCTGTAGTGCTATGCTGAGTGACTGTTAAGAGTTTCAGTCATGGTTCCAAGAGCCAGGAAGAATGAAATGTGGAAGAACTGGGGAGGAAGGAACTAGATAACCCGTTGAGAAGAGAAGCAAAAGAATTGAAAAGGAAAATTAAAGAAAGTGGATGGATGAAAGGAAGAGCCAGTGAGGTAAGAATGAATGTGCAAACTATGAGAAAGGAGTAAGGTTTGGCAGGGGACTGCCAGTGCAGGTTGGCATACAGAGGGGCCGGGGCAGAGGTGGCAGCAAGTGATGGCGGCAGAAACGGGAATGGATGAGGGTGGCTGGACGGAGAGGAGTAAAGGAGCCAAAGACACAGAAGGGAAATGAATAGACCACAGTCACGAGAAACCAGAGACGAGATGTATGGTGACATTATCAGAAGGCAGAGACTGGAAGACAAAAGACAACTTAAGCCATTTTCTGGTCTGTTAAGTCACCCTGGCAGCACAATGCACTGGGAAATGATGTCTGCCTGTGATCATTGTTTACTCAGAAAGCTGGCTGACACGAGCTGAAATTAACACAATAGGATGGAAAATTGCTAATAAAACAAAAATCCCTGCCGTTAGATTTTCATAGCCTAATTATTCAGCATGTTACTCACTAATGGCACGGGACATTACCATGCTAATGTGTCGCCTGCATATGTCAAGGAGGAAGAGGGGGAGAGGCTTTGACTCTGGGCAAAAGGAGAAATCCCACATTCCCAGATGGAGGATGGATGAGACGAGTAGGGTACCAGTGGCTAAGGAGGGGGAAAGTCATGGACCTCTAGGAATTAAAAGCCCTAGGTGTTGTTCCCTTGCCTTCATCAAAGCTCCACAGGCCCTTCCAACCCAAGCTGCTCTCTGCATCTACCATGCGTCTTATCTGTCCATGGATCATGTGACTGGCCATGAATAAGATCTGAGCACCAATAACAAGAAACAAAATCTGTCTCCAAGTGTTTCTCCTAACAGCACGGGCCTGTCTTTGTTTGCTTCATCACCTGGCATGGCCTGATCACTCTCTAATTTAGGTCACACACAGTTAATTTATTCTTGTTCTTGTTTTTATTGTAAATCTGTTCTCCTTTACTAAGAGACATTCTTAATTGTCCTAGACAAAGTTAAAAACAGAAAAGACCCTGACATCCAGATACTATCACTTTTCTTAGAAGTTCATTATTCTTTCCAGGTATGGACTCACAGATCCAGGCACACACTCGATATTAGCTGAATGGTTCTTTCTGGGCCATGTGGTGGACACAAAGACCAGCATTTCTCCCCAGATATCCTACTTCTCCTTGGGGACATGAGGTGAGCAGCACATTACAAAGGAGGTTTTTTAATAAGAGCCTGGGAGAGGATCTTCATGTCTCATGTTTGTGGAGGATGGTGACAGAGCTAGCTGCTCCTCTGAGGGACGGCTTCTGTCTTTGCCAGCCTTGAACAATCCTGCAACTACTGTCTAAGATGGGCAGCCAGAGGCTAGAAGTCTTGCCTGAATGTGCGTACGTGCATGTGTGCACGCGAGCGCGTGTGTGCATGTGAGTGTGTGTGTGTGTGTGTGTGTGTGTGTGTGTGTGTGTGTGTATGTATGTGCATACATATTTGCTGGACTCTACCGCTAGCAATGGTAGGTTCTGGTAGTTGTACCCATCTTTTCCTGGACAGCAATGTCCTTTCTAGCACACCTTTTCTGAGGGGTGAAGCTATAGCTTGGTGGCAGAATACTTAACAGATAATAGGCTGTGGAATTGGTCCTCAGCGCTACAAGAACAAACACTTAAAATAACAACAACAAAAGAAATGGACTCCATATCAATCCAGTAACTACATTGACAGTAAATGATTGGCTCAAGGATAGGCATGTGACTCTAACCAATGGGCGGGCATCCTTAGTATTCTTGGGCACCTACAGGAACTGCTAGCTGAGGTATTTTCTGCCTCAGTGTTGGTCTTCCTAGAAGTCTTTGGTGCAGATTTATCTCAGTAAGCCAATTTAGTAAGTTCATCTTTTGGGCTTCTTGGTTCTACAGAACAACTCATTCTTGCTATGCTTAGGCTGCTTTGAGCTAAATTTTTTTGTCACATGCA
Organism: Sigmodon hispidus; assembly: GCA_004025045.1. NCBI lineage: Eukaryota > Metazoa > Chordata > Mammalia > Rodentia > Cricetidae > Sigmodon > Sigmodon hispidus. The sequence goes on along the minus strand of PVIH01000813.1, from coordinate 20,553 downwards.
AATCAAGTAGTCCTTGGTAACGCGGTTTCTTCAGTCATTTCAGCTTCAGAATGCTTAAGGCAGTCTTGGCCGTCATCAACAGAACATGACTTTATAATTCTCTACAGCTACCATGTCCTTTTGTAGCATGCCATCTGCTTTTGAGACGACGGGGTACAAGACAGGTCAAGCAGCCTGCTGAGCAAAGCTCAGCGGAGGGAAAGCTGGTACGGAGGTCCTTGATCTTACCTACAAAGGCTTTTGGAAAACACTTTTCTCAGCCTTCCTTCTGTCGCTCTTTGGACGTGTTCCCTCTTGTAAATTGATAGCAAGAGTCTGAAGCCAGGAGAGAATTTCATCAAGAGCTAAGGCTTTCAGAAGGGATTTCAGAGTAGTGAAGCAATTATGCGGGCGGGGCTTGCTTGAGGGACAGCCATGTCAATAGCTGGGCTTGCAGGACTCACAAAGCCTGTTTCTGCACAGCCGCCATGTTTCTCTGCAGCCAGCATGAGTTCCCCTGTGTGTTACTGAGCATGCGTCTCTTGGTGGCAATGTTGGCCCAGGCACAGGAAGTGTGAGTGAGTCATTAGGGGTAATGACTGGGCTGTTTCTTTCTTTCCCTGGGCTCTTGATAAAATTACATTCCCATTCCTTTAAAGGTGGGCATGGCTGAATGACTTGCTGTTAATGAAAAGTGAGCTGGAAACACGTAGCTCATCCATGCATCTCCTTAAAGATCTTTTCTGCATGTTTTCTTTTATGGTGGCTGGTGAGATTCAAAGAGGGAGCCTTTGTCCACCAGACTATCTTCTTTTTTTCCAAAGGACTTAACCTGGTGTAGGTGTGAAGTGTGAGCAAGACAGAAGCCAATGTTTTCAATCATCAAACAGAGTTCAGGATTTCTATTTACTGCTCATCCACCTATTAATATCATGCATTAGTGTGGCATACATACATACATATATATATGTACAATTAATATATTGCAATTAATGAACCAATAGTGAAACATTATAATTAATGTAGTGTACATACAGTTCTCATGGATTTTATTAATGTGTAAGATGCAGGTGTTATTATAATGCCCCACAAAATAGTCTTACTGCTCCCCAACCCCTCACCCTGTGCTTCATCTCTGTATCCTTCTGTTGCCTTTACCAAGATTGGTGTCTACCAATCTTGTTAATATCTCTAGGCTTTCCCTTTTAGAATGTCACCTTGTTGGAATTATACATACATACAAAGTCACTTAAGACTAACTTCTTTTGTTTGGTGCTGTGTTGGTTGGGTTTTGCCAACTTGACACAAACCTAGACATATCTGGCAAGAGAGAATCTTAGTTGAGACAATGCCTTCATAAGATTGGCCCATAGGCAGGTCTGTGGGGTGTTTTCTCCATTAATGATTGATGTGGGAGGGGCCAGCTAACTGTGGGCAGTGCCACCCCAGGCTGGTGGTTCTAGTGGGCACAAGAAAGCAAACCGAGCAATCCATGGAGAGTAAGCCTATAAGAGGCGCTTGTCCATGGCCTCTACATCAGTGGTTCCCACCTTGAGTTCCTGGCCTGACTTCCATGGATGATGGACTATAAGCTATGAGATGAAATAAACGCTTTCCTCCCCAAGTTGCTTTAGGTCATGGAGTTTATCACAGCAGCAGAAAAGTAATGGGAACAAAAGGATTCATTTAAGTTTTTGCTACATCTTTTCATGACATGTGAATTCATCTTTGTGTCAGTGGACAACAGTTTCATTGTATGGAATACAGTTTACATATCCAGTCACCCACTGAAGGCCATCGTGGCTGCTCTTAGTTTTTAGTAATTATGAGTGAAGTGGCTGTAAACATGGGGTATAGGTTTTATGTATGAATGAAAAAAGAAAGATACAGAAAGGACATGACTGTTCCTAGGTATGATGGAGGAGAAAGTTTATTGTAGATAAAAGGTAGAGAATAGCCAGAGGCGGAAACATCTGGGAGAGTCCCGAGTCATCATGACCAGAGGGAAAGGAGAGAGAGAGGGGGACCAGGTACAGCAGCTAAGAGGGCAAAGGTAAAAGAATGATGGGTAACACAAACAGCTAGGTTATGTAGGGAAGAGCGGGCAGGTAGGAACTGAGGGATGCTGGGAGAACATGGGCCATGTCTACTCTGATAAGCGAAATCAGCGCTTTAGTCTTTTGCCCCAGGATTTGAAACTTAGTGTGAGCACACATTTTGAACTCAGTTGAGTAGATGCCCAGGAGTGTAACTGCTTGATAGTATGGAGAACTTTGCAACTTACTATCAGGATGTCACTCAAAGGGACTGTACCATTTTGAATTCTTTCTAGAAACCAGAGAACACTCCTAATTGCTACATTCCTGCCAGTACTTGGTATTGGTAGGTGCCTTTTCTCTTAGTTTTAGGCATGCAGAACCGCTTATTGTTTTCAACTGTAATTCTATAGTGCAATGTGAAATTGGATGTCTTTTCATGCTGCATCTGAGTACCCTCATTTTTCACATATTTTGCCAATCTTTTAATTGGGCTTTTATTTTCTTAATATTGAATTTGAAGAATTCTTTTTATATTCTGGAACACAAGGCCTTTATCAAGTCTGTATTTTATGAACATATTCTATCCAACTACAGCTTGTTTTTTCATTCTTTTAGTAATCTCTTGCAGAATAGCAACTTTTAATTATTTAGCTAAGTCCAACTTGATAACTTTACTTTTAATTGTTATTTTTTGGTTTTGTATCTGAAAAATCACCTCCAAAACCAAGGTCATAAAGAATTTCTTCTATGGTATGTTTATTTTTTGTGTGCATACATGTGTGTATGTGTCATGTATTCATGTGTATATACATGTGTATTATTCACATATATATATGTATATATATATATATATAAATTTGTGCATATGTTGTATAACAAAACTTTTCCCGGAGAGATTCAACACACACATTTACTCACTCTAGATAGGAATCCCTTGATAGACCTAAGTACGAATACCACTGAAGTCCATCTTGATTTGCCAATGAGTTTTAGTGGAGTTATGAAACAGGAATATGGATGAGGGGTCACTTACAGGAGCAGAAATGACTCAAAGACAACTGAATCACCAAAGGTCAACCTATCATGGCCTAAGCTCACAAAGCCAGAAATCTGGAGCACAATGTGCAGCCTGCAGGCAGCCCAACAGGTTGGAGACAGCGTCCTTTCCAGATGCCTCAGTTGGTCTAAATCTCTTCCAGGCAGCTGGTCTGGTTTCCGCTTCTTCCAGGAAGCTAGATTGGTCTGAGCATCTTCTTTGCATCTCATCCGTCTTTTGTCTAGAGTGGGAACTCTCGACTTTTATTATTTATTTTGGTAGGTAGGAGCCTAGTGAATCCAGTCAGTTTCAGGGACTTCCTGAAGCTATTCTGAGTTTTTCACCTTCCTAAGAACCTTCCTACAGAATAAAATGTTTTGATCTTGGAGAAAACTGTTACACAATGACTTGCATGCATATGTGTATTTTCATGTATGTATTCATGTGTATATGTTCATATATGTATACATATGTATGTGTTCATGTGTGTATGCATGGTGTACTATTAGGCACACATGCATTTCTGTATGTATGTTCATGCATGTATTCATGGACATGGGTTTGTATGCATACAAATATGTGTGTGTGTGTGTGTGTGTGTGTGTGTTTGCATGAGGAAGCCAAAAGTCCACCTCAGGTGTCTTCCTCAGTTGCTTTTACCTCATTTTTTGAGACATCCTCTCTCATTTTCTCTGGACCTCACTCACCCCTTTGGTTAAGCTGATTGATTGGCTGGCAAACCTTAAGGACCCAGCTGTCCCTGACTCCCCAGTGTAGAGACTATAAGAATGTACAACCATGCCCAATATTTTGACTTGGACTCCAGATATCAAACTCAGCACCTTATATTACACATTTGTTCACCTGCTGAACCATCTCTCCAACCTTGAAGTTTTTGTTTTTATATTTAAGCTTATGATACATTTTAAATTTATTTTTATTGGAAAGTAGAACTCCATATTTTAATTTTTTTATAAATTAAGAGATATCAGTGTTTCACTACTGCTAGTTGAAATGACTTGCATTTCTCCATTGACTTTTTTAATGATATGTTGTGTATAATATCTGGGTCTGTTTTAGACTGTTTTGTTCTCTTGATCTGTCTATCTTCGCTCACCCTACATGCTACTCTGTCTCAATTAGTGATTTTGAGGACTCTGTCCTCTTCAAATCAGCTAGCATCTATTTTGGCTTCATTCTTCTTCAAGATTGTGTTACCTGTTCTGTTTCTTCCTGTTGTTGTAATTTTTTCTTTGCCTTTTTACGCCATCACCAAAACAGCTTACTAAGATTTTGATTAGGATTTCACCTAATTTATAAATCTGTAGATTGAGTTGGACAACATTAGTCTTCCTATCCATGAAAATATGAGGTACCTCTATTCATATCTTTGATATTTCTCATCAGAATTATATAGTTTCTTCTTATAGTCTGTATTAATTTTGGTGGATCCATACCTAAGTATTTAGTTGTTACTCATGTGGATAATGTTGTGTTTTAAATTTTTTATTCTAATTGCTTATTGTGGAGTATATCTGAAAACAAATATTTTTGAATGGTATCCCTGTACCAGGCTACCTTGTAATTGTTTGTTAATTCTAGAGAGACATTTTGAAGTAAATTCTTTAGATAATTATCTATCATCTCTATATATCATCTATCTATCTATCTATCTTTCTATCTCTATATCTATCTATCATCTATCAATCATATACTTACTTACCTATCATCTACCTGCCTACCTACCTATCTGTATACTTCTGCTATGGTGCACATTTGTACGTATGAGGACAATCTGTGATTCACTTCTCTTCTCCTTTCCTGGTGTAGGCTCTAGGTAATAAAACTCACATCTTCCGCATGGACAGCATACTCTTTTACCTGCTTAGCTATTCTTCCAACTTCTATGTGAGGAGGATGTCAATTTCTTAAGGTTTTCAACATAATCATGGCATCTTCAAAAACAAGACAATTCTATTACATTTCTCCATGAATTTAAATTTTTCATTCGTATTTTATTTCATTAGCTTTTCCAGATTTGAAATATTTTTTTCTTTTCAAAAATACACATTCAGCGTTGTGTTCTTTGGTTTTTGAGACATAATCTCATGTAGCTCAGACCAGTTTTGAACTTGTTTTATACCCTGAATGTGTAGAATGATGAGAAAATGCCTTTCATGTTCCTGTGCTTCGTGGGGCATCATTTACCATCTCATCATTAAGTACGGTACCAGCTGTGGGATGTGAGCTTTCTGAATCAAGGTAAGAAATTCGCTTTTCAATTTAATTCCATGGTTTGTTTTTTAATCATGAGTAGATGTTGGATCTCATCAGATAATTTCTGTATCTATTGGCATGAACATGATTTTTTTTCTTTGTTAGCCTGTTGATATCATGGGTGCTGTGAGACTTTTTTTTTTTTTTTTTTTTTGAGACAAGGTTTCTCTGTGTAGCTCTGGCTGTCCTGGAACTCCCTCCGCAGACCAGGCTGACCTTGAATTTAGAGATCTGCCTGCCTCTACTGCTGGGATTAATGGCATGAGCCACCACCCTTGGGGACTTTTGAGTTTTGAATTGGTGCTGCATCCCTGAAATAAACTCATTGGTGCTGAATGTAAATTCCTTTTCTGTGCAGGTAATCTATGCTTGTGATATTTTGTATCTGTGTTCATGAGTAATATGGTCTGTGGCTTTCTGGAACTGTTGCAGTCTGGTTCTGGTGTCAGGGGTGTAATGAGCTCACAGGGTATCATGAGATGCTTGTCCTGTTTCCTACAAGAAATGATTGAGACTTGGTATCCTTTTTTCCCCTTCACTGTTTAGTAGAATTGTAATGAAACCATCTGGACTTGGTACTTCCTTTTTGGAAGGCTATTAATTATTAGTTATTTTTTTCTGTTCAGATGATCTACTTTCTCTATGTGTGAATTTGAATAGTTTGTGTCTGTTGAAGAATTAGTTCATTTCATTTAAGGTAATAGATATGCATGCACGTGGCTGTTTATAATCTCCCATTACTGAGCTTTGACACCCTTGGGACTAGTAGACCCAGCTTCTGTGTCACTTGTACTGTTAGTAATTTGTAGCTTGACTAGTGCCTTGTCTTATAAAATTATTTTATCTTATTTTTGTGTACAAGTGTTTTGCTTGCATTTGTATCTGTGCATCACTTGATTGCACACCCACCCCCCTCACCTTGGCTGCTTGTGAGTGTTAGGGGGATTTAATAACCCAGGTCCTCCTCTGTAAGAGCAGCCAGTGCTTCCAACCACTGGACTACCCCTCCAGTCCTTTTTTTTTTTTTTTTTTTTTTTTTTTTTTTTTTTTTTTTTTTTTTTTTTTTTTTTTTTTTTTTTTTTTTTTTTTTTTTTTTTTTTTTTTTTTTTTTTTTTTTTTTTTTTTTTTTTTTTTTTTTTTAAGACTGAGCTTTTGCTTTTTTTTTGACTTCTTGTATTAATTTCCTGATTCCATTTTATTGATTCCTGCTCTGATTAAACTATTTCTTTGATTAGCCTCCTTTAGGCAAATACTGCTATCTTTTTAGTTTCCTGAGATGGAACTCAGATGATTGAATTTACATCTTTCTTGTTTTCTATTACATATATGTATATATATCTCATATATGTGATATATATGTATCGTGTGTGTGTATGTGTGTGTGTGTTGTTTGTTTTGAGACAAGGTCTCATATAGCTCTGACTTTCTTCTAACTTACTAATCAGTCAAGGTTGACTTTGAACTCCTAGTCTTCTTGCCTTTACTTCCCAACTTGGAGGGATTACAGTCTTGTATTATTAAGGAGGCTTACCTTTCTCCAATAAGAAATTCTCAGCCTTCAGAGACAAAAGGAAAACTTCTTAATTAGTGTACAGATGTAGCCTCTGTTGCTTAAAGAGGCCCAGCCCCAGGCAGAAATATTTCATAGCTTATACAGACATCGGCATTTTCATAATCTTTTCTGTGTGACCATTGACCCTAAAGGAGATAGATATTCCTTGTAGCTGAGTCTCATAGAAGCCAAAATTTGCAGGTTTCTGGTTAAGATAGTTTTATCGTTAGCAAACAGAACTCTCTGTCTGTGCTTTTCCAGAAAAGGCGGGACAAGCAGGTGCTCAGGAGAAGACAGTAGTTCCATGCTGGCTCCTGTTGTCTCGGATTAGAGTCAGGTTTTTACCCTGTTTTTGTCTTACTGTGTAACCTAGTACTCCTAAGCAAACTTGCTGATCATGTTTAATTAATGTTAAAGCTTGTTATTTTCCTCTTCTTCTTCAGTACCAACCATGCCTGACAGCCACTGTCAGTTTCCCGAGAAACCCACATGTTGATGCATCTACAAACTGCGATACATTATATTTCCATTTTTTACTTAGGTTAAAATATTTAAAAATTTATCTTGGGGGACTGGAGAGATGGCTCAGAGGTTAACAGCACTGTCTGCTCTTCCAGAGGTCCTGAGTTCAATTCCCAGCATCCACATGGTGGCTCACAACCATCTACAATGATATCTGGCGCCCTCTTCTGGCCTGCAGGCAGAACACTGCATGCATAATAAATAAAAAAAATTATCTTGGGAAAAATTCAGGCAATCTGAGAGGTAAAAAAAATGCAATGGGTTTGTTGATGTGGGGACAGGCAGGGTAGAAACAGTGGACTACTCTCCCAAGGCCTTCAGGGATTGCTCAGCTCTCCATGCTTGCTTGCTTCCTCTGGGCCAGAGGTGTGGCCACACCCTCTTCACAGGGAGCTCTTCAGGGCTTGCTTGCTCCAAGAGACCTTGAGCAGCTTCTTCATAGGGCAATGCTCTTAAAGTGCCAAGGCCCACAACTCCCAGATCAGGTCCCACAAATCTAGTATGTTTGTTAACTCTCTGCTTGCTGACAGTTTTCATTATTAGGTGACCCTTGTTGGGGCAGAGCATGGCTGCTGCAACAGGAAAGACCACACCTATTGTTTTAAGTCATTAGAAATTTATATTTCAGACTGTAGAAAATTCAGTTTATTCTACTGATACAGAGGAGACAAAGGACCTGAAGAACAGTGATCATGGCTCTCAATCTTAAATAACAGAAACCAAATCTTGTTAACTTTAAACAAAGGTGAATTTGTTGAAATTAATATGAGGCAGCTCAGAATATTTTCAGGAATCCTACCAGATCCAAATTATTGGCTGCACACCTAGAAACAAACTACCAAGTCCTACAACAAAGCTAAGCAGTCTAGTTGTAGAGTGTTTGGGGTGTGTGTGTGTGTGTGTGTGTGTGTATGTGTGTGTGTAGAGTTTGATCCCCAGCATTGCTAAAACAACAACATAAAACAAACAACAAAAAGAAAAACAAGACAAACAAAACAAAACAAATCCCAAGTTGATGAAGACTCTGCTGTGGTTGTGACCAGGCTCTGACATCACTAGTCCAGGTCACGTAAGCAGCGGCTGCCTAGCACAGCACCGGGAACTGTTGGTGCTTACCTCTTCATAGAGCCTGACTCCAAAGCAGTCATTCAGGGGTCGGATGGGTTAGTGCCACAGCACAACAGCATTTGCTGAGCTAAGAAGAAAAGTGGTCTAAATGGGAAAGTGCCACACTTTGAAAGGTGTCCCAGGGAGGGAGCCTAGACTCTTAGCACACAGTGACGTAATGGTGAGAAGAGATCAGAGTTTTGAGGGCTGGGCATTGTCTAGCCTGGGTATGGTCAGCATAGCACCCAGCAACAGCCCAGCCCAAGGCATAGATTGGGCACATCATGTTCAGAATAAATGGAAGGTCTAAACTTCACATTCAAGACCTTGGCCTTTCAATCCCTGCCTATCTCCTATATCATAAAATTAAGCTTTATCTAGGGACTTTAATCTTCTTTGTATGATGAAGGCCCACAGGGAGAAGTGGCCCAGAAGACTGAGTCCACACTAGATATTTGTTGAAGAGGTGAACCAGCAAATGAACGAGAATCTACTGTGTCGGTCTTAACCAACCCAGACCCTTAATCTATGCTCATCCAGGGACTCGGTTTTACTCTTTTCCAGCTTCACTGTAAAGGGTTCAAAAGCATCCAGCTGTCCAGGCAGCTTCCACTCTTGCTTTTCTGGGTGTCATGATGGGTGCCTGCTGTGTTCTCCAGAAAAGAAGCTAGCTCTGATCCCTACCTCGGCCCTTTCAGCCCGGCACCCAGCTGTTTCTTGATCTGTCTTAGCACTTTCTCTCTCCATTCTTGGTTCTGAGTTTTCCCTTGCTCAGCTGGACCTCAGCAGAAGTGTCTAAATGCAGCAGTCTCTACCTTGGAGGGCTGTAATCAGCTCATGAAAGAACGTTCCTCTGACTGATCCCAGTGTCTACTGTAGAGTCAGGTCTCAGCCACAGAGACCACAGATAGAGTCTGTGGGACCTAGAAAGGACTTCATAAGTCATCCACTCTTGCTTCTTCTGAGGTAGCCTTTGCCCTTGCTGCCCTCCTTCCTGCCTAGAGCCTCCTCTTGATCTTCTGATGGCTGGCCTCTCCTTACTGCAGGCTTCAGTATAAAGTTCACCTCTTCATAGAAATCTGCCTTGAGGACTCTATTTAAAGTAGCCCACTAGGGCCCTTCTGTCCTAAGACTGTACTGTAGGGATCAGCCTGTTGCTTACCAGTACTTCATAATACAGTTATTCATTTATCCACCACACAAGCAGATAATAGTACTTGGCACATAGAAACTTAGTAATGTGTGTGTGTGTGTATGGTCTATGACTATGTTTGCATAGGATGCATACTCTTATTTATGTGTGTGCATGTGGTGTGTAGGTGAATGAGTGTATGTATGTGTCAGGGTGCATACTCCTGTTTATGTCTGTGCATGTAGCCAGGCCAAATATTTTAGTCCTGGTGTCTTCTAGATCACTCTCTACTGTATTTTATTGAGGCATGGTCTCTTGCTGAACTTGGAGATGACCTAGGCAAGTCTAGCTAATGAGTTTGTCTTGGGGAACCCCTGTCTTCCTTTCAAACTCTGGGATAATAGGCAGGTCACCATGCCCACCTGGCTTTTAATGCAGGTGCTGGGGATACAGACTCGTCCTCATGCTTACACAGCTGACACATACTTTATCCACTGAGCCATCTCTTCAGCCCCCAGAAAACTGTTCAATGAACGAATCCAGTTTAAGGCCAGGAAAAAAAGTGGAGCAGCGTGACTCATCTGTGGAAGAGCACAAGTAGGTACCCAGGCTCCTGACTGTTGTCTAGACTAACCCTATGATACCAGCTTTCATAGTGATAGTGGTAAAATGGACAATCATCCTCAGTGTGTGTCTGTCTGTCTCCACAACGGCTGCTTGCACAAGTCAATCATAATTTCTGTCTTGTTAGGGTTTCCACTGCTGGATCAAAACACTATGGTAAAACAGCAAGTTGGGGGGGGGCTGGGTTTATTTGGCTTATACTTCCGTATTGCTACTCAACATTGAAGGAAGTCAGGACAGGAATCCAGAGGCAGGAGCTGATGCAGAGGCCATGCTTACTGGCTTGCTCCCAATGGCTTGCTCAACCTGCTTTCTTATAGAACTCAGGACCACCTGCCTAGTGATAGCACCACCCACAATGCGCTGGCCTTCCCCTATCAATCACTAAGCCCCACAGCTGAATCTTATAGAGATATTTTTCTCAGTTTAGGCACTTTCCTTTCACTTAACTATGGTTTGTGTGTCAAGTTGACATAAGATTAGCTAGCAAAATCACTGAACTGGTAGAAGTTACATCTTTCTAAACAAAGATACAGAGCCTTTAGGATGCTAAGTGAATTGCCAGCCTCTCTCCCTCCCTCCCTCCCTCCCTCTCCTTTCTCTCTCTCTCTCTCTCTCTCTCTCTCTCTCTCTGTTTATGTGTATGTTTGTGTGTGTGAATGTGTGTGTTTGTGCATTTGTGTGTGTGAATGTGTGTGTTTGTGCATTTGTGTGTGTGAAAGTGTGAGTTTGTGTGGAAGTGTGAGTGTGTGCATGTGTGTGGAAGTGTGTGTGTGTGCTTGTGTTAGAGAAGGGAGGGAGGAAGAGGAAGGAGAGGAGGGAGAACTGAAGAGAAGGGGGTGGAGAATACAAATATCTGGGGTCTGAAACCAGCTCTGACTTTCAGATCCCTTGTTCTACAGCAGCTGCCTGACTCTTTCTGGGAACCATTTGTATTTTCCTAGTGAGTCTGCACAGAAAAACCTAAGCAGCAGGTAATGGGAATTTTAGGCACTAAGCGGGGCTGACAGCAGGTATGGTGTAGGAAGGTTATATACAGCCTCCTTTTTGTCCTTCAAATGGCAGTATAGATGTGACATCTGTCTCTGTCTCACAAGTGGGACTCGCTGCTCTAGGGTCCTGGAATGCAACTGTCACATGGTGTAAGTGGCCTTGAAAGGTGTGTTACTTGAATGAAAAAAAACTCCACTCAGCTCCATTCGACTTTCTGATGTTAGGACTGGCAAGGATGGGGTGTCTATAATTACTTCCCAAATGACTGGAAAACAGAGCATCCCATTAATGATTGCTATCATCCACAAGATACCATAAAACTCAACGACCAAGTGGTACCAGACGCCTCAGCCCTTGCTTCATCTCCTCCGCCTGTAGCCTGGATCCCCTGTTCATTCTGGCACGGTCCCTTCCTTTGTTCCCCTGAGCTCATAGTGCAGCTGTCTGGCTGACTCTGAACCTTGGACAAGCTCATCTATCCCTCCTCTGCGCAGCAGACTAGACTATTCCTAGGGATGTGGTGTGCTTCTCCAAGTGGCTCCCTTCCCACTCCATGTTCTTCTGCTCAGCTGAGTCCTCACCTTCAGCTCTTCCTGTCCTCTCTTGCAGGTAAAATAATTGCAGATGCATCCAAAGCCATCAGTGCCAGTGCACAGCCTAGTCTTACAGCATGATGGAATCTGTAGTCAGGGGAAAGGGGGACCTCAACACCCAGAACAGTTCTCCAAGGAGTGACTGCCAGAAGCCTCTACACTAAAATCTGAGCATGACCCCCACAAACTTACACTCTCAGCCTCACACTTGTGAAAAAGAATCTTCAGGTCATTGACAACTATCCTCTCATCTCCCACCTTTCATGGATAGAAAATCCATTCTACCAAATACCATTCAAAGAAGGATTCCACTCTCTGATGCCATGGAAGTAAGGGCTGCCTTCTGTGACACCCCACTACAAGGGGCAGTGGCTCATGAACTGCTTGCATCCCTGACATGCATGTCTTGGTGTCTTCTCTATATGCAATTCTACTTCCTCATTAAGTTTAGTTGTATTCTTGGGCTGAAGCAAGCTCTTGGGGTCGAAGTCTGCTTCGCTAGATTTCTCTTTTGGAGATAGGAAGAACAAAAGCAAAGCAGTAAGAAGACAGAGACACTCCACCTGTTCAAGGCAGAAACCCTCAAAGCAGCCTCTTTTGCAAACCAAACATTAAAAGTAATTTGGGTTGAGCTGAGATCTCCCTGAACTCAAAAGTACAGGTGTAGGGAGATGAGAAGAAAGAATTATCTTGGAGATACAGTAATAAGCTAATGCAATGTGCATGACAACTTGGGACCGAGATTCATAAATATATTCATGTTTGCTTCCCAGCAAGATTGATTAAATACACAAGCAAGAAAGTTAGAGTCAAAGAGAAACTGAGAGAGAGAGAGAGAGAGAGAGAGAGAGAGAGAGGAGAGGGAGGGAGGTTCTGTAAACTATCAAGTACAGATAAAAAAATACTTCATCAAACACACAAACAGCCACTGCCTGAGATACTTGGGTTAGAAGCTGTCATAAATCAACCTGCCAAGAAATTTTGCAAAAGGTCATATTTACCATGCATTAGGCTTTGGGCATGTGCATGTTCATGGCTAGAAGAGAGATGAGAACACTCTTGTTACATTATATTCTCAGAATCACCTTCTAATTACCCAGCATGAGAGGACTAAAGCATTCCTAGATGATACAGGGGCAGAGAACTGAGACCTGAGGCCGATCCTTAACTCCGGGTGTTGAGCCACATGCATGGGAGGAGAAAGTGAACCCAGCTGTTCACTTCCATGCTCATTTCTTTCACTTCTCGACAGGACAGTGGTTTGACTTTGAGAAGAGCTCACGACAGGGAGAGGGGTCTTGGGGAAAGCAACAGAGGCAAAGAGCAATTCAGGAAGTTGGTTAATAAGAAGGTCAGTGGGAGAGAATGGAGGCAGTTCAGGGTGTGGCCTGCTTCCTTCTAGGCCACGAGCCTAAGATTCTTGTAGTGGGATTATGTTATGTTTCCTGTCATTTTAAATATTTGTCCCACCTGTGGGTTTAATAAAAGCTGATTGGCCAAAAGACAGACAGGAAGTGTGGGCGGGGCTACCAGGCTAAGAAAACTCTGAGTATAGGAAGAACAGAGACAGATGCCAGAAAGCCGCCAGAGAGAGCTGCCACAAACATGACAAAGAGATGGCAGCAGACACAGGAAAGAAGCTGAAATGGTGCTCTGAGAAAAGGTACAGAGTCACATGGTTGAACAAGATGGGTTAGTTCAGATGAAGGATCCAGTAAGTCATATGCCTGGGCCCTAGGTCAATCAGCATAAAAATAATATAAGCCTATGTGTGATTATTTGAGGCAAAGAGGGCCGAGAGTGAGACTAAACATCTGGTCCAGGCCTGGAAAGTCTGGGCCAGAACCTAATACAACAGATTCTATTTAATAGGACCCAAAGAGATATTGGACTGGGATTCAGGTTCTTCATTCACACCACTGACTCACACCATTTCTCTTTATCCCTGGCTGGGCTCCAGCTCAGGACTACCCACTGCTCTGCCATGAGCTATGCTCCTAGTCAGGCTGATCACACATTGATCCCACTGAGCTCAGACATTGGAAGTTATTCCTCCACTGTATCCTGTACCTGCCCTCTTGCCTCTCACTGCCCCCCCCTCCCCCCAACCAGAGGCAGGTTAAGTGTTCTGTGCTTCATTTACTTATTTTCTCTTAGGGGCTCCACACACCATCATTTAGGATACATACATTGTCTTCATCTTGGTGATGAGAGAAATGAGATTTTGTGGATGACAGAAGGTGATGTAGAAGGCAGTCAACAGAGTAGGCTAAGCGTAGACTCAGCCAAAGCCCTTACATATAATGCTTTAATAATGCTTTAATAATGCTTTAATATACTTCTTTTCCTAGACCTCTCCTTTCCCCTTCTTCCCACCTCCTTTCTCTCTCTCTTATTTTTGAGATGAAATCTCACTCAGTATCCAGGCTGACTTCAAACTCACAGAAATTCTCCTGCCCTAGTCTCCCTAATGCTGGTACTGCAGACCTATATTTATGAACCCCTATGTTTTTAGTTATTTTCTCCGGGCTCAAGGCTCCTCTCTCTGAGTAGGTAGAAGGACTAGATGCTCTCTCAACATTTTTTTTTTTTTTTTCTGTTTGGGAATTCTGGCCACTAGTCCCTTGAATAAAGTCAATCCTGTCTGAACTTGACCTTGCTGAGACAGCTGCCCTCTACCTACATTTCTGTGTTAGGCCCTTGTCCTAGGCATTATTCAGGGAGCCCTGATCTCAGACCCATCAGGCAGAGATGAGCAGTTGGGAGCCTGGTGGGTGATGTATGCCAGGCTGTCATTGCCTGTTGCAGTTGATCCTGAAGCCTGAAACAACCTTTGTTACCCCTGGACACCACAGGTATGGATAGAGGGATGCAAGGTTCCCTGCAGGGCGATTAGCTATCCCTGGGGTGCTGCGCTACTTGGTCTGACTGGGCTGCTGAGGAATAAGAGCTCTGTGTTGTGTCAACACATTTGCAGCTAGAACAATGTGTGACCCTCAGGGGCCCATTTCTGGGGCTTGGTGACAAGAATTGTCTTCACTAGAGACACTTGACAGAGCCATGGAGAAAGTTAAGCAAATGGTGGTTTCTCTCAGTGTGGAGCTGTTCTTAGCTAAAGAGAAGGAGAAGCCTGGAGAGGCTGTGGGGCCATACTCAGCTGCATGCTCTACAGTCCGCTGCCCTTGACCAGTTAGAGCAAGTAAGGACATGAAGACTCTTGTGGAGAGTTGTCCAAGTTGTGTGGTGGGACTGCTTGGCTTCTGCAGGAAGAAGAGGCCTCCACATGGTGCCCTGTCTTACTTGGGAGTGGGTGGGTTGGAGTGGTGGGTGTTAGCCAGAGGCACTAACTAGGTGGAGCACTCAGGGAAGAGATTCTATTTTATTAGTGCATGATTAGCCACTCATATTAAAATGGGGAGGAGTGTTCTGGGACCCTGCAAGCAAGCCACAAAGGGGAGACTTAGCATTTAGCAGTGGCTTGAGGTCTCTTATTCAATCTCTTTGCTGTAACAGAAGCTAGGTGGCTTCTAAGTCACAGAAATATATTTCTCACTGTTCTAAAGCTGGCAGAGACTCCTCACTTCCCAGAGAGTAGCCAGCAGCAGCAAACAGTCTCAGGCCTCTCCTGAGGGCACTAATCCTATTCTGGAGGGCCCCACCCTTGCGATCTTAAAATTTCAAAGGCACATTTCCTATCCTCATTCCTGTTGGGATTTCAGCAGATGGATGTTGGAAGGACACAAACATCCAGCCCCTTAACCAGGTCAAGATGTTGAAGTATTACAGGCATGGTGCCTGGAAGACACAAGGACAACTGTCTAATTCAGTTAGAGAAACACAAGGCACCACTGTCTGGCATCAGCATTAACTCTAGCATCTGAGCGGTCTTTTATTCCACCTGCTTGGAGCCAAGAGTGGTGCCTTCTGTTTTAATCACTCAGTGTTGAGTCTCAGAGTCTTCCTCATGGATGGGCTTGGGCTTCAGTGTCTAACGGGATATCAGCTGAAGCAGTCTTTCCTCCAGGTGAGTGCCTGAAAAGAGCCTGCCGATGTGATTGATTGTGGCTCTTACAAACAGCAGGCAGGGACTTGGCACTGGCCCGCTTTCTTCTTCTCTATCAAGATGAGCAGTGCTGTTATCTTTCCATTCAGAGTCCAGGGGAGGGAGAATTCAGGTGCCAAGACAGCAGAAACCACCATCCACAAGAAATGGCAGAGGCTCCAATCCCTGGAGGAAGGATGAGAACCCTGCCCAGAATAGATGGACTCAATCTCCCCTGCTAGCCTCCCCAGAGATGAGGTACCTGAAACACTTGGTTGTCTCCTCTTTGAGTCTCTGTAACTTGTGTTTGGCACCTAGGTGAAAGAGGCCAGATATCTGGGTGTCCTTGAGCAGCAAAACAGCTGTTGTGGAGATTGAGGTGTCTTTATTTACAGTTTCCATATATGTGGCCTTTAGCCCTTGCTTTCTTTCCTCTTCTATTCATCTCTCAGACCAAAGATGTTTCAAGGCCAGAAGAGGCTGCCAGATGCTCTCTCTATCTCTCTCTGCCATATTCACTTGAGAGAGAGAGTCTCCCACTGAATTTGGAGCTCATAATGTCTGCACATGGGACAATACCCAGACTTTTACTTGGGTGCCTGAACTCAGGTTGTTTTTTTTTCCCTTATGAAACAAGATCCTCCAACCCCCCTTAGAGCCGTTTTCTCAGCTCCAAGAGGAGCTGAGATGAATCTTGGGTCTGCCCAGTGCATACTTATCGGAGATAGTATACAGCACTTGAATTGGATTCTGTGCCGGCTAATTCTAGGGTCAACTTGACACACAAACTAGAGGTATCCGAAAGAGGGGACCCTCAAGTGAGAGACTGCTTCCACAAGATCATGGAAGGCATTTTCTTAATTAGTGATTGATAGGAGAGGGCCCAGTCTATTGTGAGCATTGCTATTGCTGAGCTGATGGTCCTGGGTTCTAGAAGAAAGCAGGCTGAAGAAGCTATGGGAAGCAAGTCAGTAAGAAGCACCACTCCACGGCCTCTGCATCAGCTCCTGCCTCTAGGTTCCTGCCCTGCTTGTCTCCACTTCCTTTGATGGTGAGCAACAATATGGAAGTGTAAGCCAAATATTCCTTTTTTCCTAACTCCCTTTTTGGCCATGGTGTTCCATTGCAGCAATAGAAACCCAAAGGAAGATTCCATCCATTTTTTTTTTTTTCACCAAACAACATGACAGGAAGGGATCGCAGACAGCATCTGCTCTCAACAAACTTATTTTTTTACAGAAAAGGAAAGTGAGTCATAGTGAAATAAGTAACAGTGGTGGCATCAGCGAGTGTCATTGTTTTAGTGATTATGTGTGTCTTACAGTACTACAAGCCCTTCCACATCTGCCCTTACTAAACCCTTCAAAAGAGTATTGTTATCATCTCCATTTTAGAGATGAAGCACCCAAGGCAAGACAGGCTGGGGAACCTGCCCAAAGACTTAGCTGACACACACTGACATTGGACTCAAAGCATGGTTCTGCTGTGCAACCACTCTGCTGGTAACCTGGTAGCTGGTTGACTCAGGACTCATCCTCCAAGCTTCATATAGCCTTCTTGACCCACACTGCCCAGTACTATAGCCATCAGCCTTTTGTGGCTCCTGAACACTCCAGCTGCAACTTGTCTAAGTGGAAATGTGTCCTAAATAGAAAGTATGCTCTGAGTTTCCAAAGATCTATGAAAGAAAATCATAAAAAAGATGTGAAATTATCTAATTATTTTTTATATTGGTTATATGTTGAAACAATAGTCAATTGAACGTATTACCTTAGGTAAAATATCACTGTGATTTATGCCACTTAGTTCTTTTCCCTAATTTTATGTAACTATCAGAAGCTTTTAGGTTATGTGTGTCTGGCTTGCATTTGGGTCTCCTATGAAAGTGCATGTGGTATATGTGTCTTTGGATGCTGCTGCAGCATACAATGGGTTGCTAAGTGCAGTCACAGCATGTCTGAAGTTATAGCTTGGCCCCAGCCTCAGGGGATACAGTGGCTGGTGCAAAGGCAGCAGCCCACTCCATGCTTGCTGGGCTGCATCTGTGACTCACATTCTTGCTTGAAGATAAGCACCCCCCCCCATACCACTGTGGGATGACAACAGCATCAGGAGCAAAGCACAGCCTCAGACTCTCTGGGGCCACTGAAGCTTAATGGAAAGGGCACAAAGCCCACACATTCATGTTGGAATTCTGGCTTTCTCCATGCTTAGCTTTGCTGTTTATACCTTAGGCTTTGCTTTCTGTAATTAGAAATGGAGGTGAGTGAGGGATTTGTAATACCTGCGCCTCAGAGCTGTGGCACTCAGTGATATGCCCTTCGAAAACATGCAGAAAAGGAGGAATTTCCCTGTAGCCACAGCTGCCCCTCAGTTTCTATTCTCTGCTAAATGGGGTACCCTGTGGTGGTGACCAAATGCCAAACTGGGGGGAAAAAAGAAAAACTCTTCAGAGAGCGAGTCCCTGCTGCTCATGTCCATCCATTGTTCTTTGATGACCCTGGGGAGTCCTGAGCCTCAGTTTCCTTCTCCATGAAATATACTACTGTTGTGAGGCAGTGCTGCCCATTCTGTCCAGTGATGGTGGGTGGTGGGATCCCAGATGCTAACAGGTGGTGTTGTGTAAACAAAAGAAGGGCCCACTGGTCAGTCAGCCTCCAGGTTATAGTCCTCCCCCACCTCCAATCTTTCTTGTGGAGCTCTGCTACCAACTCAGGCTAGAATTGCTCCAGGTTGGAATCTAGTACCAGAAAGGCCCAACCATCTTGGGGATGACAGTGGCCAAGGTGGATCTTTGCCCCATGGGCCCATCTGGCAAAGAAATATTGCAGGTGTTTTGGAAATGTGGGTGGCTGGGGATCCAGTTAACTCCAGCTTTTTAATTAATTAAAAAATAGATTAGATCATGTGTACTTATCACATGATTTTTCAGGTATACACACACTGTGGAGTGACTAAATCCAGATAATTTACTTGTGAATTAGCTGACATAGTTTTAGTGAGAAACTCTGGCATGGCAGTCTTCAAAGTGTGAGTGTGAAATGATAGCAGGGAGCATGGTAGAAATAAACATGTTTAAATCTATCAAAATACTCTCAGTCCTGAGCCTAAACCTGTCAGGCACATGATCATAGATAGGTCATTGGATCTTTTCTGAGCCCATCTTTTACTTTTACAAGTCAAGTAGACATTAGGCATTAGACATTAAAAGACTATATAATGTATATGTGAAGTATACAATGTATATGTGAAGTGTACAATGTGTATGTGAAGTATGCAGTACATATAGAAAATGTACAATGTATATGGAAAGTGTACAATGTATATGGAAAGTATGTAATGTATATGTGAAGTGTGTAATGTATATGTGAAGTGTGTAATGTATATGTGAAGTGTACAATGTATATGTGAAGTGTATAATGTATATGGAAAGTGTATAATGTATATGGGAAGTGGACATCATGGACAGTCATATGGGGCTGTATTAACAAGAAGCAATGTCCAGTACAAAAACAGCAGTGACATTTCCTTCTCTCTGCTTGTCTGGAAGAATGCCACCAGCAGGAGTCCTGTAAAGGACAAATGAACTTCTGGGCAATGTTTCCTCTGCTCTTCCAGTCAGCATCTTCCCCTCACACTGTGCATTTAACCATCTGAGTCATTTTCTTCTTAGAAGCCTATAGGTCAGAATTGGTAAGTCTGAGGATAATTTGCAACTAAATTTCAACCTGTCCATGGTTTAGAGCAAACAAGGGATTCATTCTATGCCCTTGGCCCATTGGTGTATCCCTCCAGGGCATCTGCTTCCTCTCTAATGAGATGGGATGAGTAATCTTTGCCTCTCTTTCATCTTACAAGCCCATAACAAGAATGAGTCAGGTAATGGCTGCAGAATCCTTTGAGGTCCTTGGAGAAATAGTTGCTATATAAATGCAAAG
This sequence comes from Sigmodon hispidus, assembly GCA_004025045.1. Taxonomy (NCBI): domain Eukaryota; kingdom Metazoa; phylum Chordata; class Mammalia; order Rodentia; family Cricetidae; genus Sigmodon; species Sigmodon hispidus. Next base: position 719 of record PVIH01000813.1, on the reverse strand, counting down.
TATGATGTCCATTTCCATTATACCATGATTTGCAAATACATTTCTAAGACTAGAACACATCCATGTCAATGCCTGTCTAGCCAGTCCTCTGCCATAGGCATTTTTTTTTAGTGAATGAATAATTTCTATACATAACTCCTTGAAAACACACCTTCCAATCCACAGTAGGTGAAGTTATATTATTATACATATTTGTCTGTATATACCTGGTGTGCATGTCTGTTCTGCCTCGTGCCAGGGGATAGAATTCCTGAAAAACCCATCATTGGTGGTGGGACATGGGGGGAATTTCCTACTACTGACAAAGGCCTCCATCCAATGAGGGGTTCATAATCATTGTTCTTCCTGTTTCCTTTTCATGACCCTCTTAATTGAGCTGTTCTCAAAAGAGGCCCTGAGAGGCATTAGAAAAATGCCTAAAAACTTTAAGCAGGTTTACTCTGACTCTGAAGAGAAGATAGACTGATGGAAGCACTTCAGTTCATGCAACCCTTTAGAGGCCATTAAGAATTGTCAGTAGGCCGGGACCGGTGCTCTCTGCGGCGTCCCAGCACACTCTGGAGCAGGGGGCAGCTGAACTCTGCACCTGGCCACACCCACAGCTCCTGCTGCTGCTGAGGGTATCTGCAAGGATCCCTACTGTGACCCCGAACTGAGTGAACTGAGCAAACCAACTGCAGGGGTCTCTGAGGGGCGGATTCGAACCCTGACCAGAGAGG
>PVIH01000812.1:0-293381 GCA_004025045.1 Sigmodon hispidus | reverse complement strand
AAAAAAAATTCAGAGGGAAAGATGAACACAAAGAAAATATAGGTGTAGCAATCTTATTTGTATTTCTTCCCTTGATAAGCCATGCCTATCATTCTTATCCTCTGTATAGTTATTGTTAACTCTTCCACATTTTAAATTCTTTTTACTGTGTTTTTTTTTTGATAAATACAAAATAAAGAAGGAAGAAAAAAAAAAAAGAGAAATAGAACCAAAAATTCTCTCTACTTTAGTGTGACCAACTTTCCCCCAAAAGTCACCACTTTTGAGCACAGCATAGTAAAGCCACAAACATGTGAAGTGGCATGAAGCTCTTTTAAATTAATTCTTACTAAGGGATCACATTGATCCAAGCCAGCAGGAGACCCTTGTACCTACTCATCATAAAAAAGTCACATGGCTAGTCGTATGCCACTGATTGAATTCAGACTAGACACACAGCTGCAAATATGAGAGTACAGAATGACAACTAAAGGGGTAACTAAAGCAGTAAATTTATTGGTCATCTGAAGCCTTTAAGTAAGATCTATCTGAATAGATTCAAGGAATCTTCTATGTTCTCAAAGCCATAGCAGATGCAGGTGCACACAATCCTACAGGAAAGTAGCAACATATGCCTGGTGGAGAAGTGTGTACTCACCGTTAGGGTCACTGGTGACCTTTGTATAAAGACTACTTGGCAGACTCCACAGTCTCGTGCATGGAAAAGACTCTGGCATGGATTTTTAAGCTGAGATTTGTTGTGCAGGTGTTTCTTCTGTTTCAGGATGCATTCTACTCACAAGGCACTCTTCATTTATGATCTTCATCAAATATTGATGAGACAGGAGATGAGTGGAAGAGGAAGGAAGGAAACAGGAGGAGGGGTAAAGAACACCTGCCTGTGAACTTCTAGAAACTGTTATTTTCTCACTTTTCTGAGGAAACAGGATGGCTTAGGAGAGCTGTTAATTACTATTTTTATTTTTTTCCAGTGCCCCAAATGCCAATTATTCAAGAGGCTACACTATTAAGGAGACCAATATCGATTATCAGGGATCTACTGGTAAAACAAAATAATCCCCCTGCCAGTCCAGCTAGCAAAGGTCAGTTTCCCCAGAAAAGAGCAGTTCACTCAAGAAAGCCATGAACTTCTTCAAAGCACTGAAAACCCACATTTCCCTCTAGTCTTTGTATCCACAGGGGTCTTGGGCAAACTCTGGTCCACAGTGCATTGTCAGCATTGGCTGGGGAATAATAGATACCACATCCCACTGTTTGAAAGCAAATGCAACTGGTCAGAATGCATAGAGAACTCTAAGTAGACTTCCTACAGTTTTATCCATTTAGTCTGAATGTTTTTGTACTGCAATGACCTGAAAAGTACAAGTTCAATGGCATAAGATTCTGTTTGAAAATAATGCATACCATCTCCCACCCTAGCACCCCAATTTGTTAGTTAATCTGAAGTGAGCAGCAAAAGGACCCCACACAGTCTGGGTGCTTCTCGGGCTCCAGAAACAATTAGGTGGACCATATGCATCTTCTCTGAATAAATGTCCTCTGTCGACTTTGCATATGAGGTTCATAAGCATACAGACTCACTCAGTCATCATCTCTTCTCTCCACTTCTCTATTCCAGTGCTTTCCTTTCCATCAGGAGGTCTGCAGACTTTGCAGGTATGTCTTACTGATGGATCACTACATCCTTTTTAAAAAATCCATTCTGAGATTTATCCTAATATTTATTTACGACATGTTTTATTCTAGTTTATTGAAAGCTAATCAACAAATATCTTTTTTTTACATTTATTTATTGGGGAGTAGCCCATGTGTGAAGGTCAGAGGACAAATGCAGTCAGTTCTCTCCTACCGTATAGGTTCAAGGGGTCAAAATCAGTTGTCAAGGCCTGGCAACTGAGTCACCTCATCTGCCCACATCTTATTTTTAATATACAGAAGGTTGGTTATAACAATACATTGACTATTACATTATGTGTATATGTGCGCACACCTTTCTGTATACATGAGTGTGTGTTCATGTGTAGGGGTGTGTGTGTGTGTGTGTGTGTGTGTGTGTGTGTGTGTGTGGTAAAGATCTGCTTCAGCTGTCTTCCTCACTTCATCTCCACTTTATTTTTTCTTTTTTTTGTGACAAGGTCTCTAAATAAACCCGTAGCTTGCCAGTTCAGCTAGTCTGAGTGGCCAGTAAACGTCAGAGTTCTCCATCTAGTCTTCCCCAGCAATAGGATAACAGGCACGTGCCATATCGTCCATCTCTTCTATGACTGAGGCTGCAAAGTCTCAGACTTCTGTCCTCACACATGCATAACAAGCATTGCACTTTCCTGGCTGAGCCATTCCTCCAGCCCAAGACACATTAATGCTTGATGCCAAAATAACCCCAGGGGGCAAAAAAATAACTGTAGAAAAAGTAGAAGCTAGCATGGGTAAAGCGAAGTAATTATGACACCTGCCACATAATCACTTACACTCTGGTAGTGACAGAGCACAGATACCATTTTGGGAAAACACAATGTTCTCAGACATAAAACATCAGAAATGAACTTCATAAGACCTAATCTAAGGCTGAGAAAGTGGCTCCATGGGTAATACTTGCTGCATAAATATGAGGGACTGAGTTCAGAGGATCTGAGAGCACCCACATAAAATTTGCACTCTGCATCATGCATCTCCCAGATTTATTGGGAGACCTTGTCTCAAAAATTAAGGTAGAGAGAAATGGAGCAGACAGCTAAATTAAATCTCTAACTTCCATACATGTATGCAAAAGCATCCTGATACATACATCCAGTGCAAATAACACACACACACACACATACACACACACACACACACACACACACACACACAAAGACTGCAATTTAAAAGGTAAGAATTAAAAAGTAAGCTATCATCTATTTAGCATGGATATTTTCAGACTGTCATATTAAAAAAGATGAACTAAACAGTTTCAGAGTAAAAACATACTGGCATAAGACTGTGTCTAAAATAGTAGCCCAGAGGCAAGAAGGAAAACCTACACAATTCAGTTAAGCATACGGACATCAGTATGTGAGTTTCTTGAACTCCATCATGTGAGTCATTATTACCGAGAGGGAACCTGCAGCAGCCACAAGGCTGCTTCCCACAATCCATCTGCCTCTGAGGTTACTGTTTATCAAGAAAAAGTTCACTTAGGTGTATTTACATGTTGTGGCTGGTTATACATATCCAGCTATTTTTAAAATCCTTTAATGTTGAAATTCCTACAAGAAAAAATATAGCAATATGGGTTTGGAACTGCTGTCACTTTCCCTAGTAAAATAATTAGGTTTGTAACTCAATTTTTGAGTTTTGGAAAACAGCAGCAGGGAATTCTCAGGCTTCAATCATCAATACAGTCCATGAGGCAGACTAACCACATTTTTAAAAGTACAAATTAAGACATGTTAGAATTGCGGGGTGAGGTTATTTTAAGTAAAACTTATGTATTAAATCACATTTGATTTTATATTTAATGACATTTTTGGAATTTTTTCATTAAATAAGAATTGTCACAAGAATTCTTAGACTGTACATCTGGCCCAGGTGGAACCTTTTAAAGGTTAAAAAAAAAAAAAAGCAGACCCAAGTGTTTCACAAAAATCTATATATTTTACCCATATCTCTTCTTTTAGTTTGGTTTTCTTCCACTCTTACTATATAACCCAGGCTGGACCTGAATTTCTGATCTTCCTGCCTGAGCTCTTAAGTGTTGGAATTGCAGGAAGGAGCTACCATGCCCACTACTCATGTTGACATTTATGTAACGTGTAGTAAGGGACTGGATTCAGAGTCTTGCCTTTATCTCTAGCTAGCAACACTGAACAGATCATTTAGCTTCTAGAAAGTTCCATATTCTCAAATGTAAAAGACAAAATTGCCTGGTTCAATAGATGTACTGAGACTGGTTTCCCTAGGGATGGTCAGAGGTCAGAACAAGCAGCTCTGTGGGGCAGAGATGAATTAGGACCTGGGCTGTAGATGTCTGTGACTGTGCAGACTTCTGGGAACACAACATACCAATCCCAGCTCAACTACAGGACTGAAAGCCCAGCTCTAGTGGCAGCCTGGAATTAAAATCTATGCTGGCCAATTAAAATGCACGTCTTCGTGTGAATACAAACTCATTTTCTCATACTCTAACGGTAAGTATTTGGACCATATAACTTGAACCCATCTGAATTTCAACCTTTGACCCGCTCTCACCTCTCCTTTCCTGCTGTCCCTAAAAGTTACCCATCCTAACCCCTGACAACTAGGAAAGCTTGTCATCTCCATGGCTACTGTGCATGGTACCAGCCTCAGTGCCTTCTATTCCTTATTACAGCGCTGTGCACACAAAACCTTGAGTTCTACTATAAATATTTCAGAACAGGCTCTCTGTAACTTTTATGAACAACCTAAAAATAAATCTACAGGGATGATGTTTTTCATAAAACCCTAGAAATAAAACTAATGTTCAATCAGCTTGTCTGCCAGAAAGAATAGGATTTCTCTTTCTTCCCTCCAAACACCTGTACATAGACTCACATGTCAAATCAACAGTAAGTATAAAAAAGGAGCCAATAGTAAGTGTCCTCAGAGATGGTGCTGTTTCTCATTTCCTATATGGGCAACACAAAGGCGTAAAAATAGTCATCTGAGCTTTGCCTTGTATTTTTCTCTACTGAAAGTCTGGATATGCATCAAATGACACTAGCAAGCCATCAGGCAAGCCTTCCTGAGAAGTCAGTACTGAGATGATCATTCAGTCATCCATTAATATTTTCAGCATGAGAGTTGAACCTGAGTCCATAACAAAAATGTCTACATCTGAGGGACACTAGTGAGTTATGACTGCAACAGAATTATAGATGTGTAAATTTGCTTGATCACATGCAAAAATGCTTCTACTAAAAAAGAGAGAAGAGCCTGTTTGAGGAAAGGTGTTTGGCCAAAACAGATCAGAAGGTGTTCAGGGTTGGATGAAGAAGGGTTTTTAAAAAAAGCTCTAAACTTTAAAATTTGTATTGATTTATTTTGTGTGGGAGATGGTTTGTCTGCATATATGTTTATGCAGCATGTGCGTGACTGGTGTCCACTGAAGTCAGAAGAAGATGTTGGAAACTTTTGAATTGTAGTTACAGATGGTGATGAGCCACCATACAGGTGCTGGGAACTGAACACTGCTCCTCTACAAGAGCAACAAGTGCTTTTCCTACCAAGCTCTCTTTCCAGCCACATAAGTTTTCTTTTCAATTTTAAGAATTTCTATGTGTATGATGTTTTGTCTGCAAGTATATCTGTGAAGGACATGCATGCAGTGTCTTTAGTGACCAGAAGAGAACATCAGATTCCCTAGAACTGGAGTTGGAGAGGGTTGTGAACTGCTGAGGACAGAACTCGGGTCCTCCGGTACTGCTTCTAAGTGCTGAACCCTCTCTTTGGTCCCCAAGCCTCCAAGTTCTTAAGGATAGTTACAACTCTCTAGAGGTCTTCACAGAGGTAAGGCCCATCAGTAACTGTGAAAAATCTGACTCTTCCTAACACAAAACAATTCACAAAAAAACTGAATAATACAATAAAGAGTTATCATTCCACAGAGGGCTTCGGATAACAGCATAACACAAGCTTATTGGATGTTATTCTACAATAAGAATTAGATGCATTTTGTCAATAACTACTTAATAAATATTTCTTCCTAAGTCACACATTGTTGAATATTGTAATTCTGGAACTGATATTACAAAAAGAATACAAATACCTTGAAGTTCTAGGAACTTGTGTAAAATCCTGGAAGACATTTCATCAAATGTCTTGTGTGTTGCTAGAGGGACAGATGTTGATGCAGAAAGCACATGATGGGTTAATGGTTAGGTTTTCTAGTTATGCTCCAGAGTGTCTAGATAAATAAGTCAACACAAACTTGATAGCAAGCTCTGATTCAAGTGGGACACCATGGTTCCACTGGTGCATACTGCAACAATCAAATAACTAAGGCTGGAGGGTGATAATATATCATTCAATCTAGCAAAGAAACCAACGCAAAAATGTACCTTGTGATGGTTATGCTTGAATTGTTAATTTCATTGTCTTGAGCATAGTCTAGAAGATAAGAGACATACACTTCTGTGGATGTCTTTAAAAGATGCCTAGGTCTCCCAAGCTCTGACCCCATCCATGGCTCCATCACTTGATGAAGCCATATATAACTGCATTACTGATAAGTGTAAAGGTCAAAAGTGAGGTATAGTTGGTTGGGAGTTAAGTCATTAGTGTCCTCAGGAGAGTCTTCTCCTGGAGCTTTCCTGCGTTCCCTTGCTTTCTTGGCATCCTGGATGTCATGAGGTAGACTGCGCTGCTCTGTCATACCACCCTTCCTTGATGGTCTGAAATTTCTGAAACTGTGAAACAAATCTTTCCTCATCTCAGTTGTTTAATACATATTTTAGTAACCTTTGCAAAATGGCTAACATACAATTCAACTGAAGTATGATTTTTAAAAGTATCTGGTTCAAGTACTCAACAAATAAGGACTTAAAAAAAAAGTTCTCTCAGAGAATTATCCACCTGAAAATTGTCTGAGGTTTGTTTGGGTTCTGATTTTCACTGCAAGCTCAGTATGACATGAGATATGGAGGAACTAATCTAATAAGAATGGGATTTGAACACATTGACCTGTTAAGAGGGTGGTGGTGTCCAGAGAAGCAGTGGGGGGAGTTTCACAGGACACTGCAGACAAGCCACATTAGAAACTTCATTAACTTATGACACTGTACCTCCCTCTAGACACATCAGCCATATGCACACACGCCACATAGCAAAATAGGTCCTATTACTACTAGGAATGCAGCACAGTTGTGCTGCTCATTCGTTCGTCTCCATTTATTGCTTTTCCATGATTCTTGCATGTATTTTTCTCTGGTAGATTTTTATCTTTTGTTTTTGAACTGCTTCCTCCATAACCCCTGCCCCCCCCCCAAAAAATGTCCTAATGAGCCTTTTCAAATGTGCTTCCAACTACAGATCCTCTCTAGAAAAAAAAAAATGACAGGATCTAATTAAAGCAAAGGGGTCTTTTCTTGGGTCAAACATTCATCCATTCTTTATGCTGCTGTTATAGAATACATAATTATCACTAAGACTGGAGGGAGAAAAATATGCTAGTGAATACTTACTGAGAATTTAATGTGTTCAATCCAAAGCACAATAGTACAACAGTTAAAAGAACAGACTCAAACCAAAGGAGATGTGGTTTTAAATCCTAGCTGTATACAGTTAGCCTGAGTATGTGTGTCTGTCTGTGTTATGCTGAATGTACGCATGTATACATGCAGTACATGCAGCCATGTATATGCAGATGCTGGCTGTTTTCAATCTCCCTTGACCTTATTGCCCTTGAGACAGGGTTTTCAAAAAACTTGAAGCCCATCATTTCAGCTAGACTGACAGGCCAGTGAGTCCCTGGGATTGTCCCATCTTGGCCAATACTCCCCCTAACTCTGGGGTTGAAGGCACACTCAGCCATGCCTGCTTGTTTTATTGTTGCTGATGATTGGACTTTTTTGTTTGATTGTTTTCATGGATGTTTTAGTTTTTTAGTGAGCGCTAGAGATTAATATCAAGTCCTTCCATTTGTACAACAAGCTCTGTTACCTGCTAAGGGCATCACCCCAGTCCCGTGGCATGTTTCTTAACAGATCTGTGAAGGGTTCAAGAATTAAATGACATCCTGTGTATGCAGTGCTTAGCACAATAAACTCATATAGGACAAAGAATGCATGTTCTCTACCATGTTGTCATTATGGATATTTATTCTTATTCTTCAGAGTACTACTTGTTCAAGTCTGATTCTTTGAAACTAGGTTTTAAGATCTGGGATCCAGCAACTATGCCTGGCATTTTATTCCTCACTGACCCATTTGTTTCACCTACTTAATAATGGCTCCAAAGGCAAGAAGTAAACAATCAACTCTTCATTGTTCAATCCCTGAGCAGTTTCCTAAGCACATGAGAAGTTGAACCACCAAGGGTTGAAAGAGATAAAAAGGCATTATAGGGCTTGGATCTGACACCAGAGAGTAGAGAGTTAGAAAGTAATTCTGCTTTAATTCCCAGCACAAACATTTATGAAAGAAAAGATGAATAATAATTAGGTCATGTAAGAAATACCACAAAGATACTGGGGAGAGCTAAACAGATGCAGAATTGTTAAACTGTAATGGTCAAAGAAAACAATGTAGTCCCTAAAATTGTCTGTGGTTTACTTTTAGGTCTGAATAGCCTGCCTGATGAACCCTCATCATTTTTCTTACAGTCCTTAAATTTTCAGGAAGTTGACTTTTTAAACATTATAACAAATGGCACTGTGTGCTTTTTAAAAGGTAATCGTACCAGATAGAGAGTAATAAACTTTGCAGATGGGGTATGTTCATAAATGACCACTCTGTCTGTGAGAATCATCTGAGCAGAGACAAGTAAGAGACAGCTGTTTGCGGTGGCTTGCTGGAAGGAGATGCTGAGCTCAGGGGCAGCCTGGGCTCAGCAAGACAGTTTGGCTGATAAAAGGCATTTGCTGCCAAGCCTAGTGACCTGAATCCAACCCCCAGGTCCAGATCCCATGTAGTATAAAAAAGGGAAACTGATTCCCAAAAACTGTCTCCTGACTGCTACTCATGTTCTCTATAGCACAGAGTACACACACACACACACACACACACACACACACACACACACACACACACACACGCACACACGCGCACGCACAGGTGTGAATGCATGCTCTCGCATAGAAGGCATTTGTTTTATTAAAGAAATTTTAAAAATTCATTTTACACAACAACCACAGATTCCCCCTCTCATCCCTCCTCCTTGTCCCCCAGGCTTCCTCCCCACAGCTAAGCCCAAAGTTCCTCCTCAGGAAAGGTAAGGTCTACCATGGGGATCGTAGAGAAGGCATTCTGAAAGTCCATGTAGCTTTCAGTTTTTCAGAATGCCATAGACATTCTAGATTTTACTAAAATTGTAACAACATATAGAATTTCTTGCAGAAAATCCTAGCACCAGCTACAAATACTTCAGATTCAGTAGTCAAGGGCAAGGTGTGGTGGTACATGTCTTTAGCCTCAGGAGACAGAGAGAGGCAGATCTGTGTGAGTTCAAGGCCAGCCTAGTCTACATAGCTAGCCCCAGGCTAGAACCACACAGTAAGATCCTATCTCAAATAAACCAAGAATCTGCAGTAAATTCAAGCATTTTTTTGTGTGTACAACAAAAGAGCACATTCAACATCCATTTCCATACACATTATTGGACCCTGACATTTTAGGAATCTTTAGCAGTGAGCAGGCAGAAACACTGGCCAGTTAAAGATCCTAAACAAATAAAATAACTATCCATACAGCAGCTATTGTCCTACACAGTGATTATTCTGATCTTAAAAAGAAAAACCAAACTAAATACAATCAAAATTGTAAACAAAGCTAAAAAACTAATTCCATTTGTGAAGGGGTCTATATCTTCAGAGGTAAGTAGAATCCCAGAGGACAACAGAAACTTTTTCTAGCATTCAAATTCACACCTTAAATTTCATCACTGTATCAAAATCATCTATGCCAGCTTCCCCTTACACATGCATTTTCACAAACACAAAATTAAATGAAGTGACCAAGTCAAGCCATTAGTGCCAACAACATAGCCAGGACCAGGGACTTGGGGTTATCGCTGAGTTCTCTCGCTGTAAGGGGTTAAGGGGATGCCCAGTGCTTCTGGAATTAGAGCAAATATGATTTCTAGAACTCAACAAGCTCACAGCAAACTGAAGCACTGCCATTTTTGTCTGGGTGTGCAGAACTCAGTATTAATAAAATATTAGTTAATAAATGCATTGTATCTATTGTAAATCCATAGCCACAATTCTAACCTTCTATATATACATTATTTAATATCAGACACTTATTAAATTTTTGTTCAGTCATCCAAGATACAAAGATAAATTGCAAAGACAACTTGTTTGTAAAGAACTCAAACAATCGAAAATTGATAACTACATTCATCTACACACAATGATGTGTCAGTGTTCATTAAGTAATGTGAGGGTGTGGGGAAGGGATTGGGGATAGCTATGGTTAATATTATAAATGCTCCCCTGATGGATTTCCATCTGACTGTGACTGATTTCTGTTTCTGCATCAATGACTGCGAAGTTGTGGAGGTAGGAAGGGATGTACATCCCTTTCTCGCTCAGCTAGTTCTAGTGTATGTAACATGACTGGTGTGTGAGAGAGAGTGTGTGTGTGTCTGTCTGTCTGATAAAAGTATGTATATGGTAACCACACACTTTACAGCCATTCTTACAGTCAGGCATTGCTGGGGTTTTTTTCCTATGCTTTTAGCTTTATCATCCAACATTTTTGTCAACATATTTTAGATTCTTAGTCCAAACTACTTTGTCTAGACAGCCCTGGTGTTACCAAATCTAAGCAGGAGCAGAGAGATTGAAATGTTTTGAGAAACATCAGATTATCTCTAGAACTTGATCCAAATGAAATAAGAAAAAAATAAAAAACCATAAGTATCCAACTTCCTGGAGGCACCATCAGATTGCATTTAGCCCTAAGCTGTCCTGAGTACCGTGGTGATAACATGAAGTTCCCTCTCTCCTGCAGAAGGCACTCACAGTGTTGCTCCTATCCACTTCAAGTAAGCTACCACAGATCGCCTGTGTGTAGAAGAAGGGGAGAATTTGGAAGCTAGAAGGATGATCTCCAAAACATAGGCATCCAGGCAAAAGTATTGCTTTTACAGAAATATCTAGATGAGCTTGAATGAGGAGCCACCTGTTCGGTTTTGTTGGACGATTTCCACAGAGTCTGCAGCTGTCATCAGTGAATCCTCCTTCTGATTTCTTAACACGCAGATGCATTTTGCTTTGGAATCAAACATCTTTGCTCCTTTCCCCACAGCCCAACCTCTCTCTTTCTCTTCTTAATTCTTAGGGTTTTATAAAGTCTTAACCTGTAATCTTAACATCATTGATATTTATCAATCACTTCTCATGTAAAAAGCTGGAACTTTTAAGGAAGGCTACTGAAATACCTATTGTCAGCATAGTGTTTAACATTTATACAGGGTTTCCTTATGAACTGCCATGTGTGACTCACAACCCTCTGAGCAAGAACATTCTCAACCCCTCAGGATGTGAAGAGTCTCCTAGGATTTCAAAGCTCACTCCAGGTTACAAATAAGTGATAAACCAAATAACCACAATCATTCAGGTTCAACATTCAGGCTCTGACCTGGGCAAGAGTAGAGACAGAGAACATGAAGTAGACAATTTAGTGTGTGTGTGATTCTGAGTTCACTCTTTTAACCCTCTGGGCCTTTCCCTTAGTCATGCAGTGGGTTAGTGTTGCTTATCTTATTGGACCATTATGAAACCAAGCAAAATAAAATCTTCTGCATCATAGATTCTGGAAACATCATCTCACCTTGCCTACCTTATTCCACTCCACCTCTGCATCTCTTTCTGTTACAAAGGCACTCACTTTGTTTCTTGCCATGACTAGGCAGATCTTTTCAGTTCAACAAGAAGAAATTACATAGAGTATGTTGTTGAGACCAAAACCAGCCCACAAACAATTGGTAGGTCAGATAATAACTACAGTCCAGCATAGAAATCTCAACAGTCGTCTCACAGTATTTATTAATGCATTACATCAAGTGTGCCCAAGTACAGCATCTACGCACATGCCCAAGTGGAATAGCCAACCCTGGAGGGCACAGCACTGCTTCTGTAGATGTCACAAAATCCTCCTTCTTGGTCTGACTAACAGCTTCAGAAAAGACTTGAAAAATATTGATTGTACATGTTCCCCTTACCTATAAGGAAGACATTTCAATCCCTACTGGGTGCTTGAGCCTTCTTAATATAGAATTTTACTTTTTTCTATGCATATCTATGATAAGCAATAAATTAAACAATAAATTAAACATGGAAAAGAAGTAAATAATACTTACCAAAACAATTATAACAATATACTATGGTAAAAATTATATGAAATAAGATCACCCCTCACTGTGCTCATAAGACCCCTCCTCCCTCTCTGATGGCCATGTGAGAAATTGTAAGATCTGTGCAATGACATATAGTGTAATGAATCACATGAGAACTGTGAGGTCACATTAGGCCACTGTTGGCCTTCAGATAATATATCAGAAGGATATTCCTTTCTGATATTTCTTTCTCCACAGCATTTACTAACTATCATTGAGAGCAGGCAATGGTAAGTGCTCAAATGAAAGTATGGGTGAGGGAACATTACTACACAGGACACGTGTCCAAACACTAGGAAAGGTATCAGAATCATTTCCTGCTAAACCTAAGACCCTCTACCTGCAAATTCCAGTGCTGTGTTAGCCAGCTATGATGATATATCTGACATAAACAACATATAAAGAAGGCAGGTTGAGTTTGGCTCACAGTCTTAGAAGGTTTTGTCTATAGTTACTCAGTACCCTATTTTGGAGCTTATAGCAAGACAGTGAGCTGGTAAGAGCATGTGGCAGATAAGTCAAGTTACCTAGTATTATCACTATAAACAAATGGAAGAACAGGTCAGTGTCCAAATGTTTTCTCAAGGGTACATGCTCAGTGACCTACTAAGTCCCTCATCATAAAGGTTCCAAGGTCTTCCAGCAGTGTCACAGACTGACAAGCAAACCTGTGCTACATAGGCCTTTGAGGAACCTTTACCTAAGCTGCAGCAGGTGAGACTGTCCCTTTGGCTATGTTTCTAGAACTCTTCTATCAAGCCACCCTTTGCTCCTTAAAGGTAAAGCTTGTATGTATCATGCTATTCACTTATTTCTAGGGAAGGTAACACAGTTTTTCATTGCTGTGTTAGGCTGTCTAATAAGATCACTACTGTTTTGGTTTGTGCCTGATGTTTTGAGTGGTGTAAATGTTTTGAGTGATCTATTCTACTTCTAGTTATCACAAGATGCCAGATAATTTTAGTGTGTGATTTTTTTCAGAATGTGGGATCTTCTAAAAGGAGCACATGTATTTTACTGTTGTAGGAACAATTCTCTTTTCTTTGTTATGTTGATATATTTTATAGAGAGAAATGCTATAAGAATTGGGATTATTTAATATTCTTTGTTAAAGTCCATTTTAGTCCTCATCCCCATGATTTAAAATGTTCAATTTAGGCAGTTGCTAACAGTCATAAGCATACACACACACACACACACTCATGCTAATTATGATTCTAATGAAATGTCTGAAGGCTTTATGCTCCAACCCCACCCCAAGATCCAAGCACTATGGAGGTAGGAGGTGGAGAATCAAAATCTACAGACTAATCTACCTAGGGAGACCCTGTCTCAGAAAATCAAAATATAAAGAGAAAGAAGCCAGGACAATTTTCTAAAAGAAGTTTTCATCATATTTACTCAATAAGCAATAAAAATCAATCACAAAATATTTACTTCCATTTTTGGATATGGGTAATGATAACCTTTTTATAACTTAAACACAATAGGGAAAAAATAAAAAAGATTAAAATTGAGTGATTAACGCATCAATTTTATGAGAGTATAACTATATGTGTTTATGTGCATGTATGTTTGTGTGTGTATGTGTAAATGTGTACTTGTATGTATGTGCATGTGTGTGAGAGAGAGAAAGACAAGAGAGAGAGAAAGAGAGAGAGAAAGAGACTGACCTGTTGGCTCTCCTGCCTTGGAACAGAATGGTACCGCTCTGACCAATAAGACATGGTTTGCTATCCCCTGACACTTCTAGGAAATTGCCTTGCATATAATAATTATCCAATAAATATTTGTTAAGTTAAATTGAATCAAATCAAATGCATAATTAATTTAATTGGAGTCTTTCAAATAAATTGTTTAAATGAAACCATACTTATCCCCAGAGAGCAAACAGATTGGCCTTAAATCTCTATATATTTAATATATTAAATAGAACTTGAGATCTATTATTATGCTACAGTTTTTTTAAAGGCATAGTTCTTGAATCTATTAGAATTCAGCTTAGTTGCAAGAAACAGAAACCAAAATGCATTCTCTTAAAGGACACATGCATTTTCCAATATAGAATGCTCACAGCCAGGTCTAGTTTGTAAAGAGACCAGAATCAGCAAGAACCTGGCTAACTCTCTTTTCTTGTTCAGTTCCCATTATTTCTCAGCCTCCACCTCCTGAACAATATAAGTTCTAAGCAGCAGGAATGAGGGGAAGGAGAGGAAGGAAACAGGAAGGGGAAGGAGGGCAGGAGGAACAGAGGGGAGACGGAAGGAAGAAGAGAAATGGGGAAGAAGGCTCCTTTCCTTTTTAATATCTTTTATTCCCCTTTTCCTTGTTACTTTTTTTGTTAGTTTCTTGCTTTGTTTTATTTCAGTGGCTTCTTTGAAATGGTCTTACTATAGAGCCACAGGAGCCTCTCACTGTCCCCTTTCATTAAGGTGGTCACTTTTCAGGTATTACATCTTATCTACTCTTATCCAATTGACCAAAACATATAACACACCCCTGCCTAGTTGCTGGGAAGCCTGGGAGATGTAATATTTGTTATAGGAGCCACATGCTTAGATAGAAATGGAAAGCATTGTGCCTACAGAAGAAGAGGGAAAGAAATAACAAGGACAGAGTGATTTACAACCATTTCAGACTGTGGCAATGAGCTTTCAGTCAAACAAATCAATATGTAGCAAGTAAATTAATTAGTTGCAAATAAACTTTCATGACAAGAATATCAAGGAACTTGAAGGCCATAGAGCAAGCTAGTTCATGAAAAGCTGCTACCAATGTAATAGTTGCTTTTGATCGACCCCGTGCCAGTCCCCAGTCCAAATGATCTCCAGCAAGAATTCATATGACAAGCTTCATATTAGTTCAAAGAAATGCTGCAAGCTGAATAAATGCCTTTGTAAGGCTAATTCATAAAATTAAATGTGATGATATCTTCCTTTGCTGGGCTAATGAACAGTAAGAATTGATTTAACTCAAATGTATCTCTCATCCCTACAATAACCCTGCAAGCCTAGCTAGCTTATACTGTAAAATTTTTTGAGAACTATGAGTCGCTTGCCTCATTCAAGGACCCATGAAGTAGCTATTTAATGGGTTTAAGATGAGTAACAGTTGTTTTTCTATGTGATATTACAGTTTTCCCTGATTAAGTATCACCGCCACCATCATTCAAAAGGGTCAGTTATTGAGATTTCTGAGTAAATACCTAAAGTTAAAAGATAAAAAGGTAATAAGGAAAATATAATTACAACTTTGAGGTAGAATTGAAGAAATTAAAAATAAAAGCCCTCAGATATATGGAAGATAAGGCTGAAGGAAAATGCAAAGTATGAGACCATGAAAGAATGAAGGGCAATGTGGAGGGCAGAAGGGATGCTCCCTACAGAAGTAGGAGGGAGGGCAAGGGTGAGGTTCAGTGGCAGAGAGCTCTCTTAGCATGTCACGGTCCTGAATTCAACACCTAGCATCATGAGCAAAAGGCAAAGGGGAGAGCTATATGAGGAGAGAAAAGCTCTCTTCATGAGAATAGGACTGATATAACCTGTCTTAAGTGCTCTGTTTGGCAGCTGCTTAGTATGAAAAACTGGATTTGAGTTTAACCACCATTTCGAGGGTATCAGCTGTGTTATCCTGACCTTACACACTGATACCAAATTTCATGAGATGTTCCACTAGAGCCATCCCATCAGCATATATAATAATCACCTGAATTCTGAGTTTTATGTTGCTATATTTGATCCTTACAATATCATAACGAAGCAAAAACTCAACCTGATTCCCACTGAGGTTCAGAGAAAAAAAAATAATGATTGGTCAAAGGGGTCTATGAACCACTGAGAATTCCAGGTCTTCACCTCTTACCGTGTTTCAGGCAGGTCACTCAGCCCCCATTAAAGTCATCTATAAAATGTAAATCATCAATAACAAGCTCATGGATTTTCATATGATAATGAGATGAGACTATGTAAAAGGGTCTTTAGAAAATGGGATCTCTACAGAAAATGCCACTCTAGAAGTATGTCCACCCCTAAAGACCTGGTCCTCTAGACCTGGAAAAATAATTCTTTCACATCTCTAGATAGCTGGGTCCTAGAATTAAATCTACACATGAATATTTCCTGACTTGGTTTCATCTTTTCTATATCTTATAACATTGATATAAAGAAATTTCTTTCTTCCCAGGTTTAGCCAAAACTATAAATAAATTAACTTTTCTTTGTTATACATTATATAATCTTCTCTTAATAAAAGGGAGTGGCTGTACCTACAACCAGGCCCTGTGAAGTGGGATTCCGTTAACAATTATATATATGACTTGAAAAATTAAAAACATAATTTGTCATATATTTTCACAATCTAAAATGTTCCATGTAACAAATGTAGTTTTATATGCTATTTAGATTTTTTTAACTATTAAGATGGAAAAATGATAAATAGGAAAAAAGAAATGTAGAAAAAGAGAGAGGGGGAGGAAAGAGGGATGAAAGAAAGCAAAGAATAATAACAACTGTCCTCAATCACAGTGACTAGCAGGGTAAGTAATCCATACCAGGCACCATGCTAAGTCTTTGCTCACCAGCCGGGCAGCTCTCTAAGGCAGATTTTGTTAGGATCTCAATCCTTAGATAAGGAAGATAGACCTGGAAGACATTCAGTAACTCGACTCAATCACAGAACTAGCTGATGGCAAATCTGTGCTGTCCACAGCAGACTGGACATCTTATCTCTCATGCTGCTTTCATTAGTAGCTAGAAACAATGACATGACAACACTTCAACAGAGGGAGCCACAGAAGACCAGACCATCAGCACAACAGCAAGTCAAAATACTCCCCCATCCATAATCCAAACTCATATTCTCATGAACTAATGCTCAGTGGCCTGATGGAGGTTTCAGTTTATGAGGAAAATATTAGTTAATGGCATACACCACCCAATTCTTCATGAACATACTTCAATTGCTAGTGATGTTACAAAGTAGCCTATACCTGAGAATTCACCATTCCTAAGTGGATGCTAAACTAATAGATAAATTTAAAGTAGCCTTAAAAATTACAAAGAGGGACTGGTACAATGGCTCAACAGTTAAAAGAACTTAACTGCTCTTGCAGAGGACTTAGTTTTGGTTCCCAGCACCCACAAGGCAGCTCACAACCATGCATAAATCTAGTTCCATGAAATCCAATGTCCTCCTCTGCTGTGGGATTATGTTCTGGCACATTATAAATATTCGCTCCTCCTACTGGTTGAACAAAATGCTGATTAGCCAGAAGGCACATAGGAAGTATGAGCAGGACTGCCAGACTAAGAAAACTCTAGAAAGAGGAAAAACAGAGGAAGAAATGTCAGCAGACACAGAGGAAAGCAGATAAAATGCTGTTCTGAGAAAAGGTACTAAGCCATTTGGCTAATCATGGGTTAGTTTAAGAGTAAGAGTTAGCAAGTTATATGCCTGAGCCATAGGCCAATCAGCATAAAATTAATGTAGGCTTCTGTGTGATTATTTGGGGCTAAGTGGCAGCTGGGCTTCCAATGGATCCAAACCTAAGGGCAAAGCTGGAAAGGCCAGGCCAAAAACTTCCTACTATACTCCCCCAACCTCCATAGTCACCAGTCATGCACATGGTGCATATACATACATGTAGACAAAACACTCATACACATAATTTTACACACACAAACATACACACACTTTTATGACTTCTTCTACAATAAAAGCCTAAGTGAGCAACCTAGTCTTGTTTAAACAAAGCCTTGGTAAGGCTGAAATTTAAGTAGCCATAATCCTCTGAGCCAAGTCATTTATGTGAAATGTTAGTTCACTAGGCTTTGAATGAAAATTAGCAAAGCCCAGAACACAAGAGTAGGCAAGTATGTGGAGCGAGCAGAATCTTAGTGGCTGCATGTGGGATGTACAGTGATAAAAAGGCAATTGTGCCATCCAGCCGCCCTCCTTCCAGGTATACATACACTGGAAGAACTGAAAGCAGAGATTTCTGGAGATGTCTGTGCATCCACATTTGTTGTTGTGCTGTTTACAAAAGCCAAAGGCAGAGAGAACCCAAAGACTCCTGGATGAAGAAGTAAACAAAGTGCTGAAAACAACTACAAAGCAATGGATTCAGCCTTTAAAAAGTGGAAACTGAGACACATGCTGCAGTGTAGATGATCTTTGGAGACACACATTATTTTATGGCTAGGGGGTGGGGTGGTGCACCACAGCATGAGGAACTGTATTAAAGGGTCACATTAGGAAAGGCTGAGAACCACTGTCCTCGAGGCTGAGAGGATGTTAAGCTTGTGAAAGCGGCAAATCCTAAAATATGTATGAGAAATCTTAAGGGGGAAAATGGTCTTTAAATGTCATCACTTCCATTTATAAGAAAAATTTAGGTACTTTTTATGTAATATAAAATAAATAGCTATATACACTGAAGAGTCCCCACTCATCCAAGCTTAACATATCCATTCAGTGTATGTCTATTTGTACATAGAATCATGATCTATAGTCCTGGATGACCTAGAACTCACCACATAACTCATGATAGTGTCAAACTTGTAGCCATGTTCATCCTTCAGATCCCTGAGTGCTGAGATTACAGGCATGAGCCACCATGCTGAGCTTTTAGCATGTACATCCATGTAATCCTAACAATACCGATTATTCTTATCTCCACTTTACAGATGAGCAAACTCACTCCAGGAGGAAAGCAATTTAATCCATAGCAAGTCTATTTGCTGTTCAGCAGTCTGCAAACACTGAAGCTAATTCTCTAGGTGCAGGAGCACTGGCTTCTCCTGTAATGTTGCTAATTTAAAGACACTCCCGTCTCCTGAGCTCTCGGGATTAGGGTTATTGGCCTGGGGGGTCTCCTGAAAAGCAATGTCTAGTTTTGTAAGGGAGAAGCCATATACTTGTGCCACTGCATCTCACTGAAGTGCTGGAGTTTTCAATATTCTCCTAATTTAATTCAGCCCATTTTTCTATGCCTTTATCATTAGGAACTGTTAGATTTGAGTACTCTGCTATACACTCAGAGTTGCATACAGGAGACAGAGGTAAATGTGTATTTACAGAGAAACTTTCCAGCTGGTTAGTGCTTCCGTTTTCTTTCCATTCATCAATCTGTTATGAATAGACTGAGATCTATGTTTCCCTGCTGTAAAATAAGCCACTGGTGGCTCAGAAAATGATTGCATTGTCTACAAGTCTCATCACACACATAGTCCATACAAGGGGAGGTTGAATGAGTGTGCGATGAACACTGTGATTCCAATGTCCAAAGTTATCTAGACAATAACTCAGTAAAGCAGATTGGGACTTCCTTAGGACTGATTTCATATTTTATGTTCTAATTCATGCATTTATTCATCCAACACTTAGAGATAAATATCTATTCTGTGTCATGCATTGAAAAGCTGGGACAAAGAACAGAAAAATACAGGCATCCCAATCCTTACGTAGCTTTGAGCATTGCCACAAATTTCTTTGTGACCTTGGGCACTCACAGTATACATATGTGGGTCTCCATATCTCTTATTAAGAAAACAGAATGTGTGTTACGTATGGAAATTGCAGCATCTAGGAGAATAATACAAGAAGGTGAAGAGTGTAGTCCATGAGAACAGCCCCGTTACACAGCTACACGTGCACTCCCCCAAGATATTAATAACCAAAATATTTCTAGGGAAGCAAAAATGATATGATATATGGTACTTGCTAATTAGCAAAAAAAATCAAAAGCCAAAAGGTAAATAAAGTTTATGACAATTGACAAAGGATATTGATTTTCTGAAGAAATGAATCTATCAGAAAAGTTGAAAGTGAGAAATATTAATAGTTACATTTACAATGATGGCTGAGGATGTAACTCAATGGCAGAGTACTGGCCTAGCACAGGTAATTTGGGTTCTGCCTCCGAGCATTTCATGTATGCACACACATAGTACATATTCCCTAAACATCTCCAAAGTAGACAAAGGTTTTCTACTGAACCAGAGTGGCTGGCATCTAGAGCTTTATGTGACTAGCCCAGATCATGTGGACACACGTTGTTCTTTAGAATCTCCTAGCAATGACTAAAAATGGGAAAATCCGGTGATCTTCCAAATGGCCCCTAGCCATGGGGACAGACTAGTTAGGGTCACAGTTTTTTTTAAAAGATACTTATTCTTCTTACACATGTTGGATAAAATACAACATATTACTTTATTTCTTTTCTTGGCATGTGACACAAATTTTCCAAAGCCCTTCATTCTGTGTCTTCATGCTGTCTTACCTAATTCAATAAACACCAGACACATGAACACTTAAATCTGAATTAATTTAAACCAAACATGATTTAACATGCATCCAGCTTTCAGTAATGCTGACCACATTTCAAAGTGTACCGTTACCCAGAGTGGCAAGTGACCTCAAGACCAGATAGTATGTCTATTAGGTCTTTCTTCATCATGTTGGAAAGGTCTTTTGACAACACTGCCATATAATATCACATCTCAGATCTCTTTCAGCCCAGAATTCCCACACAAAATCAGATAAGTGCAAAAATCTACTGATGGAATAAATAAAACAAACTCCCCATCTTATTACTGCTGGGAACCCAAAAGCTAACACTGATTAAGGCAAACACAATATCTACCCTGCATATAAGAGAGATTAGGCACCCTTCCATAGTCCATAATGGAGCAGCAAGATGTGGGTCATTTGTTAGCAAAGACACTATAGTTATCTATTATTGAGTACTCATATGTTGGTTATTTAGAGTACTTGTAGGAAGACAAACATCCAAAGTCAAGCTATGTGATTTAGAAAAATAACATCACCCCTAAACTTCACAATACACAAAATGAAAAAAAATAGACCTACCTATCACCTCTGAAATGCCTCAATCCTATGGTTTTATTTGGTTTATATATCAGGGAACTATGTAGATATACGCATGGTTATACATAAAGTTATACACATATATATGCAGAGTTGTACACAAAGATACATACAACTTTAAAAAAGCTTACTAACAAGTCAAAGGCTATATATACCCTACAAGACCAGATACTGTAAGTAGAATTAAGATGATATAATCAAAGCACCCCACAGAGCCTGTCTGTTTATATAATTAGAAGATATGATGAGAGGTAGAGAAAATGTTCCCTCTTTCCCTCTTCAGGAAAAAAAAAATTCACTGACATAGTCTAACTGACCTGACATACAAAAATGTTTAATGATTTTTGTCAAATAAGTAGTGATATTACTATTGAAATCAATAGACATCTGTTAAAGATCTGATAGACATTAGATGCTTCTCAAATACTTCTCCAGGCCATCTCACTGAACAATGCCAAGAGGGGAACTTTTTACTTGTTTGTTTAGTTTGTTGGTTAGTTATCTAGTCATTGTATCAACAGGAAAACCAAAGCGAAAGAGTTAGGACTCCAACTTCTAGGCATACACTAAAGCAGAGCCCAACTGAGCTTCGAGGCTAAAACTTTCCAATACCATAGAATATCTCTAGCTATCAAAATAGAAAAAGATCTCCTTGAGGCTGGAGGGACAGCTCAGCAGTTAAGGATACTGGCGACTCCTGCAGAGTTCCTGAGTTCAATTCCCAACATGCATATTGCAGTTCAAACAGCTTGTAACTGCAGTCCCAGTGGGATGCAATTCTTTCCTCTGCAGTACAGACAAACATGCAAACAAAACACTCATATACATTAAATACTTGTTTAAAGATCTCATTTATTCACAAGATAATGGCTACCATTTTCCTAGACACTTTTCCAAAAGACAGACTATCAGTTGGTCCTTCTAAGCAGGTCTCTCAGACAAGATACTTTCTAAACTAGAGCAGATGGGCAATTGCTGTGGTGCTGGAGTCAAATCCATGACTGTCTCCTAGAGTTCTGCTATTCTCAGATTTTTGATAATGGAACTAGACATAATCCAAAAGGAATTAAAATGAAAGCAAGTAAAATTCTCACGTTGCCTGAAGCAAATTGTATAAGCAAACCAGGTCTTTTTTTTAACCCTTCAGGAATTGAGCACCCAATTTGTCATTTACAATTATTTCATAATTAGATTGATGTTGTGTGGGATAGAGAAGTCTTTGTAACTCTGACGTTCAAATGCCTTGTCAGCACTACAAAGTGAGAAGCCTCCATTTGCTTGTTTGCTGCAGGTCTGTTTTCAAGGAGAATGAATATTATTAGGTCACTAAACTATCTAGATGTGAGATATTTCCGTTTTCTCTGCAGTGATCATATTCTGTCACCCATACCACCTAAAAATATCCAACTTCCCATCACTCAGGGGAACCACAAGGCTATTAGAAGGCAATAAAATCCCTGGACAGCTCCTCTTTGTGGATTTGCATTTTCCTCTGATCAATTAGATTCAGAGACACCAGAGATGGAAAGTGAAGGAGGTAAAATCCAAGCCTCAGCTCCCCATGTCAATCCCACAAACAGCCTGGGCAATCAAAAAACTCAACCAGGAGGCCTTTGCTGCTCTGAACTCATTAATTATTAGTCGGAATTCATCATTAAAGTATTTCCGACAAAATGCTTCCATCTCCTCCAGAAGACACCTTGACGAGGACCCTGTCCTGTTTTGTGGCAACTGTCACCATTTGTGTCACTGAAAAGGAACAGAGAGGTCTGGATGTCTTTAAGGAAGACAACGTCTCCTGGTCCAGAAGGGCACTTCCCAGTCTTCTAATTAGATAGGATGCACCACTGCATAATGTGATGAAAACTCTTGTCTGCCTCCCATCTGTATCCTTATCTTCAAAATATGGAAATTTAAAGGCCCAGGACCTTTGCATTTATTTACACACACCTTCCCTTTCTAACATACCTTTCTCTTGTGGTTACCCTCTCTGCTGACATGTACTAATTCCAGACAGATCAAGAAACTATGGTTAAAACCCAGCAGATTATTTTAATAGTAGAAGTTGAGTTGGAAACAATGACACCCTCTAAGGTGATGAGAATAAGAAGCTTGTGAGGATAAATTCACCAAGTTAAAGCACACCACAGCAGCCACTCAAGGGTGAGAAACTGGCCCTGTTTGTAGTCCAGTAACCCCAGAAGAAATGGAGTCCCTCCCTGTCTCAAAAAAGTGGCAAGTCACCCAGGAAAGACAGATATCAGAAATAATTTCCAAATACACTGAGATAAAGCCAGCCAGCAGAGACAGCCATCTAAATGGTAGGTTGGTTGTCACTGGGCCTTCAGGTAAGAAAAGACAGCTGTCCCATCATGTTCATAAAGACTGGAATATTTTTACCCCTAAATACTGATCTGGTGCCACAAACCACAGTGTATTGGGACCCTGAGCACTTCCTGCACACAGTGGGCACTTAATCAAGGACGGGCCAGTTATCCTCTCCAACAGACACTGTGGGTCATCAAAGACACTGTTTCCTCTCACATAACTATAATAAACAGCATATTAGTGAGGTTTATACTTTTACCTTTAATTCTGTTTTGCACAGAAAAGCAAAAAGACACAAGTGGAAGGCAAATTATTATATAGAAGATATAGAGAGAAATGGAAGAAAAGAGTAGAATGAAGGCAAAAATGGGAGATGGCAAAGGAGAGAGGCATGGTGAACTTGATAGGTTTGCTATTTCCAAAACTATGCTCCTTCCATTAAGACAACAAAGAAGGAGAATGCTTTCATTTTCTTTTCTGACAGCCAGAGCATAAATGGTTGCTGCAATAATATCAGAAATTATTGGATAGTTTGAGCATTCTTGCTAGTGAGGTGGCAGCATTATAGCAAATTTGAAATACTAGCCCCAAGGTGTCCTAGAAATTCTGTTCTTCCAATGCAGGAATGTCAGTTGCAAGAAAGGAGTGATGTGTGCTGCCTAGTGAACAGCATGCTGGCCAAACACCATGTGTGGACAGTGTCACCCTGCACTCTGGGTTCTAACTCAGCCATCTTTTGCAAACAGTACTGGTCGCAGTACATGTTTCTTCCAGAGATAATCAAAAATGAGAACAAGTGTTTACAAATCACCAGCGCAGAGCAGAACTCAATTTCTGACATGCCACCTCTACAAATGTTTCAGGAAACTAACTGGTCTGGCTCCAAGGTACATCGGAGCCAGTCAAATCTCAGGAAACTGATTACTAACTCCAATCTAGTTAGCACACATCTAAAGGAAGCATAAAAAGCTCCAGAAATAAAGATGTTTAACCCTCATCATTTTATAACTTTTAAAGATATCCTCAAACATATTAGACAATACAGCACTCTAACTTAATCCCATGGTTATAAAAAGACAGCATTATAAAAAAAAAGAATTGATAAGGCAAATATTTCATCCATAACAATTTTTAAAATATATTTAAAGCATCAAGTAAACTTTAGAGGTCCTTTATTTTAAACTAAAATCTACTTGCACACAAGCCAGACTGACTTTTAAGTACCATCCCTGCTCACTAGGCAGTACTGCCATGCCCTGAAGGCTTTGTAGTGGCAACATTTACTTATCCTGGTAATCACAGGTTAACATACTGAAGATTGTCTTCTGTATAACCACTATGAAGGGGCTGAAGAGGCAGCTCAGTAGGTAAAGTGCTTGCTACTCAAGCATAGGAACCTGAGTTCAATCCCCAGCACCCATATAAACAGCCAGATCTTTTGACACTTGTCCATAATCCCAGTGTTGATAAAGTAGAGACTGGTAGATCTCCGGGGCTCACTGGCTAACCAGTCTGGCCTAATTGTCAAGTTCCAAGTCAGTGAAAGATGCTGTTTTTAAAAACAAAATGGAAGGCTCCGAAAGACAGACACCTATGGTTGAGCCATGGTGTGTGCATGCATGCACACACACACATACACTGTAGACTTTTCCATGAAAAAATAACTATTATTTGTCAGAACTCCTATAATCTGTATTGGGGTAATAATGGTGGAGAGAGACAGTAAACAAGAAATTCTCACAGGGCAGCATGCCTATGTATTCCACATGGGTAACCATTTACAGTTCTGCAACTCTCCCCAGGGTGCTTGGAAAAGTCATCTATAACCTATCGAGACAAAGTGGAAGCAACACATGTGTCTTGAGTGCCATAAGAGTCTGAGCAGAGAGCCTTATGATGGGAGGAGGCAGAAGAGCAGGAGAAAAGCCATGAATCTGACTGCTTCAGATCACACTTTCAAGAACTGCACTTCAACAGTGAAGTAGAGGGGGAAATTGGCATCAGTCAATAAAACAGCAATTTCTCCTTCTACCCTCTCAATAGAACAGCAAATCTCCCTCTACTCTCTCGGCTGTTGTTGAGCAATGCCTGTTAGGACAGAAGGTCTTTGCAGAGCCTTTGGTTGACTTCCTAATTCATTAGAATAGTAACAAGAGCCCATTCCTTCATGAAGGGAGAGCTGTTGAAATTTCTCAATACAGATTCACCCGACACCCCTCTCCAATTGCTTTGCTATTCATATAAAAAAAAATGACCTCCACAGAGAAGTTATCGAGTCATAAGACCACAGAAGATGTGATGTGAAGACAGAATAAAGCCAGAAAAGTCATGACATATGCATGCATACACATAGGTCATTTTACACGATGGCTAGCAAATAATAATTTGTCAAAGTGTTAATGATCTATCTGGCATTATTTAAAAAGTATTGCTTATGTCACAAAAAAACTTAGACACAAAAAGATGTTCAGACAATTCAGATAGATATTAAATCCATTATTAGACATAGATTTATGAGTAAGATTTACTGAACTTATTTTTTTTTACCAGTCACATTTCATTAGGCAATTTTTCCCTGAACACTAAGTGATATATGTTGTTAACCCCTGACTAAAAATCTAATCAAAGCAGGGTAAAATGAATATCATAAACAGTCTTAAATTCAACCAGAAATAATTTTGCTTTAAAAAAATGAAATGTTATTGAGAGTGAAGAGGATTGCTGCAAGTTCAAGGTCAGCCAGGGGGACATAGTGAGACTGAGCCTCAAAGGAACAAAAAAGGTAGATTCTTTCCATGAAATCTCCATGAAGCCTATAAGCTTAAATTTAAAACTAATAACAATTTGAGACTATAAATTCATAAAGTAAATTTGAAATTAACAATCTTAGACTTGAGTACAGCAAATAATCAAGTGATATCCAAGTCATCTGTCAATTGTTTATAGGCAAACAGAAAAATAATGCAACTGTGCTACCTAACAAATATAGCATATGATTATAGTTTCTCCTCTAAAAGTACAGTCCTCAATACTGTATATTCTCCTAAAATAGATTTTTAAAATTCTCACATCTTACATGTTACAACATCTAAAGTCATAACAAATAAAAGAAAATATTGCAATTTATTTTAAGTACCTAGTGCCACCGAAATATTCTGTCTCTCTAGACCAATTCTCTATTTAAAATATGCAAGCACCCAGTTACTTTATTCTATGTCAAAATGTAATGACTTGAGTTCAAGTGCCTAGGAATGTCAATTCATCCTTTTGGATAAAAAAAGAATGAGATAGTCAACTAGTCCCTTGTTTTTCTTCCCCTTCATTCTGTGGTGTCTCAGATACATCTAGCTGCATTTATGAGTATGTGGACTGGCACTGTGCAGAGGCTACAGGATAAGCAGCTGGCATTGTGCCGGGGCTCAGTGTATCTGTTCTTAGAGCACTAACAATGTTCCCTCCAGCACATTCCTCAGGACCTTCTGATATCTCTGGGCCACACACATCTCATAGATCTACACTCACCCTGCTCAGTGGGCTCCTGCTAGTCAAAATCCTTAATGACAGTCTTGACCTCAGCAAATGATTTTCAGTTGCCATTGTTAGTCAGTGTCAGGGAAAAAAAAACTAAGCTGATACAACACCCCAAGTAATATGCTTAAGAAAGATAATTCCAGTAAAGAAAAAAAAAAGAAAGTAAGAAAAAGAAAAACTGTAAAAGAAAAAAATCAATGCAGAACTTATATAAAGAATACTGTGTCCTTAATTTTAGTAAGCTTGTTGACTATCACCATCTTGAAGTTACCTAAGCAACCACTCTGAAACCCATTCAAAACACAAATGTGTCTGTAGCTCAGTGTCTACAAGTTTGTTGTTGAAAGCATTGCTGAAACCTGTCAGATATGTTTGTGGAAGAGGGGATGTGGATTGCACAGATTTATCCCAAAGCATACAACACTAGACTATAGGCACTGTAGATAAAACCACAGAAATTATACAAAGTAAAAAAAAAAAAAAAAAAAAAAACCTAAGACCAAAAGAACTAGAGTCATTTAGTTATGCATACACATCCACGGATATAATCATTCTTGCCACAGACCTGCAAAATGGTCTGGTTTTATTTCCAAAGTGTTATAATCTAAATGTTTAGAAGAGGTATTAGAACAAGCCTCTGAAAATTACAAGGATGCTGTTAAATCAAGTGGAACACACAGAATACATTGAGTGGCCAAACTTGAGATTGCTAAGGACAGATGACTAACAATCAGCAAGGAAGATGCCAGGACTGATCAACATATTGTCACTTGCAAGCATCGGATCATCTGCTAGTATAGTACATAATCACTGATGAGCTGGGAATTTATGAAATTGATAAAAAAGCTGATCCAAACAGAAGAAGAAAGAAAGGAAAGAAAAAGGAAAGGGAGGGGAAGAAGGAAGGAAGAAAGGAAGAAAAAGAAGAAAGGGAGGCAAAGAAGGAAGGAAGGAAAGAAAAGCTGGTTTTCTTTTTCTGCAGGAAGTGAAGAAATCTTACCTTTCTGTACACCAGCATATTGGGTGATTCGTCTGCCACCCCATTGCTGGTCTGTCCATAATTATTCCCCTGGGCCATTTCACCCAGAACTTGGTCCCTCCGTGACAAGGATTATCAGTCTGCCCTGCAAGGGATTAGAGAGCCTCCAGTGAGATCCTAGTGGGAGCCCTCAAGGGAACAGACCCCCTGACTCATCTTCATGTTCACAGTACCCAATCCACAGGGAGAATTTTGTCACTCCGGGCTCACTGGAGGACACAGGACATATTTTTTTTTTTTTTTTTTTTTTTTTTTTTTTTTTTTTTTTTTTTTTTTTTTTTTTTTTAAGAAAAGAAGAAAGAAAGGAAGGATTTTATAGCTGTAATAGCCCCAGGGAATTTTAACTGATAACATTCCAGTTAGAACTAGTCCTCTGGCTAAGGTTTCTGTGGACTTCATTTTGTGGATACTTTCTTTTTAAAAGTGTTAGGTACTCACTCAAACCCCATGGTTTGCACTTCCCAGTACCCACAGCTCTCTCGGATACTTGCAGCTACACTTGATGTGGTTCTTTCCAAAGGGCAGAAAGCCAACACCCACAGGCAGCTCACTTTCTCCCAGTAGCCTAGTAGTTTCTCTTGACAGAGGCCCCTTCCCCACAAGTGTTCTCCTGCACACGTCTCCTCTCGATTCCTCGGGTCCCCCACACAGCCCGGGCTGCAAGCCCATGGCTAGTCTGATGCTCCCACCTCACTTGGATCACTAAGTCTGGACCAAATCCTTACTAATCTTTGGAAGAAAACATACGAATTGGGTCCAGGCAACTGGAGGCTGGTGGGAAGTCAAGCCTTGAGCAAATCACCTGGCTCACCGCAGAGACCGAGCTAACTGCACAAGCCTGGAGCAATCAGCCAGGAAAGCAGAGGAAGGCTGAGTCCCAGCTCATCCTGCTCGGCCCTAACTCTCGGAGGCAGCAAATGGCAGGCAGCCTTGCCCTGTACGGAGGCACCGGCCGCACCGGGCAGCAGTTTCAGCACCGTGGACCGCGGCGTGTGCAGCGCCCCAGCCTCGCCGAGCGCGGGGCTTCCGGAGACCGTGGCTCCCGCCGGAGTAGGAGGAGGGCTGGGTGAGGGCCCGGGGTCCCAGGGACTCCCGGTGACGCTGCCTCTTCCCCCTCCCACCCTCTCCATTTACCTCCTCGGCCAAGGTCACGGCCCCGCGGCTCCCCTCCAGGCGTGCTGCGGGCAGGCGCTGTCAGCTGGCGGAGAGCGGAGCAGCGAGGCAGGGCAGCCTCATCACACTTGCGCTGCTCAGGCCACCGCCACCGCTCGCCTCGGTGCTCAGGCGGCCCTGGCAGCCGCCGCTCGCGCCCGCTCCCCCGGGCCGCCTCGCTCGCTCCCTCCTCCGCTTCTCCTCCCGGGGACTCGGACCAGTCGAGCGCGCGCGGGAGTCGAGACGCCCGGTCCGTGCGCGCGACTGGGAGGAGGGAGGAGGCGACAGTCACGTGGGCAGAGACGCCCGAAGGTGCCAGCTCGGACGGGCTCGGCTCTGCCGCCGCCACACCCCTGGGTGTCCCCGGTCTCCCGACCCCGCAGCCCCTGGGGAGTACAGGCCCTCTTCCCTGCGCTGGCCAGCCCAAGCTCCCGTACCCCGTGCAGCCTTAGGCCTGGAGAATCAAACTGAGCTAAGCAGGAGGAAGGGCTTGGCGGAAGGTGGGTGGATGGGTGGGTGGTGAATGGATGGGTGGGTGGGTGGATAGATAGATGATAGATAAGGCCCCCTACCGCTCGCAGGTCTGCACCGCGCGCCTTCTGACAGAAGTAGGGAATCAAATGATTGATAATCTTTGTGCAAGTAACAACAGCACAGAGAGATGCTGGAATATCCCAGATTTGAAAGCAACAGCCAGGATCAAATTCAGCAGTTCCTCCTCTGCAGTTTGCTGTGGTTTTCACTGCCTCTTCCTAAATTGGAGAAACAGGGAGGAATTTGGAAGCCTCCACCTAAAGGAAACAATGTAGCCACCTGTGACATTGAAGGACCCTGGCTGCTGTCTCGCTGCTTTATCGTACTGGGCTCACAAGAACTTGGCTCTCTGTTGGTCCTTGTGCTCTACCGGGGTTCACAGAATCACAAAGGGTCTGGGGTTGCTCACACCCCTCAACTACTACTCTTCAAGTCCCTGCCTCAAAGGTTAGAAGGACCTGAAAGAGAAAAGTTCTTTGTCAGCTTTCTGGGATGACAGAGAGTTGTGGGAACCTGAGAATCTCTCCACTAGTTCCCCAAATCTTTCCATTGTTCAATTGTTCAGCAAAATTCGTTGTTTACAGGTTTTTCAAATGTTTTCTTAGTAATCTTTCTCTAGCTCAAACCTGCTGCTCTCTCTCCATCACCTCTTTCCCTTTGTCCTATATACTGTTAGGGTGTCCACATGGTTTAGATGGATAGATATGGGAAGAGAGACTGGGTGTCCTCATCAATCTGTCCTAAATGACGTGGCCTGAAGGAGTCTGTAAGGTTATACACAGCTGCCAGGAAAGAACTAAGGAGGAAGATTCGATTCATAACTCGTGTTACTATGTAATGTACAAAATATTACATTTATCGCCTTAAAATTTTCAGGAATCCCATTGTTAAGATTGAAACTCAGGGAAACAGCCTACATCTCCCCAAACCTACCTGCATCTTAAAGTTTAACATTCTGTTTTGTAATTTTCTCATGTGATGGAGTCCTGTATGGTATAAAAAAGAAAACCAAACATGGGTACTACTGGGCCTTTATTTCTGTTTCAAAACCATAAGTATGACACAATTCTCAACTGTCATCATTCAAATTCATTTTACTATTTTCTGTATGAGCCATGTATGTTGTAATATTTTTGTTTTAAGAAATTAAATTCTTAAATATGGTAATAAATCCATTTTATTGGGGCCATGATCAGCAAGCAAAAGGCCTTATAACCCCCTCCCCCACAAAAAAAAAATTTAAAAGCTTTTTTATGTCTCTGGGAAAGAAGTCTCATTGTATTGCTATTTTTGAAATAAAAGAAATAGTGTCTATTTTTGTAAATAATTGAGAGCTTAGGCATCCTAAGTTATTACCTACTGATGTAGGCATGAATTTTCATTCTGAAAGTACTTATTTACTGTGAATGAAAGTTTCTTTTATACTTCTTCAAAGAATTTGAACAAGTACAGTAGGTATCCTTTGTTCTCAAAGAGTCTCCAGTCAAGTTTGGGAGATAGGATGCCCCCTTTTCTCACACCTTGCATCCAATCCAATCAGCAGGTCCCACAGGGAGCATCCCAAGTGGTCATTTTAAGTGCAAATCCTATGTAATTTTTGTACTTACTGTCTCCCTAAGGACTCTAAACCACTTAAAATGAAAGATGTCCTTGGGACACCAATGAGTAGGATTATATGAATTTGCTGTCACCACTGCTGAATTTGGCAATATCCTGGTACCCTGGTTTGCTTTCTGTTGCTGTGATAAAATGGGGAT
Organism: Sigmodon hispidus; assembly: GCA_004025045.1. NCBI lineage: Eukaryota > Metazoa > Chordata > Mammalia > Rodentia > Cricetidae > Sigmodon > Sigmodon hispidus. Next base: position 262,100 of record PVIH01000812.1, on the reverse strand, counting down.
CAAAACCAATTTGGTGAAGGGAAAGAAATATGTGTCTTATAGGTTACAGTCTATTATCATGGGAAGTCAAGGCAGAAACTCCAAGCAGGAATCTGGAGGCAAGAACTGAAGCCGGGACCATGGAGGAGCTCAGTTTGATGTGCCACCATCATAGGGATGGTACTACCACAGAGGACTAGACCCTCCTACTAAAATGCCCCACAGATGTGGCCATGGGCAAAACTGATCTAGGCAATTCCTCAGCTGAGATGAATAGAATTTGTGTTTTTAGACAGAGACTAGCCAGCACACTTATCTACCCTGCTCCAGCCCAGGGCCCTCTAGTTTCTTTATTCATTATAAATATGCTGCTGCCTCAGGGAATTTGTATCAGCTGTTCCTCCTCTCTGAGATGTTCTTCCTTCAGACACCATGCCACTCTTCCATTCCTATCTCAAAAGATATCCTCTCAATGAGGACTACTATGTGAATCCTACATAAAACAACCACCCTCTCCATATTCTGTGACTTTCCTACGCAAATTAGACAATGTTCCTTGTAACATAACTTCAGCTTGCTTATAGATTACAATTGTCTTTCTCCTTCTAGAAAATTTTAACTTCCATGATGGCACAGACATTGCTCACTGCTCCATCCTCAGAGATGGAAGATCTGTCTGACAGAGAGTAGAACTTTAATTACTTATGAACCCAATGATGGACTGAGGCCATGAGCAAGGCTCACCGTGAACCTCTGGTCATATTGGAAGAAAAACAGTTAATAGTAAACTGAACTGAGCAGCATCAAGACTCCTCATAAACAGAGATGACCTCCCCTTTGAACCTGCTTCCTCTGTGTGGCCTTGGGAAAGAACAATCCCCCTTCCCATCACACATCTGCTTTACACAGGAATGCTATGAGCACTAATTAAATGCTAACGTGGGGACAGGATTTTGATTTTTAAGAAGAAAGCTCATTAGTAATATGAAGATATTCGCTATGTGGAAACATTGTAAGTGACACAGGGCAGGCTGTTAAAGAGAATACTATTCACAGCAGTCCATTGATGTTTTACAGGATAATTGATTTAAAAGTGATACGAGGAAGTGAAGACTTGTGGCTTTAGATCTCTAAGAGATAGCTTCTCTACATTCAGCTTGCTATTATTTATAGCACAATAAACTCATTGTCGAATTATTCTCCACTCCTGCAATCCCTTTGGCTACTTTGTGGCCATTTCCCCGGTAATTATCCACATTAGTATCAGACAAAAGAGAAAGGAAAACTAGGATTTATCCTTAGTGTGTGTCTGTGCCTCTCACTTTCCTGCTGAGATGGTTAAGTTCTGATTTAAAGTCATTCCAAAATTACCCAGTTTTCACATGATGGCCACTTTTCTGTTACTGCGCAGTAACTGAGCACACGTTACCAATGAGATCTGAGTGATGCTCAGAATACAATTGAGACAGTGGAGAGAATGGCTGATGCAGCAATAGGGAAGGCTCCCAAAGGCTAGGCCTTTGACTCCTTTGCTTAAAATCTACAGAACTGCAAGCAAACAGCTCGACCAGCCTCATCTTCAGTTCCTTCACCTGTAAAATCAACTCATGTCCTGGGCCTCATTTTGTTCTTCTGGTGAAAAACAATTCTTCAGTCTGAGGTGTGTTCGTCAGTCTTCTCTTGCTATAACAAATGTCTAAGTGCATCAGCTTGTGAATAGAAAAGGTTCCTATGTGCTGCTGTGTAGTGAGACTGTTCTCTGTAAATAAAGAAGCTGTTTTGGCCTATGTGGAGCACCGTAGAAGTGGGTGCAGGAATCAGAGTAGAGACAGGTAGAAGGAGGGCAGAGTCAGGAATGTTTCCATGTAAGGAATCCAAGTGAGCCACAGGCCAGGCCATGTGATTACTAGAAATGGGTTGAATTAAGATGAAAGAGCTAGCTAGCAATGTGCCTGAGACATGGGCCAAACAGCATGAAATTAATATAAGCATCTGATTCATTTCTTTGAGGGATAAAAGCCACCACAGGCAAGGTCCGAACTTCTAGCCCTAACCCTAACCCTAACCCTTTTACAACAGTGCTGATTTTGATGGTTCAAGACTATAATCAGTTTTTGAGGCATTTATACTGGCTGTTTCTCCTATCTGGGCTGTTCTCCTTCAGATGCCAATGTCACGCTTCCATTCATTCCTATCTCAAAAGATATCCTCTCAATGAGGACTACTATGTGAATCCTACACAAAACAACCACCCGCTTTGTACTCTGTTGCTTTCCTACAAAAATTAGATAATGTCTTAAAGACTTCTCACTGATCTCTCATGGTTCCATAACCACACAACAGTACGGGGTTGATAACCATGCCTTTAATGCACAGGCTTTCAGGAAACAAAAGCAATAATGCATGGCAAGTCAAGCTTGGAAAGACAATCTCCCTTGATGTTTGTGTCAAGAGAAATAGTGGTGCAGAAATTGACAATCATTTCTTCTGGGAAGATGCTAGGAGCATCTGTGTCTATAATCATTGATAATGTTTAATCTAACAGAGAGTGTTGCACTTAGAATGTGAAAACTGAGAGATAATAACTACACAGCCACAGTGAGAAAGAAGAAGTTGCGTTCATGAGGGACTGTAGACCATGACCACAGTAGCCACCCTGAGCCTCTCACCAAGTGACAGTAGAGCTCAGCGATGGTTTGATGAGCATATGATCCTGGAGATAGGGAAGCACAGGGTACCCCAACTCCAGCTTGGTGTCCTAATTCTTAGCAAAGAAAAGAAAACCTGAAATTTTGAAATGAAGAAAATCTTAATTACAGTGGCATAGGGATGAACAGGAAGAGGTTAGGACTTGGAATGAAATGAAGAAACTGAGCTTTGATGACATGTTTACTTTCTCAGAATTATACATGTGGGAGAGGTGGGCTGAAACATAACCCCGACACCCTTTAGACACCAAACCTGGTGCTTTCCACACTATACAATCTCACCTCAAGAAGTAACTGAGAACCTGGGAAACGGAGAAATAGTAAGGGGCATTCAATGGGGTTGATCTCTGACTCAGGGCAGTTCACACCCTGGGACAGAGAAGACTTGGAAATGCAATTCTTGGAGACTCTGCAAAGCATGCTCTAAGTGCTATCACTCTTAAATATCCTTAGAGGCTGCATTGTTGAGACGTAATGGACAAACTACAAGTCAAAGCCTAGTGAGAAGTCTTCTGGTCACTGGGGTGTGTCCTTGAAGGGGCTGAGTGAGGACAAGCCTCTGCCTCTTCCTTAACTCCCATCCCAGCATTGAAGTTGTGCTCCATGCACCAGAGGCTTAAGACTAGTAGATCTACTGCTTGCACCTCTAAAACTGTGAGTCTAAATAAGCCTTTTCTCTTTTTAAGTTTATTGTCCCCAGTGAGTGTTATGATAGTAGCATAAACCTGGTTAATGCATAGAGAAAGAGGGCTAATACAATACAGACAATGTTCCTGAAATATTGTAGGCTACTACGCTGTTTTTAAAGCTTTGTGTTCAGTTTGGAAACAAAATGGTGATGAATAAATGCCAGTTGGTTTACCAGGACCCACTGGGAAAGAAAGAAGACTCTGTGTAGAAAATTGCTCTCAGAATTAACCTTCTTCGTGCTGCACCTAGGCAAAGGGTCTCAGGTAAACCCTGTCATATGTATAAGAGTACAGAGCTACATGGAGTGGCTATTGTTCTGGATAATAATGAAAGACCCACTGAGGTATGAGATGAACCAAAGAAAATAAAGTCTAGTAAACACATGTGTTCAAACTCAAGTTTATGCCCCTCCCACTGAAGTCCTAGACCCCAAAAGAGGTGCAGCACAACAGGTTTGTAGTGGCAGAGATTAATCCCAGCACTGAGGAGGTCAAGGCAGGAGGTTCATGAACTTAAGGGACCAGCCTATTTTCCATAGTAATTTTCAGGCAAACCTATGTTGTATAGTATAACCTTGTCTCAAAATATAATGGATGAATAAATGAATGTCTTTATAAAAGTGAACTATGGAGTTACAGGAGGAACCATTCCTCTATGAAGAGCAGGACCTCACTAGACACTAAATCTGGCAGTATCTTGATCTAGAACATTCCAACCCACAGAACTATGAGCAATAAATACATGTTGTTTATAAGCTACCCAGTTTGTGGTAGTTTTATTTTAGCAGCCAGAACAAACTAAAATTCAGAAAACTGAATTAACACTATGGACAAGATAATGATTGATAGTGAAAAGGACCCTGGTTTGTTAGTTTTCTTTGTATTTGAGACAAATCTTCTATTGTTCAAAATGAACACACATCTTCCCCCACAATATAATATAAATTTATTACTAGAAAAAATAGTTACAGGGAAACAGAGACTAAGTGAATGTAGTGTTGTACATTGGACCCATCATGACAATTCTCTCTGTAGAAGAATCCAGAATGTTAAAGGTCTCACGTGCCTAGGACATACCCTATAAGAATGAGCTCCTAGCTTGCGATCTTCAGTTTTGCATCCTGGTGCCTACCTACCAAGGTCTTGAAGCATGATGAGTATTCTCTGAAGAAGCAACCCAATGTATCTAGGAGGCTCAGTAAGGATAGTGCTCAAAGATGTTGATGGCCTGAAGAAACAAAGGATTTTTAGTCCATAAGAAAAAGTCTTGGTGGTTTTCAATAGCTGTCTTGGAAATTACAGGACTCTCTGGTGGAAAAGGATTCCAACATAATCTTTCAAAGCCTAGAAGGCAAACTTAAATACAATTGGAGGATGTATCGGGGAGCTAGGTTTCAGCACAATGTGGAGGGGTACTTCCTAACAACCAGAATTGTTCTAATAGCTGAGTGAGAAACTGGGCTTGAAGCAATCTAAGGAGAGCTAAATGGCCTTTGCTAAAGCTTGCTGAGGAATTTTCATTATGCTAAGTATGCTTGCTGGTATGGGTGACCACAGAAGTTACTTCCAATTTCCAGTTATCTGATTATAAAATGCCCTGTCCAAGGAGAAACTGGAACATTCCTGGTTTCCCATAAGGACTTAAAACGCTTTTAACCTAAAGTGGGATTAGATTGTCATGAAATATTTAAGATGACAGATGAGTTGAGCCTGTAGTAAGTTCTCCCATTGGGTGCACTCGGGACCAGGTAGGTACTGGGGAAATCCATATGAGGAAGAGGGGGCCTATTTAGCTTTGAACATGAGTTATTGAGGAAGTGGCTGTGATGGTCATGGCTGAAGGGGATAATGGAGGAAGTTGCCTCTTTCTCTGCTACACCCAGCAGCATTGATCACTTGTTAGCATTTAGTTCTCTAACTGCATCTATAATTACCCTCCTCGGGTAGTGTAAGTGCATTCCTTATCACTCCAAGTCCCAAACTCACTTCTTATTTCAGTCTTCTCTCCTGTGAATCACTTAGGCTTACAATTTTACTTGTCAATCAGTCCTTGGTTCTTCCAACTGATAAGTATCAGTACTAGTGAATTTACATTCATTTTCTTTTTTATGTAAAAACTAGCAAAAGGAAAAGTTGGAGGAACTGAAATGTTGACATAAATTACTTAGCTCACCTATAATGTGTTCCTAAAAATGTGCCTAAATTAATAATGACTAAGAACTTAAAATTTATCTAAGCTCACTATTATGATAGGATGCTGTGACTGATTAAATGACCATAAAGCAACCTCTTTTGTGAACAGCTTGAATTAAGATTTTCTAAGTATTCCATAATATTTCTATCTTTCAGTCTACTTGGTTAAAGGTGAGCTTTTTCTAATCCTTCTTAAATATTAGACTCTGAGAACAATTATTTTCTTACTGTGGGTTGTGATGTTTTGAATGAGAATGGTCCCCAGATGTCCATATGTTTGAGTACTTGGTCCCATTAGTGAGACTGTTTGGGAAGAAATAGGAAGTATGGCCTTGTTTGGGGGAAGTGTGTCCCTGGGGGCAGGCTTTGGAGTTCTAAAATACTGTAATGCTATTCCTAATCCACCACCCATTCACCTTTCCTCCTCCTCCTCCTCCTCCTCCTCCTCCTCCTCCTCCTGTCTTTTCTTACTTATGGATCAGGATGTAAGCTCTTAGTTATTTCTGTCACTATGCCCATATTACACCATCATGAACTCTAACTCTCTGAAACCATAAGCCAAAATTTAGCTCTTTTATAAATTGTGTAGGTCATGGATAATTTGTTCAACTGAAGCAGAACAATATTACTTACTTCCTATTGACAGATTTCATTAACTAGATACCTGAAAACTACTTTTCAAAGTACTTATTCTACCATGTAGCCAACTGGGAGCCAATCCTACCCAAGCAATTGACCAAGTAAGTGCCTGGAGCCAGTCTTTTCTTGTCCTGTTGAACTGCTAAACATGTGCCACTGGGCTTCACAAACACCATAGCTCTTAAATCTGATATCTAGCTATTCCACGTCTGCCAAAAAATGGGGAGGTGTTTTTATTTTTGTTCAATTACCTAAAGTGCTATGTCTTTTTTGTTAACTTTTATTTATTTGCCTTGGTGTTTGCTTGGAACTACAGACAGTTGTGAGCTACCATATGGGTGCTGGGAATTGAAGCACGGTCCTCTGGAGGAGCAGTCAGTGCTCTTAACCACTGAGCCATCTCTCCAGCCCCTAGAGTGCTATGTCTTGAGAAGAAGCTGAGCACATGTGGGGAGCCTGAATAACAACCCTTACCAGAAAAGGAATGCAGCATTCCAGGACCTAAAATGTATCTTGGCTTAAAAGTTTCCTTTCTTTCTGGAAATTGCACGTAACAATTAGGGCCTCCTGAAAACCCACTTCACTACCTCACAGAAGCATGGGATGTACTCAAGTCTGGCTAATGTGATTCTACCCTGGACCACATCAGAGCATTAGGAAACTTTTCAGGAGAGAATGAAGTCTCCATGCTTAGCCTCCTCTGGTGAAGAAGGCTAAGGGGCCTGCAACACCTTCTTCAGAGATTGCTGCTTACTACCTGCATCACCATGTTCATTAAGCCCCTACATTGTGTCTGATGAGTTTCTGAATGAACACAGCCCAAGTATATGAAGAATCACTCAGATCTAAGAAAGAAACACTGGAAAGCTTTGATGGGAAATCCCTAATAATGAGCTCAGAGCATGTGGGCTCACTTTCTTTGTGTTCTTCATCTATGAGCTCTGGGACTTTTTATTCCATTTTAGGTTTTGTTTTTATTGTTTCCTCTTGCTTTGCTTTCCTTGAGGCAGGCTCTCAATACGTGACACACTGGATCTCACTTAATAGCTCAAGCTGGCCCCAGATTTGTGCTTTTCCTGCCCCCTTTCCTTATGTGCTAGCTTGACAAACTTGTAGCACCATGCTGGGCTAATTGTATGGGGTGAAGTAGCACCAATACACTGGGGATACCCTGTTTCTACCCCATGCTCCTATTCCCACCTGCTTGCTGTGAATCTTCTCTACACCACTTAATCACTCTTCCTGCTGAAGTGGATCTAAAGCAGAACTGGTTTCCTCCTGGCAACTCTTAAATAATTCCTGTCTCAGGTCCCCATTCACACTAAGAAAACATTTCGACACAGTCACACAGGTAAAAAATTTCAAACTGTAATCTCTTTTCATTTCACATTCACAGTAGCAATTAAAATGTCTTATTAGTAATCTTAAGATAAATATCAAGACAGTCCAATTCTCCCTGATCCTCCCAAGAGAGCTATTGGCAGTTTAAAACAACTAGGGAGGGTCAGTGGGTGGTTTTCCCATGTTCCAGTGGATAACGTCACACCAGTTCCTATACGGTGACCCTGGCTGAACACAGTGGATCATAAAACAAAAATATATGGAAGTAGAAGGTGACTTCTTAGGAAAAAGAGGATGATTTGTGAAAAAGAACATGAATAAGAGATGAATATGTTATCAGAATGCATTACACACATCCATAAAATTGTCAGAATAACTTTCTTTTTACAAAAGATAATTTAATTCTACCCCATCTGATGCCTCTTAGCCTAAGCCTCCATCATCTCTTAACTCAAATCCTTAAACAGCCTAACTAGTCCTTCAGCAACCAACCTTAAAATGTCTTCCCCAGAAAGTCAGCTTTCTGTTATTATGATAAATACCTAAGACAGTCAACTTTCAGAATGGAGAGAGTTACCTGAAGGTTGCAATCCTCACAGAGTTGGTGCTTTGCTCTCAGGCCTGCAGAATGTCTCATCATGACAGAAGATGGTGGCAATGTAAACAGTCACCTGATGACATGAAGAAAAAAGAAGGGTCCAGAAGACCATCATCCACTCAAGGGTACATTCTCAGTGATCTGAAAACTTCATGTGAGTCCTCGCCTCTTATTGCTTAGTATAGATCTCAGTGATGTCAAAACTGGGAGCCAAAACTTTAGCACATTGGCCTTTCAAGAACATTCTCGGCCCACGCTGTAGTGATTCCCTTTTGTTCAGAGTGCAGAGAGGAGGCCACCACTGTCTTAGAGAAACCATTACAGAGGCCAGGAAGATAGTGAACATAAGTAAGGGAGTCAATAAAAACAGCAAAATATGAAGGCCAGAGAAGTATAAGTCAAGTAATACACACGATAAGTCAGATTCACTTTAATCTTTAGGTAAAAATAATGAAAATGTTGGTTCTTTAAATGTAGTGTGTATCAAATAAAACCTGTGCATATGACAGCATCATCAAATAAAGGCTATCTTAAGAATTCAAAGATAACTCAACTTGAGAAAGTCCTTCAACATAGCATACTAATAAACATTTATTCTGATTCAGAAGAGGATATGCCAAATTATAATTCTGTGGCATGCTCAGGGCTTTGGACAAAAGTCACTAGAAGACATAAGAAGCAAAATCATCCCTGTCATTTCCCTGATTTCTGTGTGCTCCCCTTTCTCCTCTAAGTCCAGTCAGAGAAATGAGACCTCTCTTTCTTGAAGCCTGAAGATATTATTGAAACACTCCCCTACCTGTCTGTGTAAGAGATGGTCATCACAAGTTCTCTGACCTACCTCGTGTGGTAGTAGGTCAAAGACTGAGTTCCCCAAAGATCCTGTTCCCTATCCCTGGGGAAGAGAGGAGCTGTCCAGATGGACGGGCAGACTAGACAGACAGCTGCCCTCCAACAATTGCATTAGCTCCTGCCCCTCATGTCTTCTGCCATTTCTATAAAACTATTCTTTACCTAATCTGAAGATGAAAATTGACATTTTCAGGTTAGCGTGTGAGACATAATTCTTATGAGGAGTAAGAAAAGACATTGAGAGAAGAAAAAATGTAATTTTTCCTCAATACATGGTTACATTATTCAGGACATGCAAGCTATACCGTAATAGCAGACAAACCCTAAAACCTCAGTGGCTTAATATAAGAAGAAACTCTCTCTCTCTCTCTCTCTCTCTCTCTCTCTCTCTCTCTCTCTCTCTCTCTCTCTCTCCCTCTCCCTCAACAATCGGGGCGCTGGGAATGTGGCTTAGGGTACAGTGTTTGCCTACCATGCACACAACCCTGGGTTTAGTTTTCAGCACTTCACAAAAGAAACAATCTGGTAATTTTGTACAAAAGGTACATTGAAAGTAGACTCGACTGGAGCATTGTTGTGCACACTTGTAACACCAAAATGAGAGAGGCTAAGGATCATGGGTTTGAGGCCACTTAGGCTGCTTTGAGAGACCACGTTTTAGAAAGAAAAAGAAGCAAAGAAAAGCAATTGTAAGCCACTGTTCTGACCATGTTCATGGACACTCACCTCTACTGAACAATTCTCACCTCAGATCCTTTCGTAAAGAGTGGCATGGCCCAGAAATGTCATCTACAGAAATTCTTAATAAATCTAATTTTCCCATTTCCAGAGAGGCAGCCTCTATTCTAGAAAATTTAATTCCTGAGAAATATATCTTAAAACCTTATAGGGAAAAAGCAAGTGCTTTGGAATATATATATGTATATATGTTCATATTCCACGGGCCTGATGTCTCCTAGGTCAGGGACAGCTGATTCTACTTTCCTGCTATCCTGAGCACTGGCTTTTTATAGCCGTCTTCTCAAGAGAGTGTGAATGTGCAAGAGGAAGCCAAACCAAGACTCAACCCTATTCTCCAATGTTAGAACTTTATGACTTTCCCTCACTGGCCTTAGAAGCATCATTTTAAGTAGATGGAGATAATCAAACCTACCTTAGGATAATGATGGATCAAACATAAAACAAAGACTTGCATCACCTGGCATGTGAGAGGATTCTACAGAGATTATTTTTTTTTTAAATTTTCTTGATAAAATAGCTTCAGCCATTTCAGAAGCAAACCTAAATCAAAAATAAAAATAAAAATAAAAAACATGGACAACCTGCTGTGGAAAGGACAATGGTTAGTACCATCCTAATGGCTTCTGTAAGCCTTGCAGAGTGGCAGGTATCTACAACCTCAGCCCTCAAAAGCGGAAGCAGGAAGATAGCAAGACTGATTCCAGCCTCTCTCTCTCTCTCTCTCTCTCTCTCTCTCTCTCTCTCTCTCTCTCTCTCTCTCTCTCACACACACACACACACACACACACACACACACACAGTGAAATCCTGTCTCAAAACAATAAGAAGGCAAAGAAAAATGGGGCTTTTTGGTGGTACTAGCAATACACAGATGATGCCAGTGACATTTATAGAGTTCTTTGGTCTACTTAGGAGAAAGAAATTAAATAAATACGAGCAAAGTTCTATTCCTATCATTCTTCAGTGGAAAGGCCAAACTGAGCCACCTTGGAAGTGCATAATTTATTATCTTTCTTTCTTTGTCCTAGGAGATTCCCAAGGTCAGTATTTAGCAAGACTGTTTCTATCTCCAAAAATAATGCTAGGACACCACTCAGAATGACCTGCACTGACAAGGTAAGATAGCCTGCACAGACAGAGAGCATTATCTGCTCCCAGGAGCAGATGTGAAGAGACAGTGGTATGCTCTTAGAGAAAACTTGCGTGAAAAGCACGGCCACAGCAGCGGGCTCATGGGTTGAATTTAATTATGTTATAATGCCACTACCTTATTTATTTCCCTAATGCATTACCAAGAACATCAGAGCCATTTAGTAATCTACAGAGCCCTTTAGTGATCTTGAAGTGATTAATGCCCATTGACATTAAGAGGTGGTTTGCAGTGAATGAAAACACAGCTTCCAGCACTCTACATGAAAGGACTACAATCTTTACACTGGAAGCAGGAGCCCTCGAAGGCCTGTGCTTCTCATCTCATTCCCAGCATAGTAGAGAAAAGGACCAAAAGCACTGACCACTGACCGTGGATCGGTGTTCTGAATGGTGTTCCAGATCCTTCCATTACTGTGTGTTTCCTTGGGACATTTGACTTTCTGGGAACCACAGCACAACTCTCTACTTCAGCTTTCTCTTCTAACGTATATGACTGGGATGAATTTAATATCAACTACACAAATGTGGTTTTCATGCTCCTGTTCTCCTAGGGATGCTGAGGTGAAAGACCAATTGAACACGAGACCTCAGGGCTAGCCTGGGCAACATAAAAAGTTGCTGTATCAACTCTTTTAAAAAAATTAATATTGTTAAATTATAGCTAGAAATTGCAAAATTGAAGCATAAATAATCATAAATTCATACTAAAAAAGAGAGAAATAATATTGCACAAAATTAGAGGAGAGTCATTAAAACAAAGAGAAGTAAACATTCTATACAATATTCTTCATATAAAACATGTAAGAATGATAGGGAATTATATGGCAGGCATGGTGGCTTACACTATAACCCTGGCTACTTGGCAGGCTGAAGCAGAGGGATCATAATTTAGGTCAATTTGGTTCCATAATGAGACTCTGTCTCCCCAAAAGTAAAAGGAGGCTGGCAATGTAAACTTATTGGAAAGCACATGCGCACAAGCCAACCCAATTTATACAATTATTTGTTGAGATTCTCTTCCTAGATAATTCTGGATTGTATCAGGGTGACAATGAAAACCAACCATCACATGTGGTATGTGTATATACCAGATCAGTCCGCAGTAAAAGCAATCATGTACTAATACATGCCACAAGAGTCACTGGATGAAAGTTAAATACAGCGTGCAAAGCAAGACAAAGCCCAGTCTTGAAGTGTGGATTGCATAGCTCCATTGATGTGAGATACCTAGAACAGGCAAGTCTATAGACATAGTCTAAAGTGGATCCTGAAGCCTATGGAGAAGAGAACAGACAGTGACTGCTAGAGATGAGAAGAAGGTCCTAGAATTATGTCACCACAGTGATTAGATAATTGTAAATACAACCAAGTGTGCTGACTTACAAATTTGTAAAGAATGAAGCCACCTTCCAACATAACTCTATGTTAACATATTACCACCTTAATAAGTTACTGTCCTAAGCAAGCTCAGCTGATAACCAGCACCAGTCATGCACTCACACCACTTACCACTTTTGTGGGAGAAATAAATTTCTCTGCCCTACTGACTGTTTTAGATGGACAGGGTATTGTGAAGCAGCCCCAAATTCACAGTCTAATTTGACTAACATTAAGCTCTCAATCCTCCAGCCTCACTCACCCAAGTGCTGGGATAATAAGCATACACTACCATGCCAGTCTCCTACTGACACTTAAGTGTATCTTCAAGCCGTCATGCTAGAAGCATCTGTGAATTCTTCTGAATAACATAGGCATTATTAACTTGAGCCATCCATGTGGAAGAGCAATTCCAACATGCTAACATAAAATAAGGAAGTACCATAATGCTAATGTAAGAGTCGGCCTTACACAGCCATGGAAACCCATAGTCAGCTATCTTCTTTGTTCCAACTACCTGTCATTAAACAGCCATTTTGGTAAAAAACCATTGAATTGCCTTGGGTTTGCTTTTTTCATTTGTTAAATGTGAAAAAGACTGTTAATGTGTTCTAAGAAAGTAATTACCAAGAATTGTTCTGTAAGTTTACTGATGACTAAATGATAGAAAGGAAATTAACACAAGGCTCACTGTAAACGAGGTGCTTAGAGCTTAAAACAACACACCAAATTTTAAAATCATGCGTTTGTTGTCTCCTTGCTAGACGGTAATTTCCCCAGCCTGTTCTCACAGGAGAAAACGGCCAGGTATTTATTTTCCCTGCAGTAGAATGAGTTTCTCTCATTTTTTTCCTTCAAGTTTCCTAAAAACTCATTATCACAAAATCATTAATGAAACCAATAAAAAAAATTATGTATTTGATACTCTGTGGCTGCTGGTAATGAATTGTATAAAGAGAAATAGCTCCTGAGAAGCTTTTAACTTTAGATGGTCAGCAGCAAGAAGAGAGAGAGGTTCAGGGCTCAAGTCTACAAACAGCCCTTGGTTGTGCTGAGATTTTCTTCACTGTCCGGTGTCCAGTGGTTCTCTCTGTCCCTAGAAAACTCTGGGAACTTTAGAAGCCATAAGTACAGGACCCAGTACAGTTCTACAGTACAGAGTAAGTCCTTTTTTTGTTTGTTTTGCAAAGCCACAGAATCACTAACATGTGTTGACTTCAAGAGAAGAGCTGCTCCAGTCACTTCAAACCACAGCTTTTCCTTCTGAAAAAATGAACAAGAATATTTGCATTGATTAAGTACATAGAATAAGCATGAAAGTGTCATGAGGACAAGAAATCCATCTCTTTGAACCCAGAGGAAGGAAAATTGGGTTTTGTACAGATTGTCAAACCAAATACAACTGTACTGTGATGTATAAACAGGGACAAAGATTCTCATGGACAAAGACATGCTCTCTCTCTCTCTCTCCCCTCCTCTGTGTGTGTGTGTGTGTATGTGTGTGTATGTGTGTGTGTGTGTTTGAAAACTGAAGGCCCACTGAGTACTATAAATAGCATCTTTACAGAGATTTTTCTTTATACACTGTATTAACCAGCTTTCTTCTACTCAACAAAATATCTGAAATAATTGACTTCCAAAGAAGAAAGGATCATTTTTGCTCACAGGTTTAGAGGACTCAGTCCATGTGTGGAAGTAGATAAAGCCCTGAGTGAATGTGTATTACTGACATGAGAACAGCCATGTCATAAACCCCAGTGAATCAGATCTATGAGAATAGCTAGACTTTCCTCTAGTCAGAATGGGACTGTTTACATTGTATGCAGAAACTATCAACCATCAACCACAGCTTCCTCCTCCATCATGACTATAACCTGAGACTACTCACCTACAAAGACTTTCCACTGAGATTAGCTAACTGCCTTCCCCCCTGTCCCTGCTGTACATAGTAAATGCACTGACTTTCCAGGTTGCCACTGGTGTGTCACTAGCAAAGTATATGACCCCTCTGATCCCAGATTTCCAGTATGTGTATCTGTACTTTCTTTTCCTCCTGCTCTTCCAGATAGGTCAATCCACAAGCTGTGCAAGTCATGGCACATGCAAGGCTGGTTGGTCCTTTGCTCTGGGGTTTTTAGTGGGCAGAGTATGGGAGGGGTATCAGAGGAAGTTGCTCAGCTCATGCCAGGCTAAGGAAAAAGCAAACTAACAGGAATGGATTGAGTCTCAATGCCCCATCAAGGACACTCCCACTAACTTAACTTTCCCTTTGCTACACTGAGCCACCTCTTAAAAGTGTCACCACCTCTACCAGTATCAGAGGCTGTCACTGTCATCCAAGTGTTGTTGGCTATTTTGATTACACTCTGAGATTCGTGAGACTTACAATAAAGTTTACTTTGAATCAGAGGGCAGAGCTAGTGACTAGATGACCAACATTAGCCATTGAAGTTTGTAGGATTGAGGACAAATAAAGAGAGAAAGAAGCACAGGAAGTAGTAGGAGGGGCTTAGAAAGATTTAAAGCCCTTTTGGATTAAGCAAGGAGAGAGAGAAGATCCTTGGTCCCTTTTCTGCCATTTCTCTGATCATGAAGGTTCTTACCCCGATATCTAATTCTCAGTTTCTATTGATAAAGAATAACTAGGTAAATACTTCAACTTTTTACCACATCTTCACAGTACACTCATCTGTACCGAAGCTCTGCTTATCATAAAAGGTCTTAATCACACAAGCAGCACTCAAGGAAGAGTCATTGATAAGGCCATGGGATTTTAGTGAGCACAATAATATGAAATTTATTCTTTACTGTTAGTGTGAGCGTGGCTGCACACCATGCTGCCTGGGGTGTGTCTACTTGGTCACCCTTTAAAGAGCCCCAACCACATGGCAGACACTCTTTTTCTCTGCTGGCTCTCTTCTACCCCTCTTGCCCCTCCCTCTCTCTTTCTCTCTCTTTCTCTTCCCTTCCCCCAAATAAACTCAACATGGCTCCCTGGCAGCAGCGTGTCCATGTGTTCTATTCTTCTGCATGAAAAATACTAACATTTACTTCTCTGAAAAAGTATTCTATTGCTAACCTCCAAGTCACATGGACTCATGAAGTTCATATCATTGGGATGTATTGTCTGAGCCTTTGTGTTACCTTGTGTCACATTTTCTACAGTCAGTCCCAAGACATGTTCAATGTCTTCAAACCACAAATATTACCAAAGTGGAATGTTGTTTGTTTCTAACACAAATCTCACTAAATGGCCCAGATGAGTCCTTGAACTTGAATCTCTTTATCTCATAGATTTTGAAGTTACAGGAATATGCAGCCATCCCTGACAATTATTACTGTCTTTAATGCTAAGTCACAATGTAAGTAAAAGAATGAGGTTGTTAGAGAACCATCTCCTTCATTTTGTGTTAATACAACTGAAAATATTTTAATATAGTCTCTATTTTACCTCATCCTTTCTCTTTTCACTTGGAACAGTTTCCCCCTGGACTTCAAATTTGAAATCTGCAATGAGTTTTCTTTTGCTTTCAAGTTCACCACTTCAAGTTCATGCTCAATTTATAATATCTTTGTGACTTACCGATCTTTAAGAAAAGCAAAGGCTTTGGTAATACCTTCTAAGTCAACATTTTTTCTTCTAATGATAGCAACCTGGATGTCTATGGTTTTGTATGAGGCAATAACTTATATCAGGCCTGTGGTTCTTGCAATAATCACACAATACCAATAAAAGTGTAAAATAGTTATTTAAAAAACCACAAAATTACCCAAGGAACAAGGATGAAAAAGAACACATTGTAGACAGTGAAAAACTGCAGAAAGGTAAGCTAGAGCTGAAACAGAAGGCATTTGCAAAGTCTGCTTGCATGCTTAGCCTTGAGTATTTGAGTACTCCCTGGTCATGCCAGAGCTGGAAGACAGCAACCAGAAGAGTCTATGAAACTGTCACAGGAGCAGAGAGATGGAATTAGACACACAGAAGTCAAGATGCCAAAGAGAAGCTCAGACAGAGAGCTGAAGTGTCGGGGAGCCATTTCCCTTCTAGGGACTTTCCTGTTCCGAGGCAGAATGACTTCTGAAGCTGTAACTCACACTTTGCCATCCCAGGATTCCTACCCCTCAGCCATGGTCCTGGGGCTGGGGACTGTCAGTCTCAGCAGAGCCCTGTGAAAGGCAGTGAACATACTTTCTCCAATCTCACTGTGAAAATAATTAGAATTTAGAACTGGCCAGGGATTGCAGTAAATATGCCCAAGTCTCAGAAGAATGCATTTATATCCTACATCTCAGGCTCTGAGTGAAACAAAAGACAGATGGAGCCTTCCAAAATTATATATATATATATACACATATGTATGTGTATATATATGTAGATACATTATATTATATGTAATGTGTATATATATATATACATTTGTTAAATAACAAAATTACTCATGAAGAAAAGACCTATTAAGATAAATAAATAAAGAAGTATATATATATCTGCAGAGACTCTGAGTGTTATCTTGTTAGGTTGCTATGTTGCTATGGCCACACCCCCACCTGCAGAGGCTCCAAAGAGCCTCTTACATAGGCATGCCTTCCTTTAAAATCCCCAACCACATGGGAGACTTTCTCTTCTTCTCTTCACCCTACCCTACTCTATCTCTCCTCCCTTCCCCTCCCCTTTCCCCCTCCTTAATAAACCCTTGGCAGCATGCTGGTGAGTTCTTTAACTCGTGAAATACTAACACTCGTGCTGAAACACAGGAGGCCTCTTCTTAGAGTTAAAAGTTCACATAATCTAAGAGAGCTTCATCCAAAAATCACAGTCGCTGCCAAGATTTGCTCTTCCATTTGCTTGGTCACAGCGTACATTCACACACCACCGGCCCCAACCGGTAAGTGTTCCCCAACTCCTGGTGTTTCCTACTACTAAAGCTTCTCCACAGGACTCGTTCAAAAGGTTATTACAGGTGCTTATCCTCTAGGCTTTGCCGGCAGGCCTCAAGATAATGCGTGGCTCAAACTATATTGTTTACCCGACAGATCTTTATAGTTCTGCAGCGTGGATTGGAAAAATCCCTGGAGTCACATTCCTTGCACTGACAAACCTTGGGGTGATTGGCGTATGAATGGAGCAAGGTCCCAGCAAAATCACCCTAGAAACCAATGGGTATTATAGAGTTTTCGCTTCGCATGAGATGGCGCTTTAAGTAACGACTTATATTTAGCTAGCTCAAAATTCCCCCTAAGCTTCAGTAGAGAAGAATACAGTGACCTCACCAAGCCTATCCATTTTGACCTCCTAAAGTACTATATTTTGGGACATATTTTATGACAATTAACTTTTCAAACAAGTGTTCAGTGCAAATGGAAGCATTTTTTCCTTCTCCCATCTCTTCTCCTTGTTTCTGAACTTCTTTCAGCTCTTCTACCATCTCCCACCCTCTCCCTATAACTTCCATATTCCAAATTCAACTGTTAACCTTTCAATCTTCACTACCATATTTATCCTAAATAAAGCTCATCAAATTTCTGCTTGATATGCCTTAGACCAAAACAAGGCACCACCCCTGTCTGTTTACTGCAGCCGCTCAGTCTCTATAGTGTGGAGGCTGCTGCCACCCACATGGGCGCTTCAGGTAGGGCACAAGCTGAGCACTAAGCATCCTGCCCAGCCTGCCACAGCCAAGGCAAGAGCATCCAGCAGCCAAAGATGCTCCCCTAGAGCTGCTAACAATGCAACATGATACACACACTTAGCTGAGCCTGATGCCCACCTCTATGGTCCTGTCCTGGCTCCCTCTCAGTGATCCCTGAGCCCGCCCCAAGCATGCAAGAAGCTACAATATCTGCCAGGGCTTGCGCCGTGGCCTGCCTCGAGCTTCTTCTCTGGGCGCCGCTGTAGGATGTCAGTGTACAGACATTTGTTCAGCCCTTTGTGCCTCTGCAGGGGGGTGCTTGACATGGCAGCAGGCCAGGGCACGAGCCCAGGCAGATACTGTGGCATCTTGTAGGCTCAGGGCAGGTGGGCACATTCTCAGGCAAGCATGAAATACTAACAATCCTAAGCCCCATTCTCCACCCAGAAGATAAAAGGTGGGGATAAAGATGTCTGTTGTAGTAGGATTATATGTTACATTTTAAATATTTGTCCCACCTATGGGTTTAATAAAAAGCTGATTGGCCAAAAGGCAGACAGGAAGTGTGGGCAGAGCTACCAAGCTAAGAAAACTCTGAGTACAGGGAGAACAGGAACAGATGCCAGAGAACTTCCAAAGAGAGCCACTACAATGAGGAGACAGCAGCAGACACATGATAAAGCTGAAAGGCTGCTATGAGAAAAGGTACCAAGCCGTGCGGCTAAACAAGATGGATTGAGATCAGATGAAGGAGTGAGCAAATTATATACCTGGGTCCTAAGCCAATCAGCATAAAAAGAATGTAAGTCTATGTGTGATTATTTGAGGCAAAGTGGGGCCAAGAGTGAGAGAGACTAAACCTCTGGGCTAGACCAGAAAGTCCAGCACAGAAACCATTTACAACAATCTTTTTTAGGAGAGATAGCTCAGTGACGAAGAGTGGGTGTTTCTCTTTGAGAGGACCCACACTTGGTCCCCAGTACCCTCATAGAACAGCTCACCACCACCTGTAGCTCCAGATCCATGGGATCTTCTGGTCTTTGAGAGCACTATATCCATATTACACACACACACACACACACACACACACACATATTCCCCCACACACATACACATTCCCCCCTACACACACTCACACATACAAATTTTTTAAAAATATAAAAATAATGATAATGTTTGTAATACAAATTTTCTGGCTTGGACTAGCCCCAAGATCTGGACTAACAGTCCCAAAGTTCCAAAGAAACACACAGAAACTTATATTAATTTCATGCTGATTGACACATGGCTCAGACATATTGCTAGCTAGCTCTTTCTTCTTAACTCAATTCATTTCCATCAATCTGTTTAGCCATGTGGCTTGGTACCTTTTCTTAGAGCAGGATGGTTGGGATTTTATCCTCTGCATCTGCTGGCGTCTCTGCAGCATCTCTGGTGGTGTCTCACTGGCATCTCTTCTCTGCTCTTCCTGTTCTCAGAGTTTTCTTAGTCTGGTAGCCCAGTCCACGCTTCCTGCCTGCCTTCTGGCCAATCAGCTTTTTATTAAACCAGTAGGCAAGACAAGGTATCAGAACATAAACACTACAATGAGATTTAACAAATATTTAAATATCATAAATATATTAAATTTCTTCTTCAGAAGCCATGTAGGAAACTCAGACATTTCAAATATTTAATGATAATAAAACCTTCCAACCTAGAATTCTTTATTTAGCAAAATGATCCCTCAAAGTCAGAGAAATAAGGACTTTTCCAGACAATGTCTGAGGGAAATTTTCACTAGTAAACCTGTCTTGCAGAAAATAGTGAAAGAAATCATTCAGAAAAAAAAAAAAAACTATATAAATCATAAGCTTGGGTTTACATAAAGAAAGGGGTGTTACAAAGGAGGTAAATGCAGGTTAAATAAAGTCCTCTTATTTTATTATTCTTAACTGATCTAACAGTTAACAGTCTGCTAAAAATAATAATAGCAACAGTGATGATTGTAGCTCATGAGTAAGTAAAATATAAGGTTGCAATATTATAATGGATGAGGAGAAATCTGGGACACTCTTGAGTTATTTGCCTTGCTTGGGAAGTGGCAAAATGTTGCTTGAAAGTGTGCTGGGCAGCCTGTGCTCCAGCTCAGCCACTGAGAGATCTCAGAGGAAGATCAGGAGTTCAAGGTCATCCCTCTCTACATTGTGAGAAACCAAGTGCACTTAGATTAGATGTAAAGTTACATTGCACATTGTAAAGCAGCCAATGGCAGCAATTTGGGGAGAATTATGATGATATGATAAGAAAAGAAATTGAATCACTTAAAATACTAAACTAAAAACGAGACTCATGAGAGTGGGAGATGACAGGGAGACTTACTTTGACTACACACACAATCTGCTGAAACGTAAGTGTTCTAAATATACCAATTAAAAGACTTTCAAAGGGCTCAGTGGCAGAGTGCATGCTTAATGTGAGTGGGGGTCTTGGGTTTGATGCCCTGTATCACAGATTATCAGAATAGATTAGAATAAGGTCCAATCAAATATATTCCACAAGAAGTCCAATTTCCATATAATTACGTACATGGAGTAAAACGCTGAGGCTGGGGGTCTGGCTCAGTTGACAGAGGACTTGCCTAACTTGAAGATACCCAGAGCCTGACTCCTAGCACCTACATAAAGCAGGCAAGAGTACATAGAGAGGTTAAGAACAGCCTAGGATGCATGAATCAGTCTCTGTCTCTCTGGCTCTGGCTCTCTTTCTATCTCTCTCTCTCACACACATACACAGACACTCACAAATATTTTACATACTGTTGTAATAGGTTCTGGCCCGGACTTTCCGGGTCTAGACCAAAGGTTTAGTCTCCTTCTTTAAACCTCTTTAAACCTATAGGCAAGACAAATATTTATATTATTAGTATAATCACACTACAACACACAAAATAAAGGAGTATAAAATATAGCTGGGATAGCTATATTAATTTTAGACAGGGATTTCAAAGCAAGGAAATTTGCCATAGTAAAAGATAAGCTATCAACAAAAAGTAAGAATTACAATGAAAAGTATTTTCAATGTTATTTTAGGAGACTTCAGTAACCCTCTACAGTAACTATCTGATCCAACAGGAATAAAGTGAATTATCAATCAACTGTATTTAAATGACTTAGAAACTTTTATAAAACAATAGCAGAGGACACAATTTTCTAATGTTCATGTAGAACTCTTAAAGATACACATCCTGAGCAGTAAAAATTCATCTGGCCTAATTGGAAAGAAGATGAAGACCCACAAAATATTTTTACAGACCATAGTGAAAATCAATAACAGAGATTTGGAAACTCCCCAGATATTTGGGAATCAAATAACTTATTTGTAAATCAAAAAAAAGTTCTAGAAAGAAAATTGAAAATGATTTAAACAAGTAAAATACAACTCATAGAAATAAGTAGGATACAGTAGACATGGTGTTTAAAGAGAAATTTATAGCATTAATTATGTACATTAGAAAACATTATATAATGACTGAAGAGATAGTTAAGAGTGCACACTGTTGTAACAGAGAACTTAAATTCAGTTCCCAGCATCCATGTCTGCAGATTCACAACTGCTTATAACTAGAGCCCCAGAAGATCTGATGTCCTCTTCTGGCCTCTGAAGACACCAGCATTCCCACACACAAGTACACATGCGTGCGTACATGCGTGCATGTGTGCATGCGTGTATGTGTGTGTAATTATTTCTCAAAAAAATTCTAAAATAGTTACCTAAGCTGCCACCTTAGGTGACAGTAGAAGGAAGTGCAAATTAAATTCAAAGGAAGCAGAACTGAAGAAATCACATAAATCAACTATATTGAGTTGAAACAGAAAATTAATGGAAAAAGGTAAAAGCAAAATCTGAGTCTTTAATAATATCAACAGAGTTAGTAGGCTGTTAGCCAGGATGGCTCCAAAAGTAGAAAAAACACATTGTTTGGACTGCATAAAATCAGAAAGTACATTGAACACCAGCATGTGCTCCTCTTCACTGTCTGACTCTAGATTCATGCGACCAGCTTCCTCATGCTCCTGCTGCTATCCATCTCGTGATGGACTGTAACCTAATACTGTGAGCCAAAGTGAACTTCAAATTGCTTTTGTTAGGCATTGTGTTCTAGCAACAAAGCAACTAGTACAATATAAATCTCCATAAACTCTTCCAAAAAACCAGAAGCAAAGCAAGATTCCTCATATGAGTAATACATATAAAAGCTAAGTCAATAGAATAAAATGTGCAACAGAAAAACTATTAATTCAAAACTAAAGCCTTGGGGCTGGAGAGATGGCTCAGTGGTTAAGAGCACCGTCTGCTCTACCAGAGGACCCGGGTTCGATTCCCAGCACCCACATGGCAGCTAACAACTGTCTGTAGTTCCAGTTCCAGGCAAACACCAAGACAAATAAATAAGTAAATAAATAAAGTTTTTTTAAAAAAAAAAAAAAAAAAAAAAAAAAAAAAAAAAAAAAAAAAAAAAAATTTTTAAAAAAAAAAAAAAAAAAAAAAAAAAAAAAAAAAAACTAAAGCCTTTATCTAGGAGTATGAATCAATGATATAGTCCATATGTTTTATATATATATATCCATATATGTGTGTATGTATGTATAACTTTAAAACAAAAGAATGTGAATGGTGTCTTCTAATTTTACCCCAAACTTTAAAACATTAGTGTGTGAATAATGTCTTTTAATTATACTCATGGCTATCCACAAGAGTTTTAGGACAAAAAAAAATTGTTCTAGAAATATATGAATAAATGAAAATATAAAAATTGTGACCCTGATAATTTGTACTTTTATGTTTCAATTAGTAACTTGAACAATTTCAATTATAGTGTTTAAGTCACCCTTTATTTCTTAAGAAACTTTCTAAACATGGCAATCTGAGAGGCACTTTAAAATATTTCATTACTTTGCAATCAACACATAAGCCTTTCTTGTATCAAAACAAAAAACTTAATAAATTTTTGGTTTAAAAAAAGCATAAGGAAAATTGAGGAAACCAAAGAGTAGGATTTATGGTGGAAGAGGGAAGAGAACAGAATATAAGCTAACAATGTCAGGAGTCAAAAGAGACACCCTCACAAAGGTTCAGATAAAGTCACTCTGACCTTTGACAAGAAATCATGTTTCCTCAGTTATAACATGAAGGGATTTACTGCTCTCTGCCTCATGCAATCCACACAGGCTTTCAGTGAGAATGGAAGAAGTCATTTACAATGTGTAGCCCAGAACATGACATGTGGCTGAGCTCAATGAACAGGAGCTGCCATTAATCAAAGCCAAAATGGAAGCTACAAAGCAATCATCCCCAGGGCGATCAACAAGGCATCCAGCTCATTTTCCCAACAGTCACTCTGACACTGTGCCACGGAAAATCAGCCCTTCCCCAATCTAACCTAGTTGGCCATTGGTGGGTTTTGTGCCTTTCAACCCAGGCCAGATCCACCATACTTAGAGATTATATCCCTTTATCTAGATTAAAACTCATGCAAAGATGCCCAAGGTAGAGCCTGCAGAGAGAAGCCAATAGCACTTAGGAGCTTGGTTTCTGAGTTCTGTGGCAGAGCTTTGCTGGGACATTCACAAGGAAAGATAAGTCTGGCACCTAAAATGCAGGTGGAGTGAGGTATAGTCCAAAAGCAACAAATTCGAGTCCAATCATAGCCTTTTAAGGAAACATGCCAGGATGTCTTGAGATAAAGGGGTGTTTAGGAAATTGTGAGTTTGAGCATCCCACTCTAAATGCATCCTCAGACACACCTCTGTGACAGAAGCATTCCATGACCTAGCCCTGGGTTCATCCATGGGAAGCAGCTCACATCCATAATACACAGGCTTGACCCTGGCCAGAGGCAGAAGACCTCCACTCTAGAGCTTGTATGATAGCTGATGAGGTTTTCCTTGCAGCTCCTCAGGAGGTCTTACTGGCTCTGCCCCCAAGGTGGTAACTCTGAATGCAGCCCATTGCAAATCTGCATCTTAACCCTGTTTGTCAGAGAGCCTGGTTGTCTTAAAGCCAGTTCTAGAAAACTCCCTTTGCTAGTCCCTGGACGGGAGGCTAATTTATCCACGTCCTCGTAAAGATGAGGAAATTGAACCTCAGAAGTCATGCAAACTTTCCAAACACACAGTGACGTCTTCTTTTACACATGAGTATATGGGGGGCCCTATCCCTTTAGTCTTTGCCTTTAGCGAGTCACCGGTATTTTCAAGATGAGAAAAAGGGCAATAACCTCCGTGTTACATGCAAAGTTTCCTTTATGTTCTCTGGGCTTGCTCAGAAACTTATGGCGACAACTCTTTCTCTTGCTATCTCATTCAAACCTAGATGTTTGTTTTCTTTTATCAAGCCACTGTATGCTCAGGAGCAGGCCTCAGCCTCCGAGCTGTGTTTGCGCAGCTCCTTCGAAGCTGCAGCCATCTGTTCCTGTCCTGGTGAATGACATTTTTTTTTTTTTAACTCAAAGATCTCCCTGCTTTATTTGGTGAAGGAAGCCAGCCTCGGTGACTCATGTCATTATCCTAATCTTCATCTTCCTCCTCATCCTCCTTGACCATCATCACTATCCTCAATACAAAACCCCTGAGAGGCTGTGAGTCTTCGCCAGAGCCTTCAAATTGTCCTGCTTGGTGTCAACAGGAAATGGATCGGATCGTGTTTGCTCTGAACCTGCCCACAGAAAGAGACCGTGGAAGTGCCAAAGTAAACTAGGTATTTTTCATTCTTTCTTGTGTTCACACATTTTCACACATGTACACTATGCATTCTGACTACCCTCATCCCCTCTCACCCCCCACCCTCTTTCCTCCCTACATGCCCCTTTTTTAATATTCTCATGTATTTGTTTTGTTTTAAGACCCAAGGGATCACCGTGAGTAGGTGCATCCTGATGACAGTGACTCCCTACTACCCAGAATCTACCTGTGATGACTAGTTCAGAGGGGATGGGGCAGATATTCTGGTCCCTTCTCTCCCTGAATCCATGCTAGCCTGTTGACAGTCATGAGTAAAACACAGTTTTTGAACTGAAAAGTTATGAGTGTAAATTTCTGTTTCTCAGCATACTAGAACAAAATTGAAAAAAAAAAAAAAGCTAAACTGAAAATGTGCAATTCTTTATATTTATAAAATAGAAATAATGATAATTATTATTTTACATGCAAAAACTTTCTAATATATATATAAAGGGCTTTACAGGAAGCTGTAAGTCCAGCAAACATACTCAACATTATTCCTGATATCTGAGCATGTAAGGTAAATAAGTTTGGGTTCTCCATTTTATAAGTACCACTTGGAGAAAGTCACAGGGTAGGTAGGTGGTGGCTTTCATATATGTGTGTGGAATACAGTCCTAAGAAGGATTCTGGCGTGAACATTGCACAGAGACAAGGTGATCACAGTTCTCAGTTCCTCCAAATCTTACTGCTCTCTTCCTTAAAGGTATGAATATAGTTAGATATCTGGGGGTCTTGAGAGAGAAATCTTTTTCCTCCAAAGACAAATCAAAATCATCTTCAAAGCAGATTTATGGTATCCCAAACTCTAAGCCAGAGCTGATCCTTTGTCAGGAAATCCTTGGAAGAGTGATGATTCTAGACTCAAAGATAAATTACTGAGCTGGCTTCTAACAGAGGCAAGTGGTCACTCAGTTCCACAGGACAGCCTGAATAAACGCAGAGCAGAGTACGCTGACGGGATGTTTGCCCAGGGAAGGGCCAGAATAGGAGAATTCGGCTGCTGATTTGTTTCCTGATCTCTGGATTTTTCTTTGCAACTTCAGGTTGCATCTGGATGAACCAACCATTCTGGCTTCAAAAAGAAAAGTCAGATCTTTTGAATACAGATATGTGAACCAAAATTTATGAAAACCCATTCAAATAAATAACACAAGCAGAAGACAACTCATTTTAAAAAGTGGCAAAAGAAAAGGGATGTCACAAGAGGGGACATAACCGATGACGGTGATCAAAAAGGTTGGTCATTATGAAAATTAAGACAAAAAGAAACATGGCCACCCAGACATCACCCAGCCAAGACTGAAAGCCTGTGGGGTTTATATGCTGCTGAGAGCACAGAACAACCGTGGTTCTCTGATGCTGCTACTAAAAACATAAGTGGGCAAATATTTTTGGGAAGCTGTACTTAAAGCTAAACCTTCCTATTGGAAGTATATTTCTAAATATTCATCCAAGTGTAATGCCTGAAAAATACATCACAACACACATCCCATTGTTGGTAGTCATATCACTATAAAAATCCTAAACCAAAATTCTTTATCCCAAACTGACACATTAGATCATTTAATTTTGTGTTGTGGCCTTTGTGGGATGGTAAGCAATACACTAGCCTGTCATCATACCTCATAGTATCTCCTATGTTTCCAGACATTGCCAGATATTCACAGGTGTTGAAAATCATCCTCAACTAAAAGTCACTGTCCAAAATAAGTATATTTATTTACTGTTATAGCTTGAATGTGACTTGGACTTCCCAGAGTTTCCTGTGCTGGAAATTTGGCCTTCAAAGTGATGCTGCTATAGGTTAGGTCTCAGAAGAGTCCTTGGGACTTCTTACAAGGGAGTTACAATGAAGGCCTGTGTTTGGCCTTTGTCTTCACTTTTGGCTTACATGTGACCGTGTGCCCCAACATACTCCTGCCTTCACCATCTACAACCCACTATACACAAAGGTCCTATCAGAATTAACTTTGTGAAGACATCATACTTTGGAACCTCCGGAACCATGATTTAGTAACCTTCCTTGCTTCATAAGAGGTATATCATGGATAATTTCTTATAGTGCTGAAAAGATAATTAATACATGTTCCAACAATTAAAATGGATAAACAATGAGGGACTATTATGTTACACACATGAAATAAAGCACTGTTGTGCTTCACAAGGATTAAAGAAGCCAGACACAGTTAGATTCATGGGGTCACATAACCCACATATAGAAAATTTAAAAAAAAAACAGATAAAACCAACTTGGAGTCAGAAAAGTGGAAAACCATGGAAAAGGTAGAGCTAGAAACAATTACAAGAGATTCCACTAAGATGATCTTTTGGTATTATATTCAATTGCAGAAGTTTTAGTGTTGTAGGTTTATAATTTTTACTATTATCTAAATATAATATTTCAGTTAAAGTGTTTCTCCTTTACATATTGCTACTTGGTTTCACCCATGAGACTTAAAATATTTATTTTTGCAATGCCAAAGAGTAAACCCAGGTCAGATGTATATAAGATATATATATATATATATTTTAAATCTATCTACATATATATATATATATATAGATAGATAGATAGATAGATAGATAGATAGATAGATAGATAGATAGATTGTCTCAAACGCTAATCTGTAGACATGTTTTAGTGTTGAACTATGAACCTCCTTTTGTATTCTCTGAAGTGGAGCCTTGCCTGTTGTCTCTGTTTCTGAAGGATTTTTTTTTTTATCTTAAGTTTCTGTGTCTGGTCACCAGGCACCCTGAAAGTACAGGACAGAAGAGTTGGAGCATTGTTACTTTCTTCTACTGAGTCCCACTCTGTAGGTTTCTGAAGAGTCCCACACAGCATATTGTTTTCAACTTAAAATATGTTTAGAGATGAAATTTCATGAACTGATTAAAATAGTAACTTCTGAAGTTGGCAGTTACTCCATAAAATAACTGATATGTTACCTACCACAAGTTTCTCAGTGGTTGGATTGGCCTTAATATTGAAGGACCTGGCTCCGTAGGAATCTGTATCCTTAGGACATAGTCCTCCTATTTCAATCCATTTCTATGCAGTTAGACATGGATGTCCTGTGATATCAGTGTCACTGAGAGTCTTACTTTCTTAAAGGAAATATTCTTCATAACACATTGCTCTTTAAAAGGTCAACTCCATTTCAAGCTATTCAAGTCTTCTGCAAAATAAAATATTTTAATTTATAGAGAAACTGTGTTCTTATTTGTCTTTGACATTACTGAGTCAACTAGCAGTTAATTTATCAGTTAATAAAAGAAAAAAGTATAAACGAAATGGATTGCTCATGGAGATATGCGGTGAAGCAGTAAACCTGAAGGAAAAGGTCACGTGAGAGCTTCAGGACTCATCTACAAAACTGGGTATGGTAGTGGCTGTTTGTCCTAGAACATAGGGAGCTGAGGCAGAAGGATGACATGCCCAGTTCAGTGTCATCTAGGTCAATAATGTCAGAAGCTAACGCACAAATAAGGTACTTGTGAGCAAGCTGTTGGCTTTCCTTTCACAGGGAGATAAGATCAAGCTCTCCCTAACCTGAGTTGGGCTGATCTTAGTTTGAAAAGCAAAAGGTTTTCATGATCCTGTAAATTCCATGTCAGAAACAAAAGTGCATCTTCCCCTTTTGCTCTTGAGATGTTTGCTAGGGTGTTGCTGGGTCCTAATGTTTCCTCAAGGGAGAAGGTGAGAGTCTACAGCACAGATTGTTGAAAAGCAAAGGGCTAATACCTCCTTTATTCAGCCTCATATACCCTCCTCCCAGCACCCAGGCTGTGTCCAGGTCTGATGACATTGTAGCCCCTCATTGGCTGGGCACCATCAACAGCATCTGTTGCTAGGCCCACAGGCTGACTCCAGGTTGGCTCATAAGGAAGTACGTTATGTGCATGCCTTGGCAACGGGTTTGAGCCAATTTCCTTGACCATATGGGCCTGTCCTACTACACTGGGAAAGCCAGCCAGACTGATGACATTGGAGTATTGTGTGGTACTAGAATGGAGAGGAGACTGTTGCATTGAGATGAGGGCCTATCTACCTACACCCAGCATCATCTGCCAGACACATAAGCCATCTTGAATGGTAGCCCAGGAAAGCCCTCAAATGACCAGTATCTATTATATGAACTCTCAAACATGACTCTGAATCCAGATACTTAATTAAGAGAAAATGTCATAAGGAGCTGGGGAAGAGGCTCAGCAGGTAAAGAACTAGCTTGGAAGCAAAAGTTGGGGTTTCAGATTTCCAAAACTCATGTAAATGCCATGTAGGTGTGATGCCCCTCCAGTGATCCCAGCCTGAGAAGACAGAGACTGGGGAATCCCCCAAGCACCTGACTCATGAGACTAGCCATACTTTCAAGCCCTAAGTTTGATTGTGAGACCCTGCCACAAGGAGTAAGTTTCCTGATGTCAACTTCAGGTCTCCAAATGTACATATGCACTTACATGTGAGCGTGTGCATGCACGCAGGATAGACACACACACACAAACACACACACACACACACACACACACACCACCCCCTACACATAAAAAGAGGCAAAAAAAGACATAATACCCAAATGAAAAAAATAAATGTATTTACGTAAAACTGCCGCAATTATTGCAGTTTTTTTTCTTACAGAGGGAAGAATAAATATAAGGCAGGAAATAAACTGTGTAACTGTGCAACCCAGATACTAGAATTGGGAGAAAGATCGCCTCAACCTTTTGGCTAAAATCAAGAGTAGAACTGGAATATGAGTCCCTGGCTCTAACACATTTGGGAAAGGCCATTTTACTACTGGCATGATATTTTCTGCAGGGATCACACAAACCTACTAAAACTGCACAGGATGCTCTAAGCAGAAATAGTATTCTCTAACTCCTCTAGAATGATTGACTCTCCAGGTCATTCTCCTACTTTGGAGGCTGATTTTTAATGCAAATAAAAAGTTTTGGAATAGAAGTAATAAGGAATTCCACCTCAAGACAGCAGTTCGGTCCAGAAAGTTTCGACAAATATATATATTGAACTCTAGTCTTGAGTCCTATAGCTGAGAAGTGGGGATTCTGAGATTCAAAAGAAAATAAGGGCCATAGTCTGTGCTAGGTGAGAGAGTCAGCCAAGGTATAAACAAGTACAGTAACACATGTAGCAGAAACACAGGGAAGTGAGTAGAAGAAGTAGCTAGCAATCGATGAGCAGAGGATGGAGCTGTCCAGCCTATGTTAAAAATTCAAACACTTATAAATTAGATTACCTAAACTAAGTATTATTGTCATATTGTACTAAATACATCTTTTGCACCTGGTCTCTCTGAACCTAGATGTCCTTCCATGATAAGTAAAATTCACTGCTTCTTCACAATGCCATCCTCCATCTGACTGGTGATTTGGAGGCATAAGTGGACATGTAGACCAACCACTTCTTTCTTTTTGCTTTGAATCCTAACCACAGGAGGACCTGGGAATTTGTTCTGCTTTGTCATGTGTTAGTAAAGGTTGGTCTGCCCTTGACAGTTCAGATGTGGGAACTGCAGAGCCCTCATAGTCATAACTAGCTTATATGGAGTTAAGAGAGAAGACCCTAAAACCTAGTGAGTCTTTCTGACCTATGTGGTAATTTCTCAAAGTTTTTTCTGTCCTTCTATGGTCTGTGGTTTGCAGCCTCAGGCACAGTTCTGTGGGATTCCTGTCTCCAATGGCTCAGCACCATCTGCAATGCTGTGCTTTTATATTTGATTACATAGAGTACTGTGCCAATGCCAGGCTAGCACACTGTGGTCTAGGGTACCAGAAACCACAGCTTGACCTTCAACTAGAAGGCATGAGTTTTCTAGGCAGTTGTAGCTGGGATAGAAGTTCTATTTTAGAATATCAAAATTCTTTTCATGCATATGCATTGTAGACATTGGTGTGCAGAAAAAAAATCAAACTTACTGCTTTCAAATTTCAAGGCTTCTGCATGGTTGAGGACAGTAGGGACAATCTACTTTTAAATTATCAATATTAAACCCAGGTGGAAAGCGCTAGACTCACTGTCTAATTTCCATTCTATTCTCTTGGGTGAGCGCTAATAGTAAATGGTTAGCCCTCACAAGATGCTTACCCAATGACAGAAGGCTTCTGCACATGTTCAGAAGGCAGCTGGAAGATTTCAGAGCAGTATAGCTGATTAAGATACTCAGATATCCCTGGACAGAGAGGGGGGGGAAGAGGGAGGGGGAGAGAGGGAGGGGGAGGGAGAGGGAGAGGACAATTTAAAAAAGATAAGGGTGATGGCAACAGTAAACTGGAACTCACAAAGAGTGGATTGGGTCTGTAATAGTGGTTCTCAACCTTCCTAGTGCTGTGACCCTTAAATATAGTTCCTACTGTTGTAATGACTCCAACCATAAAATTATTTTGTAGTTACTTCATAACCATAATTTTGCAAACCATGTGAAAGGGTTGGTCAACCCACAAAGGAATCAAAACCCATAGGTTGAGAACCTCTGTTCCAGAAGGAACTGGTAAGCTGTGACTATGCCTGCAGGAAACGGCAAAACAGAAAGGGCTATGTAGTACTGAAGCAAGACAGATAAACGAGTATTTTTTGCCATGTACCATTGCCTTGCATCCATCTACAATGGCTCCTGAGGGAGTCTCCAGTGCAAAATTAATATGGAGAATGAGAAAAAAAGATATTCCCCAGGCAGTGAGCTCCAAAGATTTCAACAACATTTTATGTATAAGGGAGGGGGCACAGCCACATGGCAAGAGATGATAGAGGCAGCTCACTCTATGGCCTGCAGATAACTAGATATGAGCTTCCTAGAGCTTGAGAAATGACTCCACCCACAGTTAAGAGCAAGCAAGTACTTCTCTTGCTAAGAACCCAACACCCACATCTGGCAGCTCACTACTGCCTGCAACTCCTGCTCCATAGACTTCAACATCCACTTCTAACCTCCACAAGAAGACACACCACACAACAAATTAAAATAAATCTTTTTTTATTTTAAAGTAACATTGTTAGATTTTTGCACTTGGCGCGTGATTGGAATCTCAACACCAGGAGTACCACATTAGAGTTTATTAAGGCGGAGAGCAGAGATAGGGGCAGAAGGGAGCAGAGAGAGGAGAGGGGGAAGGGGCAGGGGGGCTTGTGTGAGCCCTTTCATTAAAAGAGTGGGTGGGTCCATGTTTGCATCGCCACTCCCAGGGGGATGATTGACACTGTTGCATGCCAGGTGAATGCAAGCTTTGGAAATCCTTACATTCCACCCTTTTTGATATATATAAAAACCGGATTTATAGTTGGGAATGGGTCATCGTGGTGGTCTTTGTTATTTCCTGCTGACACAAGGACGGAGAGGTCTTTAGCTCATCTTGCTGGCAGAATGAAGGATTTGGATCATAGGGCTGTGAAGTTTGTTTCCTGGAGCTCGGAAAAAAATATGGGTTAGTGATAGAGCTTTGGGAGTGACTAAATGGAAAGGAGTTTGGAAGTAAACCTTGAGTTAGCTGGGTATGTGAATGGTTCTTTTTTTTGCTAAGGGATTCTATTGTCTGCTGCCTGCATGTTAATGTCTGCGGATCCTTTAGGGGTGACAGGCTAAGGGAAAGGAGGGACGAAAGAAACTTGGGAGTAAACCTTGAGTTAGCTGCTTTGTGTGAATGGTTACTTTCTTCTGCAAAGGGATTCCATTGTCTGCTGCCTGCATGTTAATGTCTGCGGATCCTTTCTAGGTCTGGTAAAGAGAAAGGATTAAAGTGTCCTGTATTTTGCCTACCTGGACTCCTGCGGCGTCCTGTGGGGGGGGGGGATGGTCTTTGTTTTACCTGCAATGCATCCTCAGGGAGTGGCTGCTTTAACTGCAGAGTTGAACAATCCTTTGTTTACCTTGGATTCCAAGCAGACTGCCTGGGGCCCTTTGTTTACCACCTTGGATTTTGCTCTGGCCGGCTGCAAAGGAAGCTTGGAGGTGGTTTTTTACGATTTTGGGTGTCCTATCTGGCTATTTTGAGGAGGGGGGATAAATGGTTTAAGATTAGACAAATGAATCTAATGTGGGAAGCCTTTAAGTTTAGCAAATGTAGAAGTTGTCAAAATTACTCTATATGGTCCCGTGTACTTTGGAGTGAGGGGAGAAGGCAGGTGATGGAGGAGGGGGGGTAGCAGATTGTCAGGAAGGTAGAACTTACAGGCTGATTGAATAGTAAAAGGAACAGAGGAACAGTTGGAGCGGCTGGCAAATCTGGGTTTAGGGGAATGTGATCACTAAATGAAATGAAAGCTCCCACTTTTGCTAAGAAATCTCTTCCCATTAAAGCTGTTGTACAACTTGGCATAACTAAAAATGACTGAGTAATAGAAATTCTTCTAAAAATGCAATTAAGCGGCAGTGTCTGATAAGGTCTCATGGATTTGCCTGACAATTGTAAGGCCTGAAAGAAAGAAAGAGATCCCAATACTCCTGCAGAACTGAGAACACAGCTTTAGTGTTCACCAGGAAAGAAATGGTCCGGTCAGAAACCTCAATATCCATCCGAGGCTCTCTCTGCATACTAAGAGGGCCTGGGCACTATTATTTATCCTCGGCCAGTCCCAGGACATTATGCACCTCATCCAAGCTTATTGTGTCCCCACCCTTTGATGCAGGGCCACAGCTGCCTGGCCAGTAGTGTCTATAACACTTAGGACATGACCTGGATGGCCTCTGTGGATCTGGGCATGAGCGACAGTAGATAGTAAAGGCCTACATTGGCCACAGCAGAAACAAGCACCAGAGTGCTTTTCCGAGTGCTTTTGTCTGCTCACCCCGGGAGGCAATGGTGGAGGGGCTAGCCTGATTGCCTCCGTCAACAGGAGGTTAGGGTTAGGGTTAGGGTTAGGGTTAGGGTTAGCATTTATCTGCTTTAAATGTGCCTATGAATGTGATGATGAGAGGAAGGTAGATTCAGGTATGCAATGTGGTTTTGTGAACTGTTTATTGGTAAATCACAGTATTATCATCGAATAACTTCAGAAGGTTTGTTCAGAGACCTAGCTGAGCATGGGTTAGGATAATAACTATAAGAAGAAACAGAATACAGTCCCACTCAGTAGTCTGGTCTCAGAATCCCCCTGCAGGTTCCTAAGTGCCAGAAACTCAAAGCCCTCACACAATAAACCATAATATTTCATGAAATCTGCATTTTTCCCATATAATTGAAATCATCTGTATATCACTTAAAGTACCTACTATAACTCAATGTTACAAGTATAGCTATTTCAGCGTGTCACTCAGAGGATCATGACAACGAAGATAGTCTTTAGGTGGTCAGGACAGATGCTACTATCATTGGCCGAACTACACAGCATGTGATCAGTGGACCTTTGAATCTGCCAGTGATGACTTTGACTGATATGGAATGATGCAGGGTTCTATAACTTTGTGGTTCTTCGGTCTCAGGGTGTGGGCTTAGAGTTAATGTAGTTGATGGATTGATTGCTTCAAATTCCTTTAAAGATTAAAATATAAACTACCCACATGTGATCCTAGAGAACAAAGCTGTTCTGTGAAACCAATGATTTCCTTCTGGAGGTGGCTACCATCTCACCTCCAAGTTTAAAAAATAAAAGTTGAAGCTGGGTGTGGCATCTGTAACATCACCATTGTAGGATAAAAGTATCTATATGTATGCATTGCGTGGTGTATGTGTTATGTTTATGCCTGTGTATGCTGTGCATGTGTTCTGTATGTCTATGTGCATGTGATGGTATAATGTAATCCAGAGGTTACAGAAATTTTTATTTTTCCTTCTAGAATCCGTGGAAATTTATGAGACAACTTCAACAATAAATTTCTCCCAGAGATCAGAAAGATCCGTAGAACACATGTAACATAGTTTTGTGGCTGCATTATAAAATTTCTGCATCAAATATATTTTCTGTCTTCCCCCAGCTTGCTGAATTGTAAACCATTACCCTTGTGCTGATTTCAAAGACTGAAGAATTTTCCACTTCCTCACCCAAAATCTGATCATTCAACAGCCGTAATTGTCACTCCACCTGTCTTCTGGAAAAATCAGCCTGCTTCGAAAAGTACAGGTTTTACAGGACTCCCATATCAACCTTTTGATCAACAGTGCTAAGCTGCTCTGCTTCCTTTAAAGCCTTTGTATCTCATTCCTGTACCATGTCAAGAGCAAAAGGAAAGCCTGAGAGTTAAGGACAGGGCTTAGGATAACCCTGGGGTGGAAAGCACCCCTCATTTGTTAACATTCTGACAAGGTTGTGTGGGTAACACTGGTTTTAGGAAGATGACTCTCATTGAATAGATCTTGGAACCTTTGCATGTATGTTGATGCTCAGGTTCTACTCACAGAGACTCTGATTTCCATGGTCTGGGAAATCCCCACATTGGTGTCTTGTTCAGATCTCTAGATGTGTCTCATGTAGCTCATGTTCCAGATCTAGTGAGCTGTTCATTCTTGTTAGTCTTTCAATTTCATTAACTTTTATCTTCTTTGCTCCAGCTCCATTAATCCTCCCATCCCCTCACAACAACATGCTTTTCATGTCTCCCTATCTTCATAGAATATACTCATTTTTTTTTCTCCATATAAAATAAAATAAAAAAAGCAAGCAAAGTCAGCCTCCTGCCCTGAGAACTCCTGATGCTGCCCCCATCTCTGTCTTTTCTCAGATGCTGCAGGTGAAAGGTGTCTCCTCGAACACTCGTGTGGAAGTGTAATTGTGGGGTCATAATAGTGAGAGACAGGTCTTCTGAGAGCAGACAGAGGTGTGGGGGCCCCATCCTCAAAGACTGTCTCAGTTCTGTTCCAAAGGATGAATGTCTCCGTTCTCCTGTGGCTGTGACAGAATACCTGGTGGGAGAAGCTTGAGCAGGCAGGGTTTGCTTTAGCTCACAGTTCAAGAGAACACAGTCCACCATGATCTGCTTCCATCCTGTCTGTTCACTTTATCTCTCCATCCTTCTTCAGACTGTACTCAACTCATGTTTTCCAAGCACACACACACACACACACACACACACACACACACACACACACACCCCATATACTGCAATGTACATCTATTAGTTTTAGGCCGGCCTTGAACTCGGGGGCCTCCAGCTTCAGTCCTCTGTTTGTTGAGAACTATGCATCACCATCTCTCAGAACTCTGGTTTAATACAGCCAACAATCATCCAATTAGGCTTTAATTATTTGTTTATTTGCCCGGATCTCCTCTGAACTCTGAGTTAATGAAGGGAGCTGATGCATCCGGTTTGCCTCTGCATTCCTGTCACATAACAATGTCTGATACATTGCATACTGCTGATTGTTTAGAAGTCCATTAATTCATTCATAGAAGCAGTGAAATGAATAAATTGAATTGACAGCTTACAAAGAATATTCATCTTTCA
The DNA here is from genome assembly GCA_004025045.1 of Sigmodon hispidus. Classification (NCBI taxonomy): domain Eukaryota; kingdom Metazoa; phylum Chordata; class Mammalia; order Rodentia; family Cricetidae; genus Sigmodon; species Sigmodon hispidus. The sequence continues at coordinate 226,044 of PVIH01000812.1, read as the reverse complement.
AATAGAGGAGGTACATCTAAAAACCAAACTACATTTGTAATGTATATGGCATAGGCTTGAATATATTCATAGTAGATAGGTGTAAATAATTTATGAAAAATATAAGAAAAGGCTTTACTTCCATCTTGTGATTATTTGAATACAAAATTTCTGGTAAGGGATAAAAAGACGACTCTATAGTAAAGAGAATTTGCTACTTTTCCCCAGGACTTCAGTTCAATTCCCAGTACCCATGTCAGGTGGCTCACAACTGCTTTTAACTTTGGCTTCAAGAGATCCAACATGCCCCTCTGACCTCTGCATGTTTCCACAGACATGGAATCCACACTCATGATTCTCTCTCTCTCTCTCTGTGTCTCTCTCTTTACACACACACACACACACACACACACACTTCACATTCTGTCTGTCTCTTTCACAATATACTGTCTCTATCTCTGTCTTTATCTCTCTCACACATACTGTCTCTGTCTCTCTCACACATGCTATTTCTCTCTGTATCTGTATCATTCTCTCTCTCTCTCTCTCTCTCTCTCTCTTTCACACACACTCCCCCCTCCCATCTGACTGGCATGGCTTATATCTCAGTGACTAAAGCTTCTGTCATTCTCATATCTCTAACCCAACATCACATTCCCACCTCTCACTTGACTGACTGGGCTCTGAATTGACTCACATTCTTAGGGCCTGACATTCAAATCAGGGCTCTGCTTTCCTGTTGATCCCCAATGTCTTCCGACACAGCCCAGGCCCTAGCAGATTCCTCACTCAACTCCTACCTGAACTACGCTGGGCTTCACCAGAGCAAAGCCACTGCTGGTACTGGAATATGGAGAAACATACATTCAATACAGATATTCTCCTGGTTGTCTAATCCACTGACTTAATAAGCACTTAAATGTAGAAAAGGATTGTGAGGGGGGGGAAGAGGTCTACACCACGGAAGGGGGAATGAGCCGGCGTAAGGGACATACATGACATAAACCCAGGAGTGACTGACTACTTTCAGGAAGCAAGGGGACCAGAACAAAGGGGTGAGTGTAGGTAGGGCAATGGCAGAGCAGAAAGGAGCAGAGGAATTAAATATGTGGGAAGGTCATAATGAAGCCAGTTACTTTCTATACTAACTTAAAAAGTTTTTTTAAATTAAAAATGGTGGGAGTACTTGCAAAAAATGTAAAGGCTATGCCCTCTGAGGCAGAACTGGGCTGTAAATATGTTTTTGTAATTTCTGTTAGGCTATTTGCATATTAACTTGACAGCCGTGCAGTACCCAGATATCTGACCAAACTCAGATTGCAGCTGTGAGGGTGTTTGGGTGCTAATTAACATTTAACCAGGAAACTCACTAAAACAGGCTGTTTTTATTCATGATATGGGCAGACCCAATTCATTTAGATGGATTTCTGAATAGGGCACACAAGCAGAGCTGGGGTAAAAACCTTCTGTGTACAAGGTTTTCTCTCTCTCTCTCTCTCTCTCTCTCTCTCTCTCTCTCTCTCTCTCTCTCTCACTGTCTTTCTCTCTGTCACACACATAACATTCATATTCATATACATAATTAAATTAGGTTCTCATAGTTGTAACTTACCCCTATTAATATTTTTATGTTTATATTCCTGTATTTTTATTTATTGCTTGTTTCTCTGGTGAACATGGCTAACACAGAAGCAAAAGGGTAGGAACATGGATGTGATGCTTCTCATACATCTGGAAAAGGGAGGGAAGAATTACTAAACCCAGCGCATGCTACTTAAACTAAAGGTTGTATTCATTTTTGTTCATTCCAGTAAGGATGGGTTAATTTTGCTTGATTTGAGCAAATCCATTATCAGTGCTTTTGATTTCAAGCATTCCAAATTTAGGTCTACTTGGAGCCTGAGAAAATTGCTATGTTTGGGAGTGTTTCTTTCTTTGTAATTTTTTTAAAATGCAAGACTTGAAATCAGGGAAGATTAGAGAGACCAGTGAGCTGATTTCAATTTTTATATAGGTAAGTAGTATAGTGTTGCTTTCTCACTTGAAGATTTATCCATGCCTCTGGAGACAAAGAAACTATTTCTAATACTGTATCCCATTGCCATAAATGCAGATAGCTAACTCTTAAAAAGGTAAATAAATAAATATGTCCCAGGCCATGAAAGGCCCAATGGGTGCTCTTCATGCAGTTTCTGAGGCTTGAATGATTGTTCTAGAAGCCTATTTCCTCTCCAGTTTACCAGAAGGAAGACCCTGGCATGTCCAGACAACTCCTCTGAATAGCTGAATCCTCACTTCAGGTCTACATGTTCCCCTGAGGAACTGTTCTTGTGTGGGTCGTAGGAGAAGTAGAAGATGCAGAATGTAACCAGCTCTATACCAATTCACACACAACACAGAAAGTTAAGATGATGTGGTAACCATTCACCTCTGAGCTCCAGTCAGAACCAGGCAACCCTTTCAAGAATTTTCCTAAGGCAAGGCAGAGTGTACTTTGACGGACACAGGTCTTTGTCTACCGTAGGATGCACTATTGGCTCCTCTTTGGCTCATCTGCTATGTTTCTATTGTGAATTGTCTCCTACAGGCTCATGTTTTAGAACACTTGGGCTCTAACTCATGGTTCTGTTTGGGAACGTTATGAATTTTGGGCAGGTGGAGCCTAGCTGGTAGAAGCAGCTCTCTCGTCGACTGCCTGGACATTTGTAGCTCTGGCATCACTTCCTGTCTCTCCTGATTCTTGGACAATTGAGATATGAAAAAAAAACCAACCTCATAAAATCTGTCCCAGTCCTCATATCATGTCTTCCACACCAGGGTTTGCATCCTCAAACCATGAGGCAAAATGGTCCCTCTCTCCCTACCTCGCTTCTTCTCAGATATTTGGTCACAATGTGAGAAAAACAATGAATACATCTATCTTTTTACCCAGTATCCTAGCTGACCTAATATCCTAGTCCTGGCAAGTTACATTCTTCTGCCTCAACTTGCTCAGAGCCATCACTTTCATCAGATAAGCATCCTATTTTCTTCTCTCTTGACTCCACTGTTCCATGGCCTCATTAATTCAGTTACTGCAGCAACTTATTTCTCCCAACTAAGGGCATTTGTCTGTCCTCATTTCTGTGACCTCTAATTCCTTTTGACAACTGTTGGTCAGATTTACATTGCTAGTATAAAATCAACTTACAAAAAGAAAAAGGTTGTTCTGGCTTATGGTTTTGAAAGTTCCAGTCCAGAAAAGTAGCCTCCAATGGTTTCGGCCTGTGTCAAGACAACAGAACCCAATGAGGTATAAAGTTATTTACCCTGTGGCCAGGAAGCAAAAGAGAAAACAGAGTAGAGACCAGGATCCCCTTCAAGGGCACTCAGTGACCTTGTCCTAGGTTGGCTTTATGTTGCTATCCTAAAACATCATGACAGAAGCAGTTTTAACCAAGAAATGATTTATTTGGCTTATAATTCAAGGTTATAAAGCATCATTGAAGGGAAGTCAAGGCAAGAACCTGAGCAGCTATTCATACCCAAAGTCAAGAATGAAGTGAAAATTAATGTGTTTGTACTTAAGGTTCAGCTAGCTTTCTCCTTTCTGCCCAGTCCAGAACCCCGAGAAAATGGTGCTACCCACCTTTAGGCTGTGTTTTCCCACATCTATCAATGAAATCAAGACAGTCTTTGACAGACGTGACTATAAGTCAACCTAATCCAGAAAATCTCTCCCTAAAACTCTGTTACCAGGTAATTCTAGATTTGTGACACATTGGCGTTAAAACTAACAAGCTTTATCTTCTCTAGAAACACTTAGTGACCTGGACTTCCCAGTAGAACCCACCTCATAAAGGAGTTTACCACCATCCACAGGCACCACCTTGATGGCCAACCCTTTAGCACATAGACCTTTGAAGAACATTTAAGATCCAAAATATACCAGCAACCAAGCCACACTTTGTATTTTTATATATCTCACTTAATACATAATAAGCATGTAGTTATATAATAACAGCTTCAGAGGACCAAACAAGTATGGGCTCCTTGTTTCCCTGTAGCAAGGGCTGTAGAGGTAACATTCAGTCCAGAGCTGGTACAAATGTTCAGGGAAGTCATGTGAAACCAGGTTCTTCCTGCCTCCAGCTCTTTTATCCCAGCACGTGGCTTCTTCTTAATGATCTCCAAGTGACTCCTCTGCCCCCAGGTACTGACTCAAAATTTCAGCAAAACAGAGAAGAGGTGAGGGATGAAGGGCAAGGAGCAAATGCTGCCCAGCCCTATCTATCTACCTATCTATCTATCTATCTATCTATCTATCTATCCATCTATCCATTTATCTATTTATCTATCTATAATCTTCTGATCTATCTACCTAACTACCTTTCTTTCTTCCTTTTCTTTCTATTCATCTATCATTTATCTGTTTATTTTATAAAAACAAAAGCTCCAGGGCCCCTCCAATGGGTTTTTATATATAACATCTTTTCTTGGCTGTTCTTATTATTTATTCTCCTCACATACAGTACATCCTGTCTGCAGGCTCCCCCCCTTCACTCCTCCCAGTTGCTCCCACACCTCCCTTCTTCTCCGTTCCGCTGTGCCTCCATTTCTTTTCAGAAAAGAGAAGGCCTGCCGGGAATGTCAACTGAACATGGTGTAACAAGATGCAATAAGACTAGACACAAACCATCATATCAAGGCTGAATGAGGCAACCCAGTAGGAGGAAAGGGGTCCCAAGAGCAGGTGAAAGAGTCAGAGATCCCCCGCTCCCATTGTTAGGTGTCCCACAAAAAATCCAAGCTAAATTGTTGTGGAATAATCTTTCTGTACACTGTGAAGATTGGTTTAATAAAAATCTTAATGGCCTATAGCTAAGCAGAATTTTAGGGAAGAAAGAAAGTTGGGCCATGAGCCAGGTACAGAGGAAGCAGGATGTACAGATGAAGAGGAAACAGCCACAAGCTACATGGAAGAATATAGATGAAAAGAAATGAGTTAATTTATGTTATAAGAACGAGTTAGAAACAAGCCTAAGCTAACAACCAAAGCTTCATAATTAAAAATAAGTCTCCTTGTCATGATTTGGGAGCTTGTGGCGTGGGGGAGTGACAGATACTACACTAAACATCTACAGTATATACTCAGAGGACCTAGAGCAGACCCATGCAGGCTCTGTGATTGCAGGCCCCTATGAGCCTTATGCCTTCCCAATCAGAATGCTCTGTTTAGCAATTCCTAGTGTGTCACAGTACACGAATGGAGGTCACAGTACAGTATGCAGGAGGCAGTTCTCTCTTTCCTCCATGGGGTTCCAGGGATTGAACTCAAGGTGTCAACATTGGTGCTAAGCATCCATATTCCTGGGCTTTTATTGTCAATTTGACACACCCAAGATTCACCTAGGAAGAGGGAATCTCAAATGGAATTGACCGGATATTATTGATCTAGGGGGAATTAATCATTATGGGAAAAATAATCTTAATTTTGATTGATATGTGGGGGCCAAGCCCACTGTGAGCAGCTCTACCCTTGGGCATGTAGTTGTAGGTTAGTTGGGTGAGCGTAAGTGACAGGGAACAAGCCAGTGAGAAGATCCTTCATGGGTTTTGGTTTTGATTATTCCGGTTTCTCTCCTAGTGTCTTTCAGTGATAGATCATGATCTGGATGTACAAGCCAAATAAACTTCCACCAGAAGTTGCTTTTGATCATGATGTTTATCACAACAACAGAAATGCTGAAATAGCCCCTTATCCACTCAGCCATCTGGCTGGCAACACTATGGATTTAACAGTTAGAGGCTCCTTCTAGCCTTTGGCAATACAGTTCCCCTAAGGAGCTTACAGATGTGCCTGGCTTGCGGTAATTGCTGGAGGCCAATAAATTCCTTGTGTGAATGACCATGGGCAAAAATTTAATCTGGAATGATTTTTAATGTGAAGATCCCTCACCATTTGTAGCTAATCTTTGCCCAGCCCCTTGTTTCATAGCGCACCGCTAATGCCCTAAGGTCATTCCGAATATGAAAGAAATGTCAGGTACTATGCAAATTTGTATCTGTCAGCAGAAATCTTAACAACTGTAAAAGGTGGATGGTGTATGTCTACTGTGCCAACTGCTGAGCCTGTATACCTGCTGTCACTCTTCTTGTCTGCTTAGTACAGCAAGAATAAATTCCTTTTTAACATTCCACAAAACCTACAAGTAAAAGATTCTCAGTTGATTTCAAATGCAGGCCATAGATAAAGGACATATCACCTACTTCTACTTGCAAGACCTTCTAACCCCCATCTGAGTATGGCTCTGCCCTGCAGGAAAAACAAAATGATGAAGCCATATGGCAAAGGTCCGAATTTTTTCTACTACATAATAGCAAAGCTGCCATGGCGCATGGTCTCCATCCCAAGAACAGTGGGTGATGTAGTGACCAAATACTTGGCCACCATCTTGTGACCACCAGATTTGCAGCCTGAAATATCTAAGAACTCACAGTCTAAAGCCCCATATCCTCCGGTCAGCCAGCTCCATGTTTTTCCATCTTATTTATGGCTTTCCAAAAGAACATTCTATGTGCAATGGGGTACAGTGCATTGAGCTGCAGTTACAGAGGTACCCATAGAAGCTCTGTCTCCCACAACCTGGGTCACAGAATGGAGCATTAGAGACAAATCAGCCAGGGCTGAGTGATGCCAGCACCTCTGTGCTGTAATTATGAGACTCTCGGGAAAGAACAGCTCAAAAACCTGATTTAATTTGCTCCTCAGGATAACTATACATAGCATGTCATTTCTTATTATCCCATTTTACAGATTAAGTAAACTGAAGCTCAGAGACTGTGTGGCCTGCTCAAATTTTACCTTTTGTAAAGTACTAGAGCTGAGATTTGAAACCAGAGTTGAATACTGTCAAAATCAGGCCTTTTCATCACTTTAAGTTATTTAATCTATAGTTAGGGTAAAACCATAGCACAGGGGACCAAAAGGAGACACACAGCATAATTCAGGGTACCTGTGATGGTAGCTGTGGCATAGTGGTAGCATTGTGAAACCCAGATGAGCCTCTGTCTATCAAATGGAACTGGTGCTGCTGCACTGTGAATGGTTCTGCAGAAGCCACCACCCAGCACATGATAGGTTTGATCCAAGTTAATGGCCAAAGAAAACAGGGAGTTGGCTGAGAGCCTGGGAGACAGCTCAGCCAGCAAAGTGTCTGCTGTGTAAGCATGAAAACTGTCAATCCTCAGACCCATGTGAAAATCCGGGCATGGACATTTGCACTTGTAATCAGTGCTGAAAGGCAGAGACAGGCAGACCCCTGGGACTCATTGGCCAGCCATTCTAGCTGAACAGGACAGTGAGAGAGTCTGTCTTTAAAAATGAAATAAAGGTGAGTGATGTCTGAGGCCCAACACTCAAGGTTGTCTTCTGTCCTCAGCATACACACATCCAGCTGTGTACCTGCACCTGGGGGGGGGGGAGAGAGAGAGAGAGAGAGAGAGAGAGAGAGACAGAGACAGAGAGACAGAGAGAGACAGAGAGAGACAGAGACAGAGAGAGAGAGACAGAGAGGGACACAGAGACAGAGTGGGGACAGGGAGGAGGGTGAGGGCAGGGAGGAGGGAGGAGGGAAGGAGAGGGAGGGGGCATAACAAGTCAGGCTCTCTGAAGCCATATGCTGTCTCCCTCAGCCAGGACTGTAAAATCCCTGCCAAGTGCTTCTTCTGGCCACTAAAAATCCATGGCAAGATCATGGTTTCCAGCGTATAAACAGGGGCAGGGAAGCTGAAGGACATGCCTGACTGAGGTAGCTAGCAGGGCTCCTGCAAGCAGGCCTCGTGGGCTTCTCCACTTAGATACCCCCTCCCAGGGCTCCTTCATCTTGCCTCACTGACAATCCCTTCCACCCAAGAAACTTTTATGACACTTAGGGTATATATGTATCCAAAATAATGGTTCAGTCTAAACACTTCCTTACAATGACACATAAAGAAACTTTCCTTCAAACAATCCTTGAGCACACGTGTAACTATGATTTATTAGAGGTGGAGATAGATGAGTTATTAGTTTTTATATTAGGAATTAAATCCTGGCTGAATATCTGAAGACTCAGGGAATACAGCATCTTCATTTTTTTTCAGAACTGATCAATGTTTTTATTTTATAATCACCAGGCTGATAACAATGTTTTACATAATAGTAATAAATGGGAGGAGAATACTTTGAGCCATGGTGGACATTTTTGAAATTAAACATTTTAATGTAATATAGTCCAAAGATAAATATGCTGAAAAATAATGATAGGAAAACACGGTTTGTTTCCCACTATGTTGCTATAAGAGAAGAAAGCTTTGTATGCACAGTGAAAGCATTGCAGTTTCTAACAGAAATCTGAGCTTAAGTATTCAGTCACTGTTCCCTGGTGTTACCCATGTTCAGCACCAAGATTCTTCTGCCTTAACCTTCAAGCTGCTGGAATCACAGGAATGCCATCCTAGATTTTCAGATAAATGCTTCTACTTTAAAGTTGTGTCAGCCTCTTTGATCAAAAGTTGGTGCATAGTATGAGGTTTATGTAAGGTGATCCAGACCAAATCCGAGCATGGAAAGAAAGGTTGGATGCAAAGTGTCCCCTGCCACCCACTTGCTCATGAGATATTGGCAATTCTTAGCTCCCTGGAGACAAAGGGCTTTTCTGTTAGTGTAGCCCAGGATAATTCAACCATGCTACAATGGGAACCACATATCTAAGAATGTTTGGGCAGCAGAAATGGTCTCCAAATTAAAAAAAAGAAATAAAAGATACAAGATTGGGTGAGAAGGTGGGTGGGAGGAAGGAGTGGAGTTGGGGGATAGGGGTGATTTTGATCAAAACGCATTGCATAAAATTCTAAAAGAATTAATAAAAATGTTTTAATGTGAAATGTGAAGACCAGTAAAGTTCTAAAATCATTATGATACTATATTTCAGTATAGAGCTAAGACTAAAAGAAGATATTTTATATTGTATATACATTGAGATTCACAAATAGAAAATTTTATATAATATAGTATTATAGATGGGGTTGTGACTCCAAAAGCCCATATGTTGAATCCTTCTCCCCCATCCTATTATCCTATTGGGGTGTTAACAGACCTAAGGAGCTGGAGCCCACTGGGAATTAAATCACAGAGTATGTACTGGATATGAAGACATCAGCCACTTTCTGTCTCTGTGTTTGCTTTCTGTCCCTATGGGGTGAACAGCTGCATAATCTCATGCTCCAACCATAATGCACTGGTAGGATATAGGCTTAAGGGCAACAGCACAATTAATGATGAACTAAAATGTCCCGATACCTGAGTCAAAATAAACCTCTCCTCTCTAGGAGTTGGTTGCCTCCCATATTACATCACAGTCTCAGAACGCTGATTAACAGAAAAAGGTATTAAACAACATTCATATTAAATCTATATACAGTAATGTGATTTGCAGACATGTGTGCTGGCCCAAAGTACCAGCAGAAGGTGATAGAACCCTGAGAAAGTATGGTTTAGTGAGAAGTATTTTGGCCGTTGAGTATGTATCCCTGAAAGAATTATTAAGGGGACAGAGCCAGGGCTCAGTGGCCAAGAGCCTGTACTGCTCTTGAGAAAACCCAGAGTGTAGTTTTCCCAGAACTCACAGCTGTCTGTAACTCCAGTTCCCGGGAATCTACTACTCTCTTCTAGCACTGCACTCAAGTGTGCAAGCTCACACTCAGGCACACATATACACAGAAATTTTTTTTTACAAAAACAAAAGTTTTCAATACTTCATTGGTGAGCACATGTATATATTTTTAAAAGAAATATCAAGATATCTCTTCCCACCCCCTCCATACCTATGAGCCAATATAAACCTTTTGTCTTTGTCAGTTTTTTCCTTGGATATTTATCACAGTAACAGAAGGTTTACAAACACAGCATACCCTCCTGTATGTATATAGATACACGGACAATATTTGCACACAGAAATGTGTTTAATGAAAAGCAATAGAAAGAACATGTAAACATGCAGTATCATCTCAAAGAGTGTTCTAATAGAGATAGGTTAAAAGCCATGTCTAAAAGAAAAAAAAAAAACATAAAAAAGTTCATGTCTTATTTCTATTGCTGTAAAGAGACACTATAACCATGATGAGTCTTATAAAGAAAGATATTTAATTGGAGTGGCTTACAGTTTCAGAGGTTTAGTCTGTTATCCTTATGGTGGGGACATGACAGCATACAAGCAGACATGGTGTTGGAGAAAGAGCTGAGAGTCTGATATTTTGATCTATAAGCAACAGGAAGTTAACTGAACTAGGCATAGCCCTAACCCTAACCCTAACCCTAACCCTCACAGTGGCATACTTCCTCCAGCAAGGCCACACCTATGTCAACAAAACCATACCTCCTGACAGTGCCACTCCCTGTGAGCTTATAGGGGCCAATTACATTCAAGTTACTACAGCTCAGTTCTTTTTCTTCTCGTTGAGGTGCCCTTTAAGACAGGCAGAATGGGCTTCCCATTCTGTCTATCTGTGATGCTGGGAACTGCCTTCAGTTTCTGTGGTCTTAGTCCCATTGCTGTGGTCTCCTCACTGAAGAGCAGTAGTTCTCACTTCTTCATCCCTGCAGCAAGCAGATACCATACCCAGTTCCACTCCTAAGAAAGGCAAAGCAACTGCACATTTAATGGCCACCTCTAAGTTATTGGCCATGCTCTTCCAGTAAAATAAAGGATCCATTCTATTTATATATAGAATTGTATATATTTTGTTTCTTTGTGAGTCTTCAAATTATACAAGACGCAACTGCAGGTCTGAACTCTAAAACACGAGTCTACAAAATTAAAATAATCAAAGAAAATCTTCAGCCCTGGGAAGTGTCTCCAAGCTATTTTGTGTCTAGAACCAAGATGGTCTTGTGTACCTCCTTCCTTTCTATCAGTGCTGGAAGCGCAGAGGGGTGATGCCCCTGACATAGTCATTCTCCTGACTGTTACAAAGGAGATACTCATGAATACCTACACAAAGGCTCCTGCTGGAGTGACATAGCCATGTGCTTTCCCAGCTCTCCAGCACAGGGCACACCTGCCTATGCCCATGTCTCAGTCCCCAGAATGGTGATTTGAATTCAGCAGGTACTAGATGAAACTGTCTTAAATTTCTGTTCAATAAATACACATAACATTCATTAGTTAGAGATGCAGGAAAACTGTGAAAGATGTATGGAAGTCTCCATGAAACTATGCATGTCTTATTTCACTGTAAATAGAGAGGGGTTTTGGCACATTCAAAAGAAAACAGAAGAGGGGATTGTTACAAAGTTTGGGACATTGTTCTGTTCATTCCAGCTTGGACAGGCAAAGGGAGAAGAATGAGTGCAGAAGGATCAGTCGATGGACATGCAAACTCAGGTAGCTGATGACATGCTCAAAAATATTAATTAGACATGAGATCTTACATTTTGGGTACATGCTGAAGTTTAGCATTTTATATATAATGAAAAAGTAGAATCTTTAATTTCATCTCTGAAACAAATCCTTCCATAAAGTGAAGAAAGGAGATTGGTATTTTTAAGAAAATCGACTTCAGATTAAGACTGAGACTGTAGACCATGCTTCCCCAATCCAAAAGAGCATTTACTGTTCTAAGTCCTGGCCCTTGTCCTCGGTCTTCAGTCCCTCCCTTGATTAACAGAAGGTCAAGTTTAACTACAACTTTGTCCAGTTCAATCGGATTTCAACCTAATAAGATGTGGGGAATACATAGCCACAAACTTGTTTTGAACCTGCCTCAGTCTATTATCAGCATAATGACCTTTAAATTTGGGTCAATCATCATTTGGCTCAAATACCTCCATAGCTCCCTATTTCAGGAAAGCAAAATGAAAAGTTTATCTAGTTTCAATCAGGTACCCTTCCCCATATGACAACCTGACCCAGGAATAGCCCTTTCCCTGCAATGGCCTCTCTCTCTCTCTCTCTCTCTCTCTCTCTCTCTCTCTCTCTCTCTCTCTCTCTCTCTCGTCACATCAGCATCTGAGGAACGTCTGCCAGGCAGCTTGATGTTGAGTCCTCCTCTAGTCTCTATACAATCATCTTCTCAATCACTATTCGCCCACCTGCTCCACACCTAGTGTGACACCCTCCTCATTTCCCTACTGTCTTTTTTCCAGTTCATTTTTAGTCTTTCAATATACTACACAATTTACTTATTCTATACAGGAGAAAGGAATTATTTCAATTTTTAAATTCAAGTATTCTGAATACTTATCCTGAAATAATGTAATTTCTCAACAAATATATGTTAAATGAACATATGAAGAAAAATATGTTCAATATTTATTATAATTTATTAACTGAATCAGAAAAATAATATGAGATAGAACTTTATTTTTGGCTCTGAAGACTTTAGGTCATAGGTCTGTACGTGAGAGCAAAATTTTGTAGGAGTTACTGCTATCATTGCCCTAACTACATAGCAGCTTAGATATGGAAGAGTCTATTTTGGCTCGCGGTTTGAGGCTACTGTCCCTTAAGGCTGGGAGCAGTAGAGTTCTGAGGGGACTGATCCCATCACACATGGAGTCAGGAAACAGATGCACTTCCCCACCCCCCTTTTCAGTCCAGGACCCCAGGCCTTGGATGGAGTCATGGGAAGGAGTCAGGGACCAAACACAGGAACAGCCCAAGCAAGAAACATTCAGATGCTATCCAGAGCCTGGAGGCAGAAACCAGACAGATGTCTAAGCATTTGCAAGGTCAAGGACCAAGGCTTAAGGAGGCTAATTGTGGCCATGAGAAGATGGAAAGTTATTGCAAATGCCGAGTAGCCATGCCCTGCAGCTGGACTGGGGGAGGGAATGATGTATACACCCACCAAATAACACCCACCAAATAGACAGCAGACCTCTGGTCTCACTACTCTTCTTAGGCAGTCTGGGGACTATGGTCTTTAGTGAAAGTTTTTTTACATTCTGAAAGGTTGGGGCTGGAAAACAAGACAATGAGGCAGGACTGAAGAATGCCACTTTTCCTCCTGTTCATACTGGAAGAGTGACTACTTCATACTCTGAAGCCAGCAGAAAAATTAAAGTGAAAATATAGTATTTTTTAAAAATAGAGTCAGTTGGAAGCAATGTTCCACTGTTTCCATGGATACAATGAGCAATCAACTGCCAGTCAGTAAGGGAGTGTTTATTAAGTGAATCCCTCAAGATATGCAGCCCTGTCTTCTCCACACATTCAGCCCTTCAGGCATCTTGCATCTGAATGTCTCATGCTGAGTGATCTTGACTGAGAAATCTCTCCCAGCTTTTTTTTTTTTTTTGAGACAAGGTCTGCTATAGTCCAGGCTAGCCTGGAAATCAGTATGTAACCAAGACTAGCCTAAGCACTGCCTCAGTTTCTCAAGTGCTAGGATTACAGGCACAAGCCAGCACGCCCTTTCCTTCTCTTTTCTTCAACAGGGTCTCATCATTTAACCCAGGCTATCCCCAAATTTACAGTTCTCTTTCCTCCATCTTCAATAATAAAATTATAGGTGTGTTTTTCTTCTCTTTTCTTCAACAGGGTCTTACTATGTAACCCAGGCTATCCCCAGATTTGTAGTCCTCTGTCCTCAATCTTCAGTGATAAAATCACAAGTGTGCACTACTCTTTAGCTTATTTCTTTATTAAGATTTCACAATATTTTGTACATAAATTTGTATATTAATCACAAACAGAACCTCACAAAGTATAAAATATTTCTAAAATTTCCTTGGCTGAAAAAATTTTTTTACATTTAATGTCTACTTCCTTAATAATTGAGAGTAGTGTGTATATGTGTGTGTGTGTGTGTGTGTGAATATATGCTTTGCCAATTATGTGTGTATGTACCATTTTAGGTTCACAGAAAATCTGAGCAGAAAGCAAAATACTTATACATCTTAACTTTTGTAGGAATGAATTTCTGGCTCAGACTTTCCAGCATAGCCCTGAGGTTCAGACCTCTCACAGCCCTGCTGCCACTTAACCCCAAATAATCACACAAAGCTTACATTAACTTCATGCTCATTGACCTATAGCTCAGACATATTCCTTGCTAACCCGTATCTTCTAAATTAACTTATGATTAACCCAGTGGCTTAGTACCTTTTCTCCAAGAAGCATCCTGGTGTCCTTTCTTCTATGTCTGCTGGCATCTATCTATGACTCTTCCTCTTCCCAGAGTTTCCTTAGTCTGGTAGCCCCACCCACACTTCCTGTCTGCCTTTTGGCCAGTCAGTGTTTAATTAAACCAATAGGAGGGACAAATATTTATAATGTACCAGAACATGATCCCACTATAAACTTTCTACCCACAGTTGTCCTATTATTAACATGTTTAATGGCTGTGGTGTAATTCTTACAGGTCCTAAGTCAAAACTGATATTATTACTATTTATAAGAGCATACTTTACATTAGTGTTGACTATAGGATTTACATGCTATACTTAGCAAATGCTCAATGACACACATTTTATCCATTACAGTGCTATATAGCATTGTCTCACCCTCAAAACTCTGCACTTTTTTAATTTATTGGTCTCTCTTTCTCCCAGAAGTTCTTGAAATACTGATGCTTCTACTTCCTCCACCATTTACCTTTTGCAGGCTGGTATGTCAATGGATTCTGACATTTAGCCTTGACGTAGGCTTTTCACTTAGCAACATGCATTTTAATCCCACTCATGACTCCATAGCCTATTTAATTTTTTGCATCTCTAAATATTATGCCACAAACTGTATGAGCACTCTGCAACTTATTCATTAAACTATTGAGGATTATTTTGGTTGGTTCCAACTTTGGGCCACTGAAAATGAGGCTTCAATGGACATTTATATGCAAGACTTTTATGAAGATTAAAAAATGTTCAATTCCCTTGGCACCTGAGAAAGAGATTGACAAGTCATGTGGGAAGAATGTTTAGCTTTAAAAACATTGTTAGTTGTCTTCTCAAGTGGCATTTCTATCCTACATTCTGACAGCAGCAAATCCTCATCATTGTGCTTCCTGGCCCACAGTTAGTGTTCTCCCAGGCTGGCTGAAAATTCCTGTTCCCTCTATCTTAGCCTTTCAAGTATGGATACTACAGGTATGTGACACTACACCCAAGTGGAGTTCTCAGCTTTAGAAAGGTCATTATAATATGTATGTAATGCTATATCATTTCTATTTTTGTTTTCAAGTTTCTAATAAAACACAATTCTTTCATAAACATATTAACTGTCTATTTCAGTGAGGTATCCTTTTCAAACTTTTGTCCATTTTGAAAGCTAGTTTGTTTGCTTGTTGCGTTTTGAGAGCTCTTTCTTTATTTTAGATAGAATCCATCATCAGATACATGTTTAGCAGATATTTTCTCTTTCCTTGTTTCATTTTCTGAGTATTCTTTCACAAAGTGGGATGTTTTAACTTTAACGAAGTCTAACATTGCCATTTTTATTGGATGGATCATATTTTGATGTTTTATCTAAAATGTTTATGCCAAGTATAGCCAGAAGTTTCTGGCCTTTCCTATCCTCAAGGTCTAGACCTGCATTCCCACAGCTGCTTAGTCCCAAATCAACACACAAAGGCCTATATTCATTACAAACTGTTTGGCCTATGGCTCAGGGTCATTACCAACTAGCTCTTATAACTTAACTCAACCCATTTTTATTAAATCCATGTATTGCCATGTAGCTTCATGGCTTTACCTATGCTTTATTATATCTTGCCTTCTGGGTGGCCACCTGCAACATTTCTTTGACTCTACCCTTCTCCAACTTCATCTCTGCTTGGATTTCCCACATACCTCTAAGCTGCCTTGCCATAGGCCAAAACAGCCTTTTTATTAACAAATGGTAATAAAGCACATTCACAGCAGCCAAGCCCCAAGTATTCTACATTTCCTTTTATATAATTTCTATGCCTACTATAATTTTGTGTTTCACATCTAGGTCTAAGGTGTGCTGATGTCTTAGCTCTTCTCTAAGACTCTCATGTTGAGACAGTAGGGGAGATACTAACACAATCTCACACTATAATTGTACAAGAAGAACTTGACTTTCTTTAAAGGAATTGATATTCCCAAGGCCACTAAGTTTAATATTAGGTAAACTGAGGCTGAACATTCATCCACAAAATGGAATTTCTAGTCAAAGCTATCATTCCAGTGTTCAGTGGATTGAGATCTATAAGAAGGTTTTCCTTTACAGATAAAGTCAACAGATAGTTGTGAGATAGAGATAAGAACTGAAGCAAGTCTCATTTCATCTGGATCATGTGGTTAACCTGGATGTTTCTCCACCCTTATTCTGTGGTCTACTTTCTAGTCATAGATGTTCCCAAACCCTTCATAGTGATGGATGTCTCTCCATACCTTCCCATTCTTCATATATTTCTGCACTGTACACTGATTCTAGGAATTTGTACTTAATGTCTGTGACCTGGTAGTCACTGGGGTGTATAGACAGAAAGAAAGCAGCCCTCTTTTGTCTCTAACATCACATAAACATCCTAAAGATCTGAGCATGGTATTACTATAATGTCATGTCAAAAGTGATGCCATTTTCATAGGCAGCAGACATTCACTCCTCTCCTCTTCATGGTTTTCAACAAGAGAAGCTGGAATGACTGACTCCTGAAGACATTGCCCTCTGGTGAGCAGAATGCGAAAGGTCATCTCTAGTGTAAATCACCTTTTTGCCATTCAGAGCATAGCACTGAATTAGTGCCTCTGCTAGGAATCACTGAAGGGGGCTAATTGCTCTCCAAAGCTCAATTATCTTACTACATTACAAAGTATTTTGTTCTGACAATGAGATGTTTTGGACTGTGGGAGTTAAAATTCTAGTAGTCATAAAGGAACTTTTCTTATGACTCTTAGATGGCTAAGTCCTGGAGTTTAATGTAGGACAGAATGTTCCTACATTTTTATTACTGGCATTAATATCAGTTTAAAAACAGAGACATTGCCTTATGTAATGAGACAGTTGATTGATACCATGTTTCTTAAAAGAAAAAAAAAGAGTTCTATTAGAGACACCAGAAGTCTGTAAAAGCAACTTATGGCTTATTAATTTTTATTGGTATTCCTTTTTTGTTTGAAAATACTTAAACATACATGGAAGCAGAAAGAACCAGTTTCACTAATTGCAAAATGCATCATGAGTCTGGTTTTTTTGGGTTTTTTGCCAATTATCTACCCATTTCTCTCTTAGTCGCTCTCATTTGGGGGCACAATTTATTGAGAAATAATTTATGAAATAAAATTTATCTACCATATTGTATAATTCTGTCATTTTTTATTTATACAGTGTTCAATAGCAACACAACGCTAATATTTAAGTGTTTCTATCACTCTAAAAAGTTGTCTTGTGTTCATTTAAATCTGCCTTTCCTCTCCCTGTCTGTGCAGCCACACATATTGTCTGTCTATGTTTCATATTCATTTGTACATTTTCATATTCATACAAATCATATGAATACAGTCACAATGTGTAGTGTCTTGCATCAAGCTTCTTTCACTTAGCATAGTGCTTTTGAGGTCCACACATCTTTGACCATGCCTCACTAGCTTGTTATTTTCATTGCTAAAAAGTAGTCTTCCCTTATAGGAATATCCAACATTTTCATTTAGTCATCCGCCCACTGATTTACCTTTATTTCCAAAAATGACTTATGAAATAATACGAAATTTTACATATGAGTCTTTTGTGGATATATATCTTTTCTTCTATATTCTTGAAAGTGGAATTATTGGATTACATGATAAGATTACATTTAACATCTTAAGAAGCGCTCAATTTACCTTGCAAAGCACTGCTTATCACTTTATAGGCAGTCATAAATTTAATATACACTGTTCTTGTTTTCATTCTGTATATTTTTCAACATTCTTCATGAATTATTCTTTGCCTACTGGATAACTTTAAAGTATGTTTCTACAATTTTTAAATATGTAGAGAACACTCAACAGTTATTTATTCTCAGCATTTTTATTGATGAAAATTTGACTCTTCTACTGCCAAAACAAGCTTCTCTGTCTGAAGCTGAGAGATGCAAGTATATGGACATAGCCATAACTATCTAGAAGATAGTTTTTAACTACATATTCATTTTACAAAACAGCAGTAGTAAATTCTGCCATAGGACCTGTGACCTCCCTAGACATAACTTATTGCCCTGGCCTGCAGTACAAAGCATGTGTTCCCTCATATGGAGCAAGTAGGCCTCAGACTCAATGAGGAAAAAATTGATTACCCTCAGAACAGAAAAAAATTTGTCTTCGGGGGGTTCTTGATCAATAATTCACATGGACATATTCCACACTTGGCATTGGAATTTTGGTTTAAAAATCTGACTTCCCACCACTACAACATCCATCTATGCAGAATATTTACAATGAAGCTTGTTGTTCTGAAACTACATATTTAGGTTACCTTATAATGTAGTAGATTCTTATATGATCTTTTAATACATTCTCAGTTTGGGTTAACCCTTCTAATCACCCTTACCTCTCCCCTATTCCCCCATCCCAGTCCTCATTCAGTCCCTCCCTCACTTTAACTTCACTACTTCTATTTTTCACATTACGTGGGTTTTACTACCACCTCTCCATCTAGACCACTTCCCTTAATCCTCCTTACGGCTTCTTTCTGCATTCTATAGACATGTCCTCCAACTTCAAAGACAGAAATCTAAAATTCCAGTCTAAGATCCACATATGAGAGAGCACACACAAGCTTTGTCACCTGGGGCCTGGGTTACTGTACTAAGTATAATGTTTCTCAGTCACATCCATTTCCCCATGAGTTTCATAATTTTACTTAGCACAAAGAATTCCATGATGTATATGCATCCATCTAGATATCAGTTGCTGATCATCAATAAGGATGGGTGTGAAATATCTCTTTCATAGTATACAAACATATATATATATCCCTTTGGTTATATTCCCAGGAATGGTAGAGTTGGGTAATATGGAAGGTTTATTTTTAGCTTTTTGAAAAATGTCAACACAGGTTGCCATGGAGATAACAATTTATATTCTCACGAGCAGCGCATAAGGCTTCCCTATATTTGCATCCTTACCAGTATTTGATGTCAATTGTTTATTTGATGTTTTTGTTTTCCTTTTTTAAAACAGGGTTTCTCTGTGTAACAACTGTGGCTATCCTGAAACTTGAGCTGTAGAACAGGCTGTCTTCCAACTCATGGGGACACACCTGCCTCTGTCTCCTGAGTGCTAGGATTAAAGGTATGAGCCACTACCTCTGGCATCATTTGTTCTGTTGACAATGGCCATTATTACTAGGGCAATACAGAATCTCAGTTTTTGTCCACATTTCCTTGATATCTAAGGATGGCGAACACTTTTCAAAACATTTGTTCATCATGTATTTCTTCTCTGAAGGGCTTTGTTCAATTCCATAGCCCATTTACAACTGGTTTTTTGTTTGTTTATTTGATGTTTAGTATTCTTAAATTCCTTTTCTGTATATTTTAGTGTTAGTTCCCTAACAGATAGACAACCAGCAAAGATTTTTTTCTCATTCTATAGACTGCTTCACTCTATTGACTTCTTTCTTTGCTGTGTAAAACTTCATAATTGCATAAGCTGCATTTGTTAGCAGCTGGTCCTGTTTCCTAAGCAACTACTTACGTATACTTATGTCCTGTACTGTACTTCAAGGTCTATCCTATAGAAATCAGAGTTTGAGATCTTATACTGGATCTTTGATCCATTTGGAACTTAATTCTGTGCAGGGATTTAGTTTTGTTCTTTTGCATCTGGATAATCTGTTTTCCCAACACCATTTTTTAAAAGATATCCTTTTCTATAGTGTATATTTTTGGTATCTTTATGAAAACTCAGGTGGTTGTTATATGGAACTATTTGTTGAGCCTCCAGTCTGTTCCATTGATCTTTTTGTCTGTTCTTGTGACATGATGTTTTTATTAACATGACTCTACATTATTGCTTGAAATTAGGTGTGGTGATGCTCCAACATTGTTTTTTGGGGTTTTTTTGTTTTTGTTTTTTCTTTATTGCTTGAAATTGCCTTGACTATCCAGGGTCATTTGAATTTCTGGATAAATTTTAAGATTTATTTTTTCATTTTCTGTGAAACTTTTATCAGAATTGCATTGACGTTGTAGATTGCTCTTGATAGAATGGCAATTTTAAGAATATTAATCTTTCTAGTCCATGAGTATGGATAAGCTTTTCATCTTTCAGTGTCTTCCTTGAGTTTTTATGAACCTAAAATTCTTTATTATTTCATTTTTACATTTCTTCAGTTAGGTGTACTTTAACCTATTTCATTTTGTTTTAATTTTGAGGCCACCACGAAGATAGACACTATGTTGAAGAGGAGAGAGGGTATACAGCCTTTACTTGTCCCTGATTTTAATGTGAAGG
This sequence comes from Sigmodon hispidus, assembly GCA_004025045.1. Classification (NCBI taxonomy): domain Eukaryota; kingdom Metazoa; phylum Chordata; class Mammalia; order Rodentia; family Cricetidae; genus Sigmodon; species Sigmodon hispidus. The sequence goes on along the minus strand of PVIH01000812.1, from coordinate 205,643 downwards.
CTTCAAATTATTCTCCATTTAGCATCATATTGGCTGTAACTTTGTTATGCATGGGTGCATGTGTGTGTGTGTGTGTGTGTGTATGAGTGTGTGTGTAGCCTTTATGTCAAAATATGTTCCTTTTATCCCTATTCTTTCCTGAGATCTCATTGTGAAGGGATGTTGAATTTGTCAATGGTCTTTTCTGCATCTGTTGAGATTATGTTTGGGATCTGATCTTGCTATGTATCCTTGTCTAACCTGGAATTGACTATGTAGCCCAGATCAGCACCACAAACATTCCTCCTTGATCCTGCCTCTTGAGGGCTAGGATCAGAGGGGTAGTGTTATAGTATCCAGTTCTGGGTAGTTCTTATAACTTATGCCAAAACAGGTCACAAAAGCAAGTTTGGCTTTCTTTTCATTTAAAAATTTAAAATTTTATAATTATCATTACTGTTAGATAAAGAGGAAAGAGGAAGCATTAGGGTGCAAACATGCTACAGGGTCAGAGGACACTTTCCGGAGTTAGTTCTCCTTCCTTCCACCGCGTGTTCCAGGAATGAATCAGCTCAGGTCCCTGTGTCTACTCTGTAGCCACTTTTATGCACTGAGCCATTTCACCAGCAAGCTTTCTTGGTAGAGTGATTAGTTGCTTCATTGACTCACAGCTAAAATTATTAAACAATAGCTTGCAGGCAAATAAATATATTTCTCTTTACCTAAGGAACTGTTTCTCTTCCCCAAATTCTTAAAGAAAACAGATTCTATTTAAATAATTTTTCATACTGATGCTAATATTTTAGTTCGTGCCTTTAAAAGTCAAGAAAAATCATGAATGTGAAGGTGACACATTCAGTCTGCAAGGGTAGGAGTTACTGGAGATGATGCCAGTATTCAAGTGCCTGAGGCAGTAGGATTGCTGTGAGTTATAGGGCAGCCTGGATTGCTCAGAGTAAGACCTGTCTCAGAGAGAGGAATGTGAAGGCAGGAAGGAAGGAAAAAAGGAGGGAGGAAGGGAGGGAAGAAGGAAAAGGAAGTGGAGGATTATCACAAGACCCTACTGTGGGGAGCTGCATGTAGCCACGCCTTAAAGATGGCGCTGGCTGCCGCCTTCCACCTTCCACATGGTGAGTGCTCTCAGTGGCAAACAATCCCATAATTGACTAGGCTGAGAATCTGGCTTGCTTCTGCATACCTGGACCTAAAGGTAATGCACACGTGGCGTACTGGGGTTGGCTGCCCAGAGGCTATTTAGGCTGCTGGCGGCTTTTCCCCGGAAGCAGCAGAAGCAGAATGAGAGAGAACATGTAGCAAGTCAGTCAGTCCCCGTTGTAAGTAAGTCAGAAGTCAGAATTCAAGGTTCCTGAATAAAACTGCTGAAAGAAGAGCTGGGTGTCGCGTCTTCCTTGCTGGTGAGGTTTCGTGCGACAAATGGTGGCCTGTGACAGGGATTCTACTCTCAACAAAGGCTCAGAACTTTCAGTGGTCAGGGGGTGCACCGGGTAAGTCCTCAGGTGGAGGCGCGAATCCAAAGTGAAGGTAAAACAAGCTTAGGGTAAGAAGTACAGTTTTAACCATGGGAGCTTCTCCAGTACCCAACTTTTTTTGGCTCTTAAAGGAGCTGCTTCATTGCATTTCTTGAGCCCGGGTGTGGGCTCTCCTCCGCCATATTGAAAAGCAGCCAAGAAGGGCAGAGTCAGCAATTAAAGTGACACCAACCTTTTAAAAGCTCTTTACATTAGAAAAATGATTAGGAATTCTCAATAAAGCAGATTTAGACTCTCAAAACCCCTAAACGGGGAAGGAAATAAAGGAAAAAGCCATGTAAAGATGGCAGATAAACAGAGAGTCTGGATAAGGGTTATTGCATTTACTTTTAATTTTTTTGACTTTTGGTGAGCTAATTGCAGGGAGACAGTTGATTGCTGGGGCTGCTAAGTTAAACAAATGCAAGTACTTTAAAGATATCTTGACTTTGAAATCGGTTTATAGGAATATGTTGCTTGGGAAAGGAGTTTCTGTTTTTGTCTCCACAGAGGATCAAGGCCTGTGTATTGGTTCTGGGCGGGTGTGGTTCCATTTGCCAAGGCCACCTGAAGCTGATAAGAAGCTGTCTTGGGGATTAGCACTGCAGTGAGGCAGTGGAGGGTGGCCAGGCTGCCTTAAGGTTTTTCTGAGTCTGCTCTGCTTGCTAGCAGCAGGAGATATTCTCGGGCTCCCCCACCATAAAAAAGGAAAAAAAAGGAAGGAAAAGGGAGATCCAGATAGAGAAGAATGTTGCAGATCCCCTGCATGTCAAGCTGTGCCTTTGGCTCCCCCTCCCTATGCAGAAGGTGGGAATGGCGGTTTAGGGCTTGCTTTCAGCCCGGGGGCATGGAAGGCAGTCAGAACAGAGTTAAGCTTAGCTTACCCAGTGTTTCAAGATCCACAAGGAAATCGATATGAGGAGCCCTTAGGTTTCAAAGTGATAACATCTCTGGCTGAGTCAGTATGGACTTACAGGATCACGGCCTCATTTACTGTAGCCCAGGTGGAGGCTTTGAACAGGCACTGCATGACACCCAGTGATTGGAGTGGGCTTGCGCAAACATGTTGCTTGGCCAGGGGCGATTTGCTAATCAACAGACAGGCTACCCAGTTCAAGTTTATGAACAGATTAATAAGATTGGTATTAAGGCATGAAGGCCTTGCCAAATAAGGGCGAGGTGAGCGGTCACCTAACTAAGATTTTGCAGGGTCCCACGGAGCCGTTCTCGGACTTTGTTGCTTGCACGGTTGAGGCTGCAGGCAGAATTTTTGGGGACCCAGATGCAGCAATGCCTCTGATTAAGCAGCTTGTTTATGAGCAGTGTACCAAGGGGGCTAGAGAGATGGCTCAGAGGTTAAGAGCACTGATTGTTCTTCCAAAGGTCCTGAATTCAATTCCCAGCAACCACATGGTGGCTCACAGCCATCCTAAGTGAGAGCAGGTGAGCCTAAGTTTTTACATTCCAGCCACCTAGGGAATTTCCAACTGTGTGCTCTGCCTTGGATATATGTTTGAGCCTGAGGCACTCAGTAAGCAGCATTCGGCATTCTCCCTGCATGAATGACTCAGCAGTCTTGTAGGTCTAGTCAGTGCGTCTTTACATTTCCAGGCCTGGGAGGCCAGTGTACTTTGAATAATCTTTCTGCCAATGTAGCACAAGCCCTGGAAATATGCTGGGCTTTGTGTGACTAGTATACAATATGGCAATTTTACCCATGCTGCAAACTTGTCTAAGCAATTCTCTAGTTATCTTTTAGGTAATTGGACAGGAGAATTCGACAATCTGATGGAGCAGCTGAGGGTGGCTATAGTCAAAGTGAACTCAACCTGGGTGGATGCCAGACTGGCGGCTTTGAAGCCATGAACCATCTTAAGGAGTGGGCAGGTCTAGGAGCCTTGACACACCTTCTGGTGTAGTTCTCCTTAGTATGCCTGTGGTGTATCTGCCAAATTTAGGTTTCCCAGTGTAGCAATGCAGCCACGATTATTCAAGCCTTTACAGCCATTGAAGCAGAACAGTCCCCTTATGCTTGGTTGGCTACCTTAAAGTATTAATTTTTCTAAACATAGGATGTGAGGCTTGAGCACTGCACTTGGGACCCGCTGAGACTTGGGCCCCAAGAAGAGCACGCCTGATTGCATGTGGGTTGATACCTTACGTCCCACCTCTGTGAAAAAGGGTATCAGACGGGTCTGGTACTCATCGGATGGATGACACCTGAGTGAGGATCAGTGCAATGTCCCTGCTCCAGTCTACAGAGATCAGGCCTCTACTCTTGCCTGTTGCTATAATGTAAATAAGGGGGAACTGTGGGGAGCTGCGTGTAGCCACGCCTTAAAGATGGTGCTGTCTTCCACATGGTGAGCACTCTCAGTGACAAACAATCCCATAATTGACTAGGCTAAGAATCTCTGGCTTGCTTCTGCTTACCTGGACCTATAGGTAATGCCCACCTGGCATACTGGGGTTGGCTGCCCAGAGGCTATTTAGACTGAGGATGGGTTTTCCCTGGAAGCAGAAGGAGAATGAGAGATAAGATGTAGCAAGTCAAGTAAGTCAGAAGTCAGAATTCAAGGTTCCTGGGGGCTAGAGAGATGGCTCAGCGGTTGAGAGCACTGTCTGCTCTTCCAGAGGACCCGGATTCAATTCCCAGCACCCACATGGCAGCTAACAACTGTCTGTAGTTCCAGAGCCAGGCAAATACCAAGGCAAATAAATAAATAAAAAGTTTAAAAAAAGAAAGAATTTAAGGTTCCTGAATAAAACTGCTGAAAGAAGAGCTGGGTATCGCGTCTTCCTTGCTGATGAGGTTGCATGCAACACCTACCCCATGGACTACTGCCACTCACACTCAGAGTTAGTTCTTTCTTCTCAAATAACCCACTCTGGAAAAACCCCCATAGATATGCCCAGAAATGGGTTCTCTTGGTTATTCCAAATGCAGCTAAATGGCTAATGAAAATTAACTCTCATGGGGTGCTATGGGAAATGTCTCTGTAGGAACCAGGGTTTGTTGCAGTCTGCCCTGACACACAGTGACCTGAGCTCTGATAGCTTCAGTGTCCTCCAAACTCAGCTGCATCCATGCAAACAGTTATACGTGTGCATTATTGTTGATTTGTCTCTTGAAGGAAGAGAAAATTGACATTCTGACGTGAAATTCTAGTCTTCGGGGCTAGCCAACAAGAAGATTCTTCATATAAGAACTACTTGAAGGCATAAAAATGTGAACAAAAATGTCCTGGAGTGGATTTGACATAAAATCTTTGCTTGAGCAGTGGAAAGACTCTGTTCAGTTATCATCTCTGAAGAAGCAGGTACCAGTCTCTCAGAATAGGAAAAGCTGAGCTGATTGGAATGATGTGTTAGTGATGGCCAGGCTTTGGGCACACAGAATGGGGTAAGGGTGGGGTTGTGCCTCATGGCTCTCACATGCTGCTCACCACTATGTTGTGTGTTCTTGTCCTTGTTGATATGCCTGATCTTCATTTGGAGAGTAACACTTGAGTTTTGTAAATGTCTGCATTCCCCCAAACACAGAGAACACCACTCCATGGGCATGTTCATGCCTTGAAATAGCATGAAGGCACAGAAGGAGAATGAACAGATACGGAAGAAAGGAGCCTGGACCATAGGACAGAGAGGACAGGCCTACAGCTCCTCTCTAGTACTCAGCAGATAAATGTTACCTACAATTTTTTCCACCTTCATAGTTCTCATATTCACAACACAGGAGTCTTAATGTTGGTGTCTTAGGATTTTCACTGCACTTCATAATTTCACTACATTTGATAATTTTTAACAAAATTAAGTGGAGAAGAGGAAAGGAGAAAATCCTAGTTTATTGCTTCAAGTATTTATTGAATGGTGCTTGTGTTGTGCTCATAGATTCACTACATCACATATAAATTCAATTAATATGTGTTGTAGCTTTAGTATGTGGTACAGACCATTTCATGTATGGGAAAAGAGTAAGTAATAGAACAGAGTCTCTGTTCTTATGGTTGGGCCACTGGTAGCCAAACAGTGTTCACAGTGTTGCATGTTGGAAGACATGAGATGCTGGGGTGTCTTCTAGACCTTGGGCTTCCTCACTTCTGTACATTGTGAATCAAGAGTTTGGGTATTGTCTTAGTTAGGGTTTTTATTGCTGTGAAGAGACATGATGACCACAGCAACTCTTATAAAGGAAAATAGTTAATTGGGGTGGCTTACAGTTTTAAGTAAGTCCATTATCATCATGGTGAGACATGGTAGCATGCCAGCAGACATGGTGCTGGCGAAGGAGCTGAGAGTTCTACATTTTTATCTGCAGGCAACAGGAAATGTCCTGAGTTCTACAATGTGTATATCTTGATCATAGAAGACTTCAAAGCCTGCCCACACCATCGTGGTATACTTCCTCCAATAAGATCACATCTATTCCAACAAGGTCACAACTCCTAATAGTGCCAATCCTGATGCGCTTATGGGGGGCCAATTATATTCAAACTACAACAAGTATTGAAATGACAAAGGTCTACTCAGTCCAGTAACTTCAGAAGAAAGTTACCCTCCCTAACCCTTTAACCCACCAAGATAGATGAGCAATGAATTCTAACTTGAAGAATAAAAAAAACCATTCACTATATTAACTCCTGAAAGGAAACATTTGTTCATTACAACAGCTACTGACCCAGAGACACCAAACTGACTAGCACCTACTGAGACAAGGCAATGTCTTGGTGACTTATATTAGAAGCTTACTGTGTCTAAAAGTATTTCCCAAACCCACTTCCTTCCTTGGCATATCAGTTTCAGTGTGCTCTTTCATAAGCTCATGCTTCATTTACTGGTTGTGTATTTTTAAATTAGATGTACATTTTTGTCGCCACTGAAATGTAAGACTGATGGGGGAAAGTTACATTTTGTTCTTGTCTTTCTAGAACTTAGAATTGAGCTAATACACATAAGTACAAAGAAGGTTATTTCCTTACAATATTATATATATTAAGCATGACAGTATCAATTATATATGGATAACTATATATTTAAAAATTTAAAACTAAGTCACTTACTCTAAAAATTGGGAAATTGTATAAGAGTATAACAGGTAAACAGTCACTATTTGAATAAATTTTTGCATATTATATCTTTATTTACTTATTTTGGGTGCTTATATATGAGTGTATGATGTATCGCTTGTGCCACAGCGTGCATGTGGAGGTCAGAGAACAAGCTGAGAAAGTCAGTCTTCCTCTTCTACCACGTGGGTCCTGGGGATTGACCCCAAGTTGTCAGGCCTGGTACCATCTCTCTGCCCCCTCCAAACATTTTTTATAAACATAAAATTCCCTATAAGTCTTAGAGGGCAAGATTGAAAAAGTATCATATAGGATTTACCAATTTGTCCAGTTATGAGCATACATTTTTCAATAAGAATCCTTGTATTTCCAAATAACCACTTAGAGAAAATTTTTGTGCTATAGGAAGGAGGTGCTTGAAGCAACTAATGCTAACCTTTTGATGCGTGTGCTGTCAGTCAACATGAGGAAGTTATGCTAACTCCTTGGCGGTACCTTCTCTTCCATGAAAGCAGCTGTAACTCACTAAACACAGAACTGTCAGCACAGAATAACAGCAGATGTGGAGGCTCATTACACTCAGAAGAGACTCAATGAACATAAGAGCTTTTCATTCATTTATTTCTTACCTAGAATGCAAATTAGGGATATCTATAACACTTAGCCTAGATTTCAGAATCATCTCTGTTATGTTGATTTATAGGATCCTTTCAATATATGCATATCCTTTTATGTAAGCTGTAACTTGTATATGTCATGATCCACATATTTGCACGACAGAAATTTGAGCCTTAAGTGAGTTATTCTAATATGTAAAGCCATAGAAATGTATATGAGTCATCACAATTTGTTATAACCTATTGGTCCGTATATGTTACATAAGATGAATGAATAATTTAGTAGTATAACAGAATATATTTTTATTTAACTCATGCTTCTGTGGATGCCAGCTGAGCCAGCTCTCTATCTAAGCTACATTAGTGGTTGCTAGATATCTTGGCTTATGTTTCTCGTCATTCTTTCTCATAGAAGCCTGGGTCCCCAAATGAACACGCATAATATGCACATGCATTTCAATGCTTTCTTTGTGTAATGTTTGCTAATATTCCATTAGTCAACACTTCATTCAGGTCAACCCTAATTCAAGAAATAGACACATGGATTCCATCTCTTTAGGAAGTGGGACAGGCAGGAACTACTTTCCTATCTACTGTGTATAACCATCAAGAAAGGCAGCAATATATAGAGTCACCCTCTCCAATCTTTTAACCCACCAAAAGGGCTGTGAGCAATCTAATGTAAAAAGTAAATAACTTTTTACTGCATTAACACCTGCAAGTTAAACATTTGTTTATTACAACAGCTATGGATCCAGCGCCACCAACCACCCCAGCACCTACCCAGGCAGGGTGATGCTTTGGTGACTTAAAGAAAGATTGCATGTCTGTGCTACCACTGACTCATATTTCCCAGGCCCATAGAGCAATCCACTGTGTACAGTGCACACACTGGAGGTTCTGTGGTCTGAGAAGGTAGCTTTTTATGTAATGGCTTACTATAGGAGGGCTCTGAAAGAGTGTCTATAAGAAGACAGGCCACAGTATGGGCAGATGTAGCAGCTGAACAAGGATGAACTTTCAGATGAAGCTTGTCTGTCTGAGACATAGGAACCACACAAGAGGGTCATGCTGAATGGGAGCCACAGTGCCAGGCTTCTGTTCTTCAGCCACAGGTAGGGCAGGATGGTACTCCATTTTTTAGCTATCTCCCAGTGAATCTGGTCAACTCCAGTCACAGTGGTTCTAGCAGACTGAAGACAAGCCTGAGAAAGGAAACTAATATAAGCTGGTCAGTCTTCTTTAGCTTAAAATGTGCCTGCTTTGTCTGAAGGACAGGTTTCTCCTCTTGAATGCATTCACACTAAGTGCCGGTCTTGGAAGCTTTCCATGGTGGTCTTTTTACTGAGATGAGATCCTTGGAGAGAAATGCATATACCTCTCCAGGCAACTTTTGTTTTTGCAAGCTGTTTTCTGGTGTGGATGAAAGATTTCTTCAGCCTCTGATATTGCCTTGTATTTTTTATGAAGCTGCCAGATTTTTTCTCTTGAAATTCTCATTTACTGTGGAGATGTATTTGATCAGTCTAATGAAAGTTTAAACATGCACTTACAAGTCAGCATGTACTAGAAATGCTTTTTTTTAGATGACCACATCAGTGAGTAGAGAGCTTGGTGTAACAGAAAACTTGAAGGTCGTGGTCTCTAGTGACTGAGCTTATGGTAAGGAGAGGAAATAAACAAGAGATGAAATGGCTGCCACATGGAGAACACCTTTAAGCAAACATTAGAGCATTTTTGCAATGTTTTCACCCTCTGACTACTTTAACAACTCAGTAAGGGACCAGAAGTGGAAGGAAATATACTGGATATGGCAGGAAGCCTTCAAGATGACCAAATGCTAAGAGTCCTTAAATCAAGTGCTAGCCAGGGTAACAGTGGCTCTAAATATGAAGACCACCAGAGAGACACAGGCCACTCAGACACAGAAGGTAAGTTCAGGTCACTCTCATTCAGAGCCCACCCATGTTCCTTATGCACTCCATGTCTGCATGACTCCCAGCTTCCTTCCCTATAACGAGGAAGTAAGAAATGTTGGCCTAAAGGGTCCACTGTGCTATAGTATGAATATGGTACCAAGAGAGAAAAAGCCATTGTTCTATAGTGTGAATATGGTACCAAGACAGAAGTCTGTGCTAGAGGTGCAATGTTTTGCAAACAGACACCTTAAAACAAGGAAGAATTGCTGAGCCTGAGTAGTGGGTAGAAATGCTTGAAAAGCCTGGATTGTCATGGACATGGCTACAGACAGAACCAAAGCCTTCAAAGAAATTATTGAAGGAGTCATGATCACAATGTTGGTATAGAGACCAAAAAAGCTACTTTTATGAGATCTTAGGAGGAAATGGGGAATGTCTTATTAGAAAATAGAAGAAAGAGTTTTCTTATTGCAACGTGGCAAAGAGTCTGAATCAGGTCTGTGTTCATGTGCTTTATTATAATCAGAATTTGATAAAGTAGAGGCCCAATGGTGAAGAGTGTTTGCTTCTCTTGCACAGGATCCAGGTTCAGTTCCCAGCACCCACATCAGGTAGCTTATAGCTACCTGTATCTTTAATTACAGGGATTCTGATGCCTCTGGTTTCTTAAGGCATTTGCACTCATGTGTGCGTGCACGTGCGTGTGCACACACACACACACACATTCATATGATTCCTTTCTATGATGATTTCTAGTGAATCCATGGAAGCAGATCAGCATTGGAAATCTCCTTTAGATAAAAGCCAGCAGAGCCAAAGGTCTGGGAATACCTCAGCAAGACCTCCCATAGACCACACTTAGTGGACAGGTTGGGCCAGAGAAACTACTAAAACTGAGGCCCTTAGAGGCAGCAGCTTACAGTGGTACCCCAGGATGAACCAGATCTGTAGACTCCAACCTGAGAAAACTATAATATGTGCTACACTCAGCAAAGCCTTAGGAAGGGGGTCCCGGTAGCCAGGGAGCACCAGCACCTACCCAAGGTAGCTGGAGGACCAAACATAAAGACAATGATTACTATGCCTTAAGAATTAATGTCATTTTATTTCCTGAAAGTTAGATTTAGTTGAAACTGGTTACCACAACTACCCCTTATTCTTTCTGTAGCAGTCCTTTGGAATAACTGTGTTTATCACCAAGATACTTTGTTTTTGTTGTTGTTGTTGTTTTTTAATTTCTTTTTTTTTCCTTCTTTATTTTGTATTTAACAAAAAAACCAAGATATTTTGTAAGCACATCGTTGTCTTGCTATCAGACTCACACAGCTGGAAGAATGTTGTGTAACTATTTTCCCTGACTTGAAACATTCTCTCCTGGAGGAAGCAGGGCGATTCCTAACTTAGGAAGCTAACAAAACTTAGAAGAGCCAGGAGGTCATGACACATAGGAAGATGAGGATGCTCAGAAAATTTTAAGGCTAGCTAGACCTGTATTCACAATTATGTAAGCAACGGACAATCCATGAGGCAGAGAAGAATCTTCAGTTGGGCAGCCTGCATAGCTGGCAGGGAGCTCCAGGAATGTAGCTTTTGGGAGGCATCAGCCATGTAAAGGTAGAATTGTCAGCGATGCAGCTTGCTGTGAGTCATCCATGCTCCTGAAAGCAACCCCAATAAACAAGTGGTTCCTTTGGCCTGGACATGAGTAGAGTTGCCTCTTTAGTCTTTCATCAATGTCCTATCTGAAGTGAGTAGATGGTTTTCGTATCTCCCAAAGAGAAGACATGAAGCAAAAGGAAATTTGCTTCAGGACAAATCACACTTCTTCATGTGTGTGTGTGGGTGGGTGGGGAGAGGTTCTGGGTATGTGATATCTAGATGAGGCATAAGGCTCTACACTTAAATTTTAAAAGTTGGTGCCGGTATCCTCTTTGAGAATGGAATGGATGCATTTCCTGTATGAAAAGAATATGAATTTTAGAGGCCAAAAGTAAAATAGCTTAAATGTAACAAGCACCACCTTCAGGAACAGCACAGCTGCCACTAGAACTTAATACTAATGCCTTGAACTTCCCATCACCCGGAAACATAAAAAATCAGTTTACTCTCTTTATAAACCAATGTCAAGTATTTTGTTAGCATCACAATGGAACTGGGACACTTTGGGGAAGGGCGCATCCATCCCTCTTCCTGCACATTCTGCTATGTGTGCTTGGATCTGCTCGGACTTCCATAACTCCAGGTGAATTTTCTGGGCTGTTCTTGAGAAGTTCTTTATTTTGACAGGGGAAGTGGGACAGACTTAGCTATTATTAAACATGAAACCTCATGCAAAGGCCCAAGGGGTGTGAGATTGGGGGGAGGAGTTTTATTTTTCTTTTTAATTATTGGAGGTACTGTTTGATTTTCAGAACTACTAAGTTTGCTTGAAGAATTTGTGTACACAAGTTGTCATTTGGTATTCAGAGTGACTCAGAGCTTTCTTAAAGACATACACACACACATGCATGCACGCACGCACGCACACATTGCTGGCCCACTCATGTACAAAGCATAGTCTGCATTTCCTGACATTTTTATTAAAGTTATTTTGGTTTATAAATCATTAAGTCTTAATATACTGAGTTGCAGGAGGGTCCAGGAAACATTATGACTCTTGGGTCATCTCTGAGCCTCTTTACTTCTCCCTTGTAGCCTTCAAAACTTCTACTTTTCCTTCCTGTCTAGGGCTGGGGGGCACCTCCAGTTACCACCTTCTCTCTACCCTACTGACTTCAGCCATACATGACTGATTTTTACTAGGGCAATAAATCTAATTAATTTTATTTAGCTGTGAAAAATTCTTTGGGGCGTGTGTGTGTGTGTGTGTGTGTGTGTGTGTGTGTGTTGGGGAGAATTACACCTATAAAAGAGAGGACACAGCCAAATAAATTTTAATAATGACTTCTCTGAAAAATACAAAAAGATGATTCATGCATTCTTATCCCCTTTTTCCTTGTTGATATGGGTATGGGAATCCTAAAGTGGCTGGGTGGTGGTCTTGATTTTTAGTTTAATAGGATCACTGTTGCATTACTTCAGGGAGGCTTGTATTCTTCAGAATGTCTTTAAGCCAGGAAAAAAACAGGGTCATGGGAACAGGAAACATAAAATTTCAAGCTCTAAGGAGAGATCTAATGCCTCCATTTTTCTCTCAGAAGGAAAGTAGAGCTCAGAGGACTTATACTGGGTAAGGTGAGAGTGTCTGGCCAGACCTTTTTAGTATCTCCCTCCAGATGACAAAGAAGTGGTTCATATGTGCTAGTTTTATTAATTTAGAATTATCTAAGCTTACTTATGAAGCGAGGTCAGTAGATAGTAGTAACTATTTATAATACAAAGGGTGAATGCTAGAAGTCTGAACTGAAATGAAATCAAAGACCTAACATCTTCTAGATAATATCTCAGGTACAGGTCCCTCAGTCTCTTCAGCCTTTAAGTAGCCCTTTGAAGCATCATAAGAATGTTGCAGGATCCAATACAACATTCTCCATGAAATGTCTTACACAGAATGGGGGCACAGCAGTCTCCTGAGTGCTTTTCCATACCTCTGCCATTGTCCGTTGTCGAGCTCAGTAAGAAATATGTCTCCTGGGAAATGAATCCCCAAGCAGCCTGGGAGAACTTCATTTTTCTGGATATCTTGCCTTATGCCTGGCAAGCTTTACTGATTAAAAGTTCTAACAGAGAAAGAAAAAAACTAATTTGGAAGGAGTAATCAAGACTCTCCATAGTCCAAAAGAGATGATTTCCCGGTTGTGCCAAGATCCAATAAACCTTCATCCTGAAGACAAAAGTAATTTAATGAAATGGTACAAGGTTTCTCTGGAGAGGGATACTTCACAAAGCTCAGTGGTCACAGCTGTGCTGTGGAGCCAAACTACCTTGGATCTGTGCCAACCAAGGAAAGCCTTCCAGTATATTCTGTTAAAGAAAATCACTTTGTTTCAATTCTTAAAATACTATGGTTGGCAGTGTTCTCCAAGGAAACAGAATATATTCACAGTATGTTATTTATTGAATATAATGTGCCCAAAGTATCAATATCAATAGAATATATGTGCAATATACATTATGTAACATATATTATATATGGGGTAAGGGGAATGAAGAAATGGAGGGAGGGAGAAAAGGAGAGGGCATGGAGGAACAAAAACAGATGGCACACACGTTAAAGACATTGGCTCACATGATCATGGAGGGCAAGAAGTCCCACAATCTCCCATCTCCGGGTCTTCGAGGTAGAGGAACTGGGAAGCCAGTCAAATAATTTACTCTGAACTCTGAGAGCCGAGAGCTGAAGTGGCAGAAGTGTCAGCCATGATCTGAGTCCAAGATCCAGAGACCCTTCCTGGACATGTCCCTTTCCAGGAGGAAAGAGAAACACAATCTTCTGAGTTGTTCTTCTTCACGGGGAGATCATTCTTACCAGGCCCACTGACTCTCAGGGACAGACATACCAAGTGAGATGTTTGGTTAAATCCCTGATTTCATCGCCAATGAAATCAACAGATACTGTTAATGACAAGTCCCAGCCCTTATCAACAGGGCACTCATACACTTCCTCTTAAAACACACTTAATGTTGAAACAAGGACCATAACAAGTTCATCATGCTACTCAACATAAAGTAGCTTTCTGTGCAAAGCTAAAAGTGTACTCATACTTCCCCAGAAAAGTAGGCGAACTTCTTGAATGATGTTTACTACTTCCCTCCTGATAATAATTTAAATACTATGCTCAAAAGTTAACTGTATTTAAATATTGATAAAAAGTTTAAATATCTTTTGTCATATGATAAGGGAATAAGAAATGAGTGAAGGCAAAGATGCTTACTTATTATATGTATATAAACGAATGTAATCAGTAAAGAGATGCTGATGACGATTACATCTCATCAGTGTCAATGGTCACTTATCATGCATTTCTATCTGCCTTCTCCTGACAGTCATTCTATGTTCCCTAGGAATATGTGGTAGTTTGAATGTAATTGGCCCCCAAAGCTCATAGGAAATATCACTATGTTATACAAACCCACAAGAGTCTGTTAAAGAATCTCAATAATTTATTAAGCTATAAAATGGGAATAATATATTCACAGATACAAAATGAAATAAACACCACTGCTTATCCAGCTGTTCTTATCCTCTGTTCTGCCCAAGGGTGATGGAAGCCAATGGCAAGGCCATGCTGCCCAATCGGGTCCTCGCCACACAAGAGAGCATGACCTCTCTCTCTCCTCTTAAGCTGTCACATACACAGACAAGACCATGTCCACTGGGTCAGAAATCCCAAAAGCTATTGGGTTGAATGGAATTAATCCCCACAATATCACTATTAGGAGGTGTGGCTTTGTTGGAGTGGGTATGGTTTTGTTGTACAAAGTGTGTGACTGTGAGGGTAAGCTTTGATGTTTTCTATGCTCAGGATATTATCCAGTGTATCAGTTGTCTTCCTTTGCTTGCAAGATGTAGGACTCTCAGATATTCCTCCATCACCACATCTGCCTGCATGCCATCATGCTCCTTGCCATGATGAAAATGGACTGAACCTCTGAAACAGTAAGCAAGCCCCCTCAATTAAATGGCTTACTAAATTTATTCTCCAACAGGTAGACTCCCTGGCCTCCATACCCATACAGGTCTGTTATCTCACAGATCAAAGATTCGAGGAACCCTCAAGTGATGAGATTCGTATGGTAACTGCATAGAACTCAGAGCTAGGCAAGCTTGCTCATGAGCAGCTTCGGCACCAGCAAGGGTGCAAGGCAAAGCACTGCAAGGAGAGGACCATGTATTCTGTCTCCTGTGGAACATGCCTGATTGCACAGAGGTTGGTGTCCACAGGTATTAATATAACCTAGACCTCCTCCCCAAAAAGACATCTGCTATGTGGAAAGGAAACTTCCCTTGCCAAGCCACAGAAGGTTCCCTCTGCTAGGCAAGAAATTTGGGAGAATCAGGCCTCTGTTCTCCCCTCCTGGTTAATGCCTAGTCATATGATGACTGTTAACTTGCCTCATAAAATAATTATAAAGGGAGGAGATGCCAGGAGCCAAAGCCTGTATTTGGCCTTTTAGTATAGCTATGTTAGCTTAGCCATTTCCAGTTTATAAGTTAGCCATGTTTATAGGCCTCTGTTCTCCATTTACCAGCAATTACATGACTTGCCCTACATTGCCAGGAATAGCTTTGTCTTTCTAATAGAAAGGAACACCTATGTAAACTATCTGCAGTTAAGATATTCCAGAGACTAGATCACATAGCAACCCTTCCCCATGACTCTCTGCCTTGCCGACCTCCTTCACTATATAAACCCCCTGAGAAAAATAAAAAAAAAAATCTCAGCTTGATCAGAATCCTGTCCTGCTGTGTCATTTTTTGTGTCTCCTGCCCCTCGCACTTCTCCCCTTTAGGTCACGGGTCCCCATTTTTTCATCCTACAAAGAGTAGATATCTAGAGATAATGGCAGAACCTTTCTCTAAATTCTAAAGGTTTGTGCTTTGACTCATTGCACAGTCTTGTCATGGTCTCCAAAATGCTTCTCTTCCATCCACTTTTACTTTATTTTCAGTACATTTTCTGGGTCATATGGTCCAAGTGGTAAAATAATGTATGGAGTTGCTTGGCTATGATATAGTAGTAATTGGTCCAGGCTCTGCTCAAATCTAGAAGCATTTTGGGTACTGAGCAGACAGTCCAAAGTAAAACTTCAAAGAATACATGGCTTCTCTAAAGGCTGGGTAGATATTGTGACTTTTTCCTATTTGTAGGAAGGGGAATTTGCAATGCCAGTCATTCACCTTAAAAGTAATATCTTGGCATGTCCCATACAACTGAGCACCTAAAAATTTTGCAGAAAACCAGACTCCTAGATTCTAGTTTTATTTATTTCCCATAACCTTTTTCAACAAGTTTTAAGTAGTCATTAATCTAGTTCACTGTGTCTAATCAGCACAACATCACCAGTGCAACAGATCAGTGTGGAGTCCTGTGGAAGAGAAAAGTCATGGAGGTTCTTAAAACATAAGAGCCGGGGAGGGAGCTCATCAGGAATGTTTGTTTAGCATCTATAATGACCTGAGTTCTACCCCTCCAAGGGGGAGGGGCAGAAGGAAAAGAGGGAAGAAGAAATGAAAAAGAAGAAAAAAAGACTCTGGGCTGAGAAACTGTGGAAGGTGATTGCTTTCCTTATTGGTTTTTCACCTTAAGGGTTCATTTTCTGTCTCCTTTATTTGCTTAGTGGCCCTTGGGGACTCTTGGGAAGGATGCACAGTGTCTAACCTTCATTCCTGTTGTTGTGACAA
This sequence comes from Sigmodon hispidus, assembly GCA_004025045.1. Classification (NCBI taxonomy): domain Eukaryota; kingdom Metazoa; phylum Chordata; class Mammalia; order Rodentia; family Cricetidae; genus Sigmodon; species Sigmodon hispidus. The sequence goes on along the minus strand of PVIH01000812.1, from coordinate 189,188 downwards.
AACATTCTAACAGAAGCAGCTTAAGATAAGAAGGATTTATTTGGCTTACCAGGTACCAGTCCCACATTTGAGGGAGTCCTGGGGGGCAGGAAAATGAAGCAGAGAGTTCTGTTATGTCCATTGTAAATAACAGAGAACACAGAAATCAAGCAGCTTGCTGCTCATTCCACTCTTGGAGGGTTCAGACTTCTCTGAACTCCCCTCCTCCCATAGAGGCCCATCTTTGCATCTCAATTTCTGTGATGAAGCTAATCCCCCATAGGAATGCCCACAGGTAAACCTAATCTTGACAGCTCCTCATCAAGACTTCTTTTCCAGGTGATTCTGAATTATGTTGAGCCAACAGTTAAAACTAATCTTCACACACAGGTCTTTGCTCAGTTAGGCTCACACTTGAGGAAATTAATGACATCAAGCCTCCAGCTTCCTCTCATGTCTACAGATATCACCATTATGGCCACTTTACTATGTCACCTTTGGTCACCAGCCATTAAGTTTGAGAGGCTGGAGCAGACAGCATAATTATATTGTTTAAATTTGCAAGTAGGGAAATACTTTCTAATGCTCATTTTAAAGTGTATTCTCAGAACAATTGATAGTCAGCAAGAAACCAACCTCTCAAATAAAATGATAAATATTAAATTTGGAGGGTATCTAATCCCCATATGAGAGGGCAAACAGATAAACTCTAGGGGAAAAATCAGTCCATGCTAAAAAGGCACACGTGGTGGAGGAGCCAATAATTCTTCATTGGAAGCAAGAAATGCTCTCTCTGTAGAGACAGGCCAAACTTGAAGAGGATTTCAGGCTCATCAAGTCACATAGATACAATCTTTCTAGTCCCAAATTATCTTACAATCCATAAAAACTGAGGTGAAAAGTCCTGAGAGGCCTGGCTGACCACACTAGGCACTGAGAACTTTAAGCTGGGTACAGCTGAGCAAGTGGCACTGGAGCAGGAGATTTTCATAAGAGGAGCAGTGGTGGTTTTCTAGAATCTTCTAATTACAATGTATTTCTGGGCAAGGTACCAAGACACCATGAGCCTTGGCTTTCCCTCTGCACAGTCCCTAAAAGGGAATCAACTAGAAGACTTGACTCACCAGCATTAAGTTCACAGATGTCCAAGGCACTCTATGAGAGTATGGAGAAAAAGGATTTGAGTTTCTATTTTATTTTTAAAGTTATCTTCTAATCTCTCTCTCCTTCTCTCTGTCTCTCTGTCTCTCTGTCTCTGTGTATTAATTTACTTAATATTTAATATCAACATACAAAAGTACAGAGATAGTTGAAGAATGCTGGAGCTAAATGCCATAGAATGCATTGGCTGGAAAGTCCACAAAGAAAGAGCAGCATTTGAGTCTCTGATCTACCACATTGTGGTTGCCTGAACCCAGGAAAGTGCCTCACATTACTGTGTGGATTCCAAGGATAGTAATAGCATAAGACTGTTCCAAAGATCAAGTGTCTGCTTAGCATGGTGCCTGGCAAGACATGTATGTGTAACATAGATAATGGCTTGAATTACTTACCAGCAAAATGGAGATATTTTTCTTGCCAAACTTTGTTAAAAAAAAAAATTAATTCCTCAATGTGCTTTGAAGTGTTTTTGTTCCTGCTTATTGAAAATTATCATAACACCCCACCCCCTGCTAAGGGCTAGAAAATGAGAACGTTTCAATATACCCCCTTTCATATGGAATTCCCTTTTTCTTCTTTTATAGCATAAAGTCAACCTGGGGTGGGCTGGGAAAATATGCTTCAAACACATCCTGCCATCTTTTTCTCTGAGCAGAGAAACTGGATGTTACCTGGGTAGATGCTGTGACCTCTCTAAAGCATTCTGTTAACATGCTTCAAATGTGAGCATTTCCAAACTAAGACCAGCATATCCCCAGCACTCTCTGAGCTTCTTATCCTTTAGAACTAAACTAAACATTTAAGGTTGTTTGTTCATATGTAGCCGCCCTTTGAAAATCACAAGATTTATGCATTTAATAAGAGCCACAGAACAGTGTGATTTGGTGCCAAGTGAGGGTTAGGAACTAGGGCTGCCACCCACAGCAAGCTATTCAGAGGGAAGAAAGTATAAACAACTTAATTCCAAATTTCTTCGGGTCTATAAATTATTTACAGCTGAGATCATCTTTTTTTTAACTTTAGTAATATTTCACTCTGCTTGGCAGAACATTGAATAAAATAAGGAGCATATTCTGAGTTCCATCATTGAATCATCTCCCATAATGTCATTCGATGACCCATAGGAAGTGTGACAAAGTAAGACTTAAGAGTCTATGACTTGGATGGCAGATGTCTACACTTGATGATGGAAGGTGGGTGCTAGAGAACAGCCTCTCCTTTAAATCTGAGACTTAAGGGGACAACTCAGGGACAGTTACCATGCCTGCCATCCTCTCATCATTACAGGGCATGAATGTCCTCACTATGACCAAAACCCTGTGGGTTAACAGTGTGAAAAATAGTAGCCGTCAATTATCACCTCTCATCAAAAAGACCAGCCTCCATATATGACTTAGACAAGACTCTGGATAATGCTGGTGGGCCTATGACAACATCAGACATGGTCTTCCCTCTGGTTTCAATGCTTGTGTACTCCAATGTTCATATGCTAAAATTCTAATCTCCATGACTACTTTAAGGAACTGGACCTTTGGGAGTGATTAGAACCAGATGATAGATAATGGGGTTAGTTGCTTATAATATTAACACGAAGATGCTCAGTTAAGCATTTATCATGTGGTGTTCCAGGAAAAAAGTGCTACTTGTGAAGCAGAAAGTGGGTCCCCTCCAAACACCTACTCCACCAGTGCCCTGATCTTCGATGTCTAGCCTCAAAACTTAGTGATAAATTGCTATTTGCAAGCCATCCACTCCCCCATTCTGTTAAAGGAGCTTAACAAAGTGAAAAGACCCTTCAGATTCTCATTCTTCGGTTATCACTGGCTCATCAGGACAAATCTCCTACGAAGGCAACTTAATGAAACTTCTCCCTTCCCCCAGGGCACATACTTTTCCTAAGATGAAGCACACATCAAAATACAAAAATTCCTTTTTCACACCGCCATGAGCTAGCTCATGCCACTTCTACATACCATATTTACTCATATTCCTCTCTTCTTCCTAGTTAAGAAAACTTTCTCCCCAAATACTTGCAAACTTTACAGACAGAAAATCTCCTGGAAGTCAAAGTCCCCCTTCTCTTTTGCAATGGTCCTTGTGAATATAGTTTTTCTCCATCTAAGTCCAGATTTACTTTTTTTAGTTGCATGGAGAAATTGTACTTTTTAACGTACCCCTGATGTTTTAAGTGTTTTTTTTCTTGAAGTTATCTCTTAAATAAATATTCATATGTCAAAATACATATCAAGTTCACACTTAGTCCTAAAGATAAAAATAAAAGCAATAATGTTTTCATTCTGCAGAAGATAAGATATAGATAAGAAACAAGTATCAAATGATAGGAAGTACTTTGAGGAAAAACAGGCAAAGTATACGTATGAACATCATGAGATACGTGTTATTTAGGGTATTCAAAAATATCATAGGTGATCATGTGGCTGGTATATAATAACGAAGAGGACATCTGATCTCTTAGAGTTATAGATGGTTGTGAGCCATATAACACAGTTGCTGAGACTCAAAGTTAAGTCTTCCTGGTTTGAATAGTATGTGTTTTTAACTACTGTGACATCTCTCCAGCCCACCTCCAGATGCTTATCACTTCCTCAGAAAAAGATTTCCTTGTGTCAGAGTGTCCCTATAGCCCAAGCTGGCCTTGAACTATCCATCCTCCTAGCTCAACTTTATAATGGGAGGTTTCTGTCCTAGCCAGAAACTCAGATACCCAGCAACCACTTCCCAAGTAATTGACCCAGAGGCTTAATATTATAGTAACTACTGGGACAGTAGTTCAAGCATATTACTCCCTAGCTCTTACATTTAAATTAACCCATAATTCTTATTTCTGTTTAGCCATGTGGCTTGCTTGGTATCTTTGCTTCAGTGTAGCATTCTCGTCTTGCTCTCACTGGCATCTGTGTCTTTGCCTTTTCTCGTCCCAGAATTCTTCTAGTCTGGTTGCCCTGCCTACACTTCCTGCCTAGCTACTGGCCAATCAATATTTTATTAAACTCATAGTAATAACAAATCTTTACAGTATACAAGGGCATTATCTCATACAACCTCATAAATGTTGGAGGTGATAGACACAAATCAAGTTTATTTGCAAATATGACTGAAAAATGTTTGTCACATCCCTTTGTCTTAATATTTTTGAGTGTCTCAACTTGCCTTCAATTGCTTGATTTTAATTTTCCCAAAAATTTATTTTGAAATGCATTTATCTAATAAATATTTACTGTTGTAGAATATTAATTTAGTCAAAGATGCATTACATTTTATACTACAGAATATTACTTTAACTATGTAAAGGTGTATTACATTTGTTTATGTTGCATGTGTTTAACAATATATGTTTAATTATGTAAAGATGTGTTACATTTGTTTCATCTTGTCTGCCTAATTGGTTTAATAAAAAGTTGAACAGCCAATAGCTAGTTAGGAGAGGGATAGGTGGGGCTGGTTGGCAGAGAGAATAAATAGGAGAAAGAACCTAGAAAAGGAGGAGAGAGCAAAAGAGAAAGGGGGGGGTGTTACATCCAGGACAAGAAGCTAGACAGCCTACAAACAGACAGACATGAGAATCAGTGAAAGTAAGATATACAGAAAAGAAAAAGGCAAAAAGCCCTGAGGCAAAGGGTAGATAAAAAGAAACAAGTTAATTTAAGTTAAAAGAGCTAGCCAGAAACAAACCTAAACTAGGCTAAGCATTCAAAAGTAGTAAGTCTCTGTGTCATGATTTAGGAATTGGGTACACTTTACCCTTCATTTTTAACATGTTATTTTCCTTATTATGATTACATTGCCTACAAACACTGTAGTATAGATTAAGGATTGTTTCTTATTTATAATCAATGTAAAAAGTTTTTATTTTCTCAAAAATATAATCTACTCATACAGCCACCATGACATATTTAGTTAATGCCAGTTCTGACTGTTTTAATTGTTAACTTGATACAACCTGGAATTGCCTAGGAAGAAAACAAATAGGGATTTTCCAGGTCAGGTGACCTGTGGACTTGACTACATTTACTGAGGAACAAAGATCTATCCACTGTGGGCAACACTATTCCCTAGACAGGCAATCCCAGACTGTTAAGTGTAAAACAGGTCCTGTTGGGAACAGAGAAAAAACACCTTGTCCTAAGTACTTCCATTTTGACTCTGGACTCCATTTACCTATAGGATAAAACAAAACTCAGGTTCCCAAGCCCTAAAGTGGCTGACCAACATCCTGCTTAAACCATAGAAATAGCCATTGTACATCTTTAATTCTCTAGAAACATCATGGTTGATCCTAGCAACAGAAGAAACAAATGAATCTGATTGATTGGATTGAAAAGCTTGCACTGTCTGTCGGTTGATAATGATGGAACATTTAAGGAAGCCCCAATCTCTAAATCCTGATCAGTGAAAATTGTAACAGTAACTTGGCAACAAATGTTTATAATTTTTGTGCTTAAATACTTGCTTCAGCTGATATTTTGGGGGCTACAATTCAGCTCCAGAGTCTGTTTTGCAGCCCTGATGGATCAGTACCCACTCCCCTTCTTTTGTGCTGCCCTGCATCAAATCTTGCCTTGTGGTAACTTCTTGTGTCTGCTTGGGTTCATTCAGAGCCTTGGACCCCAACAGTTCTGAGCTCAAGCCAGCATGTGCTTGTTCTCCTGGTGACCAGTGGCTTCTAGTTCCTGCCTCTGCCTTCCTATAAAATGGACTGTAACCTGAGATTGAAAATGACATCAACCCTTTTTCCTTTAAAGTTACCTTGGTTGGGGTATTTTAATCTCAGCAAAAGAAATGAAATCAGGTTGTAAATTATTGTCCCTAGATATCAATATTATTTTTTATTTGTTTGTACTTTATGGAGTGCCCTTTGAAACCTGAATTCTCTTGGGTATTATGTAGTTTTCTCTAATTCCATCAGGGATCAAGTATTAACTTGATTTTTCTTCCTTATTTACAACTAAGAAGTCAGTAACTTCTGCTCTTTGCCCTCACCTAACTGAGGCCCTGTCTCACGCCCAGCATTTGTATTTATCCTCATATAATCCACTGTCTCCACTACAGGTATTTACTATAATGCCACACAAGCAGGGGGTCAATATTGTTAAGAAATTAATTCCTTTCCCCATTCAAGCAGAAAGTTCATTTCAGAGGAACGCAGCAGGTTTGCTTATTTCTGGATGATCCAACTACACTGCACTCTATTTTCTAGGCCCCATGAAACATGATTGAACTATGGAACTGGTATCTATTGGTGACAGCCAATTCCACTGTAGGGGATACAGAAGAAGGGGTTCAAAGTTGTTCTTAAAATTTCAAGTTCAGGGGAGTTCAGCAAGGCATTTTTCCCACGTACTTCCACAATACTCTAAGACTCTCAAAAATAACTGAGAACACCCCTCCAGTCCCAAATGTGAATTGGGGATAGTGTTTGTCTGTGGGTCTTCAAATGCTTAAAAAAATATATACTTTTGTATTTTGCTGCTAATGTAAATAGGAATTTGGAAGGAAGATCACCAATGGCTCTCCTTCATGCAGCTATTGTGCCCAGAAGGAACTTCTTTATATTTTACTCAGAACTGGACATGATAGAAAAGCAGTTCTGGGGCCAATTTGTTTGATCATGTTCAACAAGCTTATTGAATGCCCTTATTAAATTTGTTAGGGTAGTTGTGTATACACAATATATAGACATGTGTCTCAGTTTCTCTAATTCTGCAAATCTAAGTAGATAGAGATGGAGTTAGACCAGATAGGTAATAGAGAAGAAATAAGAAAAATTGACCCAGATATTGTGGCTTGTGCCTATAATTCCAGCACCTGGGAAACTGAGATAAGAAGACCTAGGGTTCCAGATCAACCCGTGTTACATAGAGGGACTGTCTAAAAACAAAACAAACCACGAGTCAACCTGTGTTTCATAGAGGGACTATCTCAAAAAATAAACAAACAAAAGATAAATGAAAATAGAGGTTGAAGAGATGGTGTTGGAATTAAGAGCCTTGCTGCTTTGCAGAGGGTTAGGGTTAGGGAACTCAACTCCAGTCCTCTGCAAAGCAGCAAGGCTCTTAATTCCGACATATCAGGCTACTTACAAGTACCTATAACTCTAGCACCAGACATTCTTCTGTCTTCTTAAACAGGCACATACACATACTCATACACACACACACACACACACACACACACACACATATGTTTAAAATAATAATCTCTTAAAAAAAGAAATCAGAGAAAAAACCATGAGCTTATGATGAACTTAAATTACCAGGATGTAAAAGTTCTCAGTGTAAAACTAATGACTTCTCTTAATTTCTAATGTCTTTAATGAAGCAAGATACAAATAAACATAGAATTTATTTAAGAGTCATAGTAAGAGTACCCTGAAGGGCCTGGAGAGATGGTCTGATGGCTTTTACAAAGGACCTGAGTTCCAGTCCCAGCAACCACACCAGGCAGCTCAAACCCTGTTAACTCCAGTTCCAGGACATCCTATGCCCTCTCCTGGCCTCCTTAGGCACCTGTACTGACATACATACAGGTAATTTAAAAATATAAGTAGATCTTTTTCATTTTTAAAAACAGATAAGCTGAAGAACAGCAACAAATCTGTACATCTGCTCTCAGATTCTGAACCTGAAGCAATGATTGGCCTTCATGTCTCCAGCATTTAAAATCATGTGTCAGTTTCTGTCCCATGCTGTTCACAGCGATTCATCAAGGCAGAAGTAGATGCATTTAAATTGCCCTAAATTTCTCTTCTAGTTGCCTATTCATTATGTTACTCATCTTCATCTTTTTTCCAGAACTGTGGGGAGACAGTTCTCAGCAAAGTAAACAACCGTGGATGTCATTTAGACAGCTGTGAGGTGTCAGTGGAGAGTGATGTGGCTAAATTACATAGCTATCTCTCTCCATGTCATTCAGAGATTTGGGCAATATTCAAAGTGACACTAAGGGCCTTATAAATTTAACCTAGGCAAAAAAAAAAGATCCATGCAATGATAAAATGCATAATTATCAGTAATAAGTTATATAACTGCATTATTGACAGTGCACCCATGCAGGCAAGAAGCAGAGCCATTCTGGGTTTGCTAATGTGCTCACAGATGGTAACTATGGGAAACATAAAACCCAGAGAAATTGGCTCTCAGAGAGGCTCACTGGCTTGTAGCAGTAGCTGTACTGCTGTATTAGCAGTGCCATTTAGGCACTGAGGAAGTATTTGGAAGGTCAGAGCCCATCTTCCAAAGGTGCTTTGGGTGGCAACAGTAATTGTAGCCTACAAACCTATGTGCAGGCACAAGAGTATGAAGAAGGAAGCCCAGAGGATCAGCAAACAGTGGGTTCCAGGGGCGGAACAAGAGCACAGAAGGTACTGGGGAGGCGTGGGGGTGAGCCAGCAGATGGAGGGTTGGAGAATGACTTGGAGGTTTAACTAATTTCCCCTTGTTCCTAAGAATAATTCAAAAAGCAAATCCAATTTAAATTTGAAACATTTTATTTTTGAAAACTAAGAAGTCTTTGGTTTCTATTCATATGAGAGTCCGAGGTGGTGCCAGATATACACAGTGTGGGACTGCATACCCCAAGTCCTCTGTGTGAGCTGCTGCTGTCTCACTAAAATTGGCTGGGACATCTCTTGCTCACAATTACTAGGGCTGAAATTTCCATTTGGAAACAGCCCAGGTGCTTCTCAGAGAGAAAAGAGCAATTTCATTTCTATTAGCCTGGCACTTCCTTTGTCCTAGTCTAACAAGGTGGCCTAGATTCAAGTGTTGAGTTAGCTATGAACCTTAAGGACCATCTAACTTCTACCATTTTATGAATGGCAACACTTGGGATCAAAGAGGTTAATAGACATGACCAAGGTCAACATCTACTGAATAACAGAGCCAAGACTAGAACTCTGGTCTTTTAGATCCTTAAATTGTTGTTTTTATGTTGGAAGGAAATGTTTTCTTCCAGGACATTATAAAGAAGGTGTCATGCTGCACTGAGTTCCACAACATATATTTTATGTTTTATGTACAACTAAAGAGAAAAGAAAGGTCACCAGCCATAAAATGTCAGTGACTGGATGTTGCATTCAGTTTTAGGGAAACAAAATATTCTTTACAACATCTTAGAGCTGATTTAAAAAAAAAACAGGCAAGATGAGGCATATTTAGGGTAGTATGGTATTAAACCAGCTCCTACTGACCTAATGATACACTTATACATCAGTACATCACTCAACCCTCACCAGAGAATCTGCTTATTTCAGTAGATGCTGCTTAACACAGAGACCCACAATTGGCCAGCATGAAGAGAATAAGAGACCAAAGAGTGTACAGCCCTAAATGGGACATCTGTAACATACCTATCCCCAAGAATTATCAGGGAAGAGGGGGTCAAAAGAATATGAGCCAGAAGCCATGGGTGACTATAATGAGACAGTGTTTTCCAGACACAACATGATCGCTACGCTCATGAACTCAAAGAGACGTAACAGCAGACACAAGGGCTGCATAAATTCAGCTCAGACTAAATTGCACTGCAAAAGAGGCAGGAAGTCCCCCTGCTCGCTGAGGAGCTATTGGCATGAGGTAACCACTGGGAAAGAGCGAGTTGGGTTTTTCAAGGTTTAATCCCGAGTATGCCAACTATGCTCCAGGGGTTGGCCCCACACCCAGTAATATTTAAGCAACACAAATTGGACTCCATGGGCAGAAGAGGAGGAAGAGAAGGAGGAGGAGGAAAAGGAGGAAGACACAAAGTTGTGTGGGTTAGAGATACAGATGCTTCTTTGAAGACTTTCAGGGTGTATGAATATAACCAAACTACATTGTATAAAATTCTAAAAGAATGGATAAAAATGTTATTTGAAAAATAAAAACAAAATCAAACATTCTTAGCATTAACTCCTAAAGTATCCTAGATGGTTTTCAAGCTGGGAATGTGGAGGCTTTGGGGGAGACTTACCAGTGGACCATGACCATAGTAGAAGACAGTATGACTCCTTCATATGTAGGCACTGACAATTGCTTTAGAGCCAGGAGTAAGGGAAAGTCTGTGGGCTCAAGAGTAAACTTACAGAGGCAGGCTGACTCCCTAAATGGCATGGCAAGCTCATAGCAGAGTCCATAGATGAACTTTCATTTCTCCTGATATCACTGGGAAAAAAATCAGCCTTTAGCTTGTTAAAATCTAGAAAGCCACCAAAAGAGCAGAGTTAAGAATGACAATGGATTACTCACACAAGTTACTCATTGCTAACCCCAAATCACCTTGTTACCAACTGTAGTGACCTGATGTTAACCAAACATGTCTCCACTACCCCCTCTCCCTCACTCCTGTACAAGAGAAGTAACTTTGAAATAGCCAAACTTGGGGCTGGAGAGATGGCTCAGCGTTTTAGAGCACCGTCTGTTCTTCCAGAGGACCCGGGTTCGATTCCCAGCACCCACATGGCAGCTAACAACTGTCTGTAGTTCCAGTTCCAGGCAAACACCAGGGCAAATAAATAAATAAATAAAGTTTAAAAAAAAAAAAGAAATAGCCAAACTGATGTTTGGTTTTGTTTTTACTCTGCAGCCTTCCTATGTCTGTAAGGCTAGAAACTAGGGGCACTGCTACACATACGCTATTTTATGGCATAAAATATTGCTGTATTCTAGAATGGAAAAAAAAGCAGTTGGAATCTTTAGAAACCCAGAAACTTCAGCTTTCCCAACAAGCCAGATGCTCAGAGGAGAGAATCCTTTCTTGCTCTAACCCAATATCAAGAACTGTATGAGGCCAAGTGTGACTGTCATACAAATCCACAACCCCAACAAGGAGGAAACTGAGAGGCCAGCAGTTGTGCAGTCCACAAGGTTGTTCAGTTTCTACAAAACTGAACATTACCATCACATAATTAATTGCATTCTTCAATTTTCCAACAATGAATTGGATATACAGCTATACAAAAATTTGCACATGAGGTTTACATGAGCTTAATGAATAGCCAAAAAAAATGGAGACAAAGTTTTTACTAATCATTGTTCTTATTAATAACCATCATTATTTCATAACCACTGTCCTTCAATAGTTAAACAAATGTGGTACATCCATACAATGGAATATTACACAGTGAGAAAAAGAAATGAGTTATTGTGATGGCTGGTTTTAAATATCATCTTGCCACAACATGGAATCGCCTGAGTGAGGAGCCTCAGTTGAGTGTCTGTGGAGGATGCTTTGATTATCTTAACTGATGGGGAAGACCCAGACAACATGTAGGTGGAACCTTCTAGTAGCAGCCAGATTAAAAAAGAACACAGAAGATACTAGGTTTCTGCTCACTCAACCATCCCTGTTGCAGCTGCTAATTCCTTTGCTGATATGAGAACCAGATTTTCTGGACTTTCAGTGTGGATAGAGGAGCAGTGGTTCTCCAGGACTTATTTCAGGTTGGGACAGTTAAGGTACCCAACCTTGTGAACTGACCTTTGCTTTCTCCTAGGTATGCATGTATCTGTTTGTTTCATATTGCAACTCCTTAATTCTGATCTTGTGGAAAGGTGAACATCATTTTGTTCCAAATTGGAGATTTATAATAGAAAAAGCAATCTGTAAATAGGAAAGTATGTCTAATGGTAAGTGCTGTTTGATTGGATGAGAACTTCTCAGGCAGCAAATGTCTTATGACAAGTTTAATGAATGAGCACCCTTTCAGCTTTATCTGCTTGCTTCATGACAGTCAGAAGCAATAAATACATTTTCTGATCATCGGGCAATTGATACCCAAAGATGAACTTCAAGTTGTGGTTAGATGTACACATACCATTTTATAGTGTGGATCATCATGGCATATCTGCAAAAAGCCAAAGCAGGTTTTGTCAGTTTCTTGGTAAAGTAATTAAACTGGTCAACAGAAATGATTAATTTTTAAACTAAATTGAATAGCCGACTGTCACAGGCAAGTGCCCTCAGGTCCAGTTTAGAGAGTATACATGGTGCGAGTGCACACTTGTGTGTGTGTGTGTGTGTGTGTGTGTGTGTGTGTGTGTGTGTGCGTGCGCGCGGCACACAAATGCCACAATATGGATGTGGAGGTCAGAAGACAACTACAGGAATAGGTTCTCTCCTTCCATCATGCGGGTCCTGGGAATGGAGCTTAAGTTATCAGGCTTAGCAGTAGCTGCCTTTACCCTCTGAACTATCACTCTACTCCAGATACTTTTTAATTCACTTTAAACTAACAGTTTATAGCACTCAAATTGGATTATTTCATAACCCATCATATTGTTCACTTAAACATCTGGCTTTCCCATACACAGATGTGAAGCAATGTCATTCCTTTATTTCACAGATCATATACTTATATTTCCTTTCCCATTACCACCTTGTCAGGAATGTGAGTTAGGTTTAATACATTTTCCTGACTCTAAAATAAAATTAAGAATATATGGTTTATTTCTTGGGGTACTTCAAATACCTATGAATCAAAATATTGTGTCAACTTTATGTATGTATTAGTATATGTGCATATATGTATACATATTCTAATATATGTATGTATATATTTGAGATTATTCTAAGTCTTAACGAAAAGAAATTTAAGGTAACTCAGGTTTACAAAAAAGAAAGTAGATTGGCCAAATTTATAATAGATATACAAGTGCCTAATCTTTTATTATTTTCTTAATGTTCAGAAAGATGATGGGAGTCCTGGCCCTCAGGCTGGGGCTGCTGTTCCTTCTGCCCCTGCTGGTTCCACCCTCCATCTGTGACAAGCTCTGGATTCTAACCAGAGTCCCAGAGACTCCTGAAGCCATCCACTGACACATGCCCTGTCTCCCTAAGCTGTTTTGGTCAGAATGTTTTATCACAATTGCAAAAATGACATAAGGATACTTACTGCAATCAGAGAGCCTGGAGCTTGAGAGCACAAAGCTATCTTCTCTTTCTGGACAATGAAAAACAGATGTCGGGTTTGGATAGTCACTTTTCTATGCATCACCCATGGTGGTTCCAGTACCCTTATGAATTTTTACATAATCAGTAACGCCTTTGCTGTCATAACTACGACCAACTCTTGACTGATATCAGCAGCACTGTGGTGATTTGGAAGTTGCTTGTGTACCCATGCTGTTAATTAGTTAATATTATTTTCTTCTTGGGTCTCTGAGGGGTTGAAGATGAGATGGTTATAGTTATAGTTTTCTAGTAGCAGTTTTAAAAAAGAAACTTACTTAGAAGTTAAAAGTGTATAAGTTTGGGATACATCAAAATACTGTTTTTAGTTGGTAATAAAAGTTAGATAGAAAGTGAATTAGGTACAATCCTTTGGACTCAACCAAAATAGGATAAATAATGAAATATTTTCTTTGAATTTGTCAATTGTTAACAAACTGGACATTACTCATGTAATTATTGTTTGTATATATTATATATAATTATTGTATCTATTGTATATATATGTACATATATATATATATTGGTTATAACCTTTTTATTTTTGACACAAAAAGGGGATATATATTTAATAAAGCCAATCTGGAGTATCAGAGATGAGATCTACTCATAGTCAATCCACGAGGATCAGAGAGTGGTAAGTCACACCTTTAATTTCATCATGGGAGCGGGGAGAAGAAGAAGACTAGGAGTGGTGGCCTAATCCCATGGTGATGGTGATCGGAGTTTGAGTCCAATTGGTTTACAGAGGGCTTTCCAAGCTCCCAGGCAGGCAGTGGTGGTGCCATGTCTTTAATCCCATAACTCCAGAGACAGAGATCTTTCTGTGTTTCTGTGAGTTCAAGGTTAACTATCAAATAGTAGTAGCCCACACCTTTAATCTTAACCTGGATGTGATACAACTGGGAGAATAAGATATTTAAGGCAGGTGTAGGAAGACAGATTAGGCAGTAGAGAGCTAGGCTGAGGAAACTGGAAGATGGCTGGGTGAGATTTGACTGTGGTCTGTTTCCTCTCTCTGATATTTCAGACTGGTTTTATTAAATATATAACATATCACCACACAGTATTTTTTTAAAAGTTAGGGATAGGAATGTATCTTAGCAGCAGCATGTACAAGGTCCTAGATTCCACCTGACAAATGCACAAGATAAAAATAAAACTGAGAAACCCAATACAACATTGCTACCAAATATTCAACATTGTAGCAGCCCGAAAAGACACTCTTGGACCCGAAAGTACAGGGATGAAAAGAATATCATGCAAATAATAAGAACACTAACTTTGAAAGAATGATTACTGAAAAATCAAATGAGATCTACTTACCATATTTGCAAACAACTCTTTTGTGTAGATTTTCAGTAATATGTTACACATTACTAATGCTGATCCTGTTAAGTCTATTGATCCTGTGTCCATCTCCTCCATGTGAAAATTTGTAGGTAAGAGCACTCTTTCACTTCTAACTAGGGACCAGACCCAATGGGCTTTGGACTGCTCTAAGCTCCTATTGTGTGTAGGACGACTCTGTGGCTCCTGTCCATTCACTGTAGTTAGCCCTTCTATAGGATAATAGCCCTGGCCCTCATTCATCATATATGTGGAAAGAAAGTTGAATTATAAAACTAAAGTGTCCAAGTTGTATATCCCTGCACCTAAAATGCTCAGTCTGTTTGAGGATGGCCTGATAACAGGGCAGCTGTGTATTAGGAAACTTGGGAATAAATAAATAAATAAATAAATAAATAAATAAATAAATAAATAAATAAATTGAGTTCAAAGATGTGAGCAGCAGTTCCAACCTTGTGATTCAGCAGTGTTCTTCCAGTGTGTGGCTTCCTTCTCATATCCTGCCCTCCCCCACCACCTCCCCTTCCACCACCAACTACAGGAATGATTAGGAATAATTTTCTGACTAGAACTAGTGGCACCATCATGTTCTAGGGACAGAGTGATAGTCTGGTGAGTCATCAGCCACTAGAAGAAAAATATTCAAGAAATGCAACATCATCGACATTAGAAATATTTCAATACTGTGAATCTCTTCCTAAAAATAAGGACAACAAAATAACTTTATTCACTGACAAAAGCCACACATCCAAGACACTGTGACAGAGTATAATTATTCAAAGAATCATCATGATTACTCATAAAAAAATAAATATTTTTAAAAGTCCTTAACATTTGCCAACCATTTTTTCTTGTCAAAACATATTGTCTCTTGTGGGGTTCAGACCCTCAATTTTCCCAATTACCATCCATAAATGTTCTCTTCGCTGGCTGAAATGTACAATACCATTCAGATTCTAAAGACTGTGGGAACATTTGAGAAGCAGATGAGTAGCTTTTAAAGCAATTTTACTTAAGACTTGTGAGTGAAGAAGGAAGTTAGGGTGTATCTGGGGAAGGGTTATCTGAGGACTTTGGCCTGTTCTGAGGAAGCACCAGGTTCTGAGCAGAGAAGGCCCGCTGGATGAGCAGAGACCACAACACAGCCACCACACAGGCGGCTGCTCTCTTTCCTCTACTCCACATTTCTCTCCCTCCATCTCTTCTCCTTCAAAATAGTTCGTGTTTATCTTAGCTCCTTTTCTCTTGTTCCCCTGACTCTGCCTCTTTTTCCATGGTTTCTGTGTGCATGCTAGCTTTCTGAGATCTAGTCTCCTGACATAATGTGTTACAGAGCCTGCAGAATATGGCTGTCTATTCCTTTTCACTACGTACCTAAAATATGCTTCCAAGATTCATTAATTTCATGATATCTTACTCCAAGTTGGACAGAGAATATCTACACTGAGTGGAAATCATCTATGTCTGCACTATGATGCTTCACATGAGCCCTCTCCTGGACTGGGGTGTTTTTCCTATGGAATGAGCCTTTCTCGTGCCCTGCTAGTTGCTCAGTGCATCTGCCCTAAATCCATAGACATACTTTTTGCTTTTAACAACATCTTATGACCTGAAACTTCTGCCACCCAACAGTGTCCAATTCCCCTAGTATACTTCTAAACAGTAAATCACTTGATGTAATTCCTTAGTTTAAGCCAAGACACTGATAATTGAACAGATACTCTTTGCTTTATCAGGGCTTTATAAGTTTTGGCTTTTTATTTTGGGACAGCTACTGCTGTTTTGAGTGGCACATGTCCTCCAAGGGTCTGTGTGTTGAAGGATTAATCTCAAGTGTTGGGAGGTGGTAGAATCTTTAGGGAATTGCCCAGATTATTAGGAAGATGGCCTTGAAGGGGGTTGTAGACTATGGTACTCTGGGCTTCTTTCTATCTCTGCTAGTTCTTATAAGTGTTTTATAAATGGCCTAGTTCTTTGATTTTCATACAATGTATTTTGGTCACATTCTCTGACTTCTCTCCTTAACTCTCCTCTGCTTTTATTCCTTATCATGAGTCACATGGCTTCATGTCACCAAGCACTCTCATCTTGAAAAATCACCAAAAGCCCCAAACAGCAAACTGTGAAACAAAATACCCCTTTCTTTTAGTAAGCTAGCCATCTTAGGTATTTTATTATAGTCATAAAATATTTTTTTTAGATTTATTTCAGTTTTTATTATTTTTACCCTATCATGATAATTCCACCATTCTCCACACGTATTCTCACTCATTTGAACCAAATTGACTTATCTGTGTCTCTCCCTCAAAAACTTTCTTATTACTGAAAGGAATTTGTTCTGACTAATTTTTCAAACCCCAAAATCTATCCTCAGATTATCTATCCCCTGATGCGTTTCTTTTTTTTTTTTTAAGGTTTTCCCTGTTTATTATTATTATGAACAAAGAAGTCACACTTTCTATCCCTGTATATCCTTATTCAAGGTCCCTTCCCCCTCCCACCACATCCGGTCATTCTTTCTTCTCCCCAACTCCCCATCCCCTCCTTGGGCAGGCAGCAGACAGTCCCATGTTCCCACTGACCCAATATTGCTTAGTTCAGTCTCCACTCCTGGCAAATACAGTTTTGTCCCATCTCCCTCAAGAGTGAGTCAGGTGTTCCTTTAGGTGGAGTGGGATCCTAAGAGTCAGTCCAGGGTGTTTTCTGATCCCAAGCTGTTCAGTGGTTGTGGTTTGCAGCTTGGGCATGCTTGCCTTTTTTCTTGTTTGTTTATTTAGAGACCACTAATGAGTGAGCACATCCCCTGCTTATCTTTCTGAGTTTGTGATACCTCGCTCAGTAGGATATTCTCCAAGTCCATCCATTTGCCTGCAAATTTTAGAATATCATTTTTTCTTACTGCTGAGTAGTACTCCATTGTGTAGATGTACCAGTTTGTTAATCCATTTTTCAGTTGAGGGACACCTAGGTTGTTTCCAGGTTCTTGCTATTACAAATAAATGCTGCTATGAACATAGCTGAGCTAATACCTTTGGAGTGTGACTGTGCATCTTTAGAGTATACACCCAGAAGTGGTATTGCTGGGTCCTTGGGGAGATTGATTCTCAATTTTCTGAGAAACCACCACACTGCATTCCAAAGCGGCTGAACAAGCTTACAATCCCACCAACTATGGAGAAGTGTTCCCCTTGCTCCGAGTCCTCTCCAACATAGGCTGTCACCTGTGCCTTTTATCTTAGCCAATTCAACAGGTGTTAGGTGGTATCTCAAAGTTGTTTTGATTTGCATTTCTCTGATGGCTAAAGATGAAGAGCATTTTTTCAGGTGCCTTTTAGCCATTCGTAATTCCTCTGTGGAGAATTCCCTTTTTAGATCTGAACCCCATTTTTTGATTGGGTTATTCAAGGTTTGGGGCTCTAGATTCTTGAGCTCTTTATATACCTTAGAGATCAGTCCTCTATCACTTGTAGGGTTGGTGAAAATCTTTACCCATTCTGTAGGCTGTCATTTTGTCCTATTGACAGTGTCCTTGGCTTTACAGAAGCTTCCTAGCTTCAGGAGATCCCACTTATTGAGTGTTGGTCTTAGTGTCTGTGCCATTGGTGTTATATTTAGGAAGTGGTCACCTGCGCCAATTCATAGAAGTGTATTTCCCACTTTCTTTTCTATCAAGTTCAAAGTGGCTGGGTTTATGTTGAGGTCTTTGATCCACTTGGATTTGAGTTTTGTGCAAGGTGACAGGCTCAGATCTATTTGCATTTTTCTACACACTTCCATCCAGCTATGCCAACACCATTTGTTAAATATACTATTTTTTTCCATTGAATGTTTTGGGCCTCTTTGTCAAAGATCAGGTGTTCATAGGTTTTTGGGTTAATGTCTGGATCCTCAATTCTATTCCTTTGATCCACAAGTCTGTTTTTATGCCAGTACCAGGCTGTTTTTATTACTGTAGCTCTATAGTATAACTTGAAGTCAGGGATGGTGATACCTCCTGAGGTTCTTTTGTTGAGTAAAATTGTTTTGGCAATCCTGGCTTTCCTGTTATTCCAAATGAAATTGAGTATTGTTCTTTCAAGGTCTAAAAAAATATTGTGTTGGGATTTTGCTGGGCAGTGCATTGAATCTGTAGATTGCCTTTGGTAGAATTGCCATTTTTACTATGTTGATCCTACCAATCCAGGAACATGGGAGAGCTTTCCATTTTCTGATATCCTCTTCAATTTCTTTCTTCAGTGCTTTAAAATTTTTGTCAACTAGGTCTGTTACTTCTTTGGTTATAGTTACTCCAAGGTATTTAATACTATTTGCAGCTATTATGAAGGGTAATGTTTCCCTTATTTCTTTTTCAGTTCTTCTATCTTTAGTGTATAGAAGGGCTACTGATTTCTTTGAGTTAATCTTGTATCCTACTACATTGCTGAAGGTGTTTATGAGTCATAGCAGTTCCTTGGAAGAATTTTGTGGGTCACTTATGTATACAATCATATCATCTGCAAATAGAGATAGTTTCACTTCTTCTTTTCCAATTTGTATCCCCTTAATGTCTTTTCGTTCCCTTATTGCTTTAGCTAAAACTTAGAGAACTATATTTAATAGATAAGAGGAAAGAGAACATCCTTGTCCATTTTCTGATTTTACTGGGATTGCTTTGAGTTTTACTCCATTAAGTTTGATACTGGCTGTCAGCTTCTTGTAAATCACCTTTATTATATTTAGGTATTCTCCCTGTATTCCTGATCTCTCCAGGGCTTTAATCATAAAGGAGTGTTGGATTTTGTCAAAGGCTTTTTCAGCATCTAAGGATATGATCATGTGGTTTTATTCCTTTAATTTTTTTATATGATGGATAACGTTTACAGTTTTTTGTATGTTAAACCAGCCCTGCATTTCTGGGATGAAGCCTACTTGGTCGTGGTGGATATTTTTTATACATTGTTGTGTACGGTTTGCCAAAATTTTGTTGATTGTTTTCGCATCAATATTCATGAAGGTAATTGGTCTGTAATTCTCTTTCTTTGTTGTGTCTTTGAGTGGCTTGGGTATTAGGTTGATTGTGGCCTCATAAAAGGAATTTGGCAATATTCCTTCAGTTTCTACTGTGTGAAATAGTTTGAGGATTAACGGTAGTAATTCTTCTTTGAATGTCTGGTAGAACTCGGCACTGAAACCATATGGACCAGGGCTTTTATTTTTGGGGAGGTTTTTAATGACAGCTTCAATTTCCTTAAGGGTTATAGGCCTGTTTAGGTAATTAATCTGATCTTCATTTAATTTTGGTAGATGGTACCTGTCCAGAAAGCTATCCATTTCTTCTAGGTTTTCCATTTTTGTGGAATACAGATTTTCAAAATATGACCTGATAATTCTCTGTATTTCCTGGGGGTCTGTTGTTATGTCCCCCTTTTCATTTCTGATTTTGTTGATTTGAACACTCTCTCTGTGTTTTTTGATTAGTTTGGCTAAGGGCTTATCTATCTTGTTAACTTTCTCAAAGAATGAACTCTTAGATTCATTGATTCTTTGTGTTGTTCTTTTAGTTTCAATTGTGTTGATTTCAGCTCTAAGTTTGATTATTTCCTGTCGTCTACTCCTTCTAGGTGAGTTTGCTTCTAATTGTTCAAAGGCTTTCAGCTGAGCTGTTAGGTCTCCAGTGTGGGATTTCTCTAGTTTTTTCATGTACGCATCTAGCGCTATGAATTTTCCTCTTAAGACTGCTTTCATTGTGTCCCACAAGTTTGGATACGTTGTGGATTCATTTTCATTAAATTCTAGGAAGACTTTGATTTCTTTCTTAATTTCTTCTTTGACCCAGAGATTATTCAGCTGAGTGATGTTTAGTTTCCATGAGTTGGTAGGCTTTCTTTGATTTTGATGTTGTTGAACTCTAACTTTAGGCCCTGGTGGTCCCATATGTTACAAGGGATTATTTCCACTTTTTTGTATCTGCTGATATTTGCTTTATGACCAGTTATGTGGTCAATTTTGGAGAAAGTTCCATGAGGAGCTGAGAAATATGTATATTCCTTTGCGTTTGGGTGGAAGCTTCTGTAGATATCTATTAAATCTATTTGCATCATAACCTCATTTAGACTCCTTATTTCTCTGTTGAGGCTCTGTCTAGTTGATCTATCCAGGGTTGAAAGTGGGGTATTGAAGTCTCCCATTATTAGGGTGTAAGAATTGATGTGGGATTCGAGCTTTAGCAGTGTTTCTTTTACATAAGTAGGTGCCCTTATATTAGGGGCATAAATATTCAGGATTGAAAGCTCCTATTGACCAATTTTTTCTGTGATGAATAAGTAATGACCATCTTGGTCCCTTTTAATTGCTTTTAGCTTAAAGTCTACTTTGTTAGATATTAGGATTGCAACCCTGCTTGTTTCTTAGGACCATTTGACTGGAAAATCTTTTCCCAACCCTTTATTCTAAGCCTGTGTTTGTTCTTGCGGTTGAGGTGTGTTTCTTGTAGGCAACAGAAGGATGGCTTGTGTTGTTGTATC
This sequence comes from Sigmodon hispidus, assembly GCA_004025045.1. Classification (NCBI taxonomy): domain Eukaryota; kingdom Metazoa; phylum Chordata; class Mammalia; order Rodentia; family Cricetidae; genus Sigmodon; species Sigmodon hispidus. Next base: position 168,249 of record PVIH01000812.1, on the reverse strand, counting down.
CATCTTGTTCTGTGTGACATTTTATAGGAGAGTAGATATTAAGGGATATTAGTGACCATTGATTGATATTTCCTGCCATTTTTGGTGGCAACTTGTTTGTATTTCCTTTCTCTGGAGTATTCTTCTGTAAAGTTATTGATTGTTTGTGGTTTCATGGGTGTATCTGGGGTCCTTAGGTTGGAGTTTTCCCTCTAATACTCTCTGTATCGCTGAGTTGGTAGATAGATATTCTTTCAGTCTGACTTTGTCATGAGATATCTTGTTTACTCCATCCATGGTGATTGATAATTTTGCAGGGTATAGTATTCTAGTTTGGCAGCCATGCTCTTTTAGCATTTGTATAACTTCTGACCAAGCCCTTCTAGCTTTCACCGTTTTCATTGAATAGTCAGGTGTTATTCTGATGGGTCTGCCTTTATATGTAAGTTGGCCCTTTTCTTTTGCAGCTCTTAAAATTTTTTCTTTGTTCTGTATGTTTTGTGGCTTGATTATAATGTGCACACTGACTTTTTTTGGGGGTCATATCTATTTGGTGTTCTGTAAGCTTCTTGTACCTTTATAGGCATTTCATTCTTCAGGTTAGGGAAGTTTTCTTCTATGATTTTATTGAAAACATTATCTGTGTCTTTGAGCTGGTATTCTTCTCCTTCTTCTTTTCCTATTATTCTCAAATTAGGTCTTTTCATGGTGTCCCAGATTTCCTGAACATTTTGAGTTATGGCTTTTTTGATTTTAGTATTTTCTTTGACTGATATATCTATTTGAACTACTGAGTCTACCACTTCAGAGATTGTATCTTCCATCTTTTGAACTCTGTTTGTTATGCTTGTATCTGTGGTTCCAGCTTTTTCCTTCAGGTTTTCTATTTCCATCTTTTCCTCATTTTGTGCTTTTTTTATTGCTTCTATTTCACCTTTTAGTTCCCGGCATGTTTCTTTCATAGATTTCTTCATCTCTTCCAATTTTTTGTTTGTATTTTCTTCTATTTCTTTAAGGCAATTTTTCATATCTTCTTTGAGAGCTTCGATGATCATCATAAAGGAATTTTTGGTGTTGCTTCCTTCTGTTTCCTCTTCATTGCTCAGTTCAGATCTTGTATTTGTAGGATTGCCACTTTCTTCTGGAGTTACCTTGTTGTTCTTTATATTATTATGTAAGTTTTTGCACTGGTGTCTGCCCATGCTTCAGTGGTTCAGGATTAGGTGGCTCCTGGTCAGTTGTGGCACTCCGGCTTGTGTGTCTCCTGTCACCTCTGAGGAAAAGGTCTGTTCAATCTCTACTTCTGCTCTGGGCAGGGGACTGAATTTCAAGTCTTTAATCTTTCTCTGTTTGATCAATTGGTGGTGGGGTGGCTGTGCAAATTCCCTCAGCAGCAGCTGAGGGGACCATTGCAGTCAGAATTTATCTCTGTCTGCTACAGAGTGTGTGGGGACATGCTCTGCAGACAGCACCTGGTCTCGGAACCGGAAGCTGACTGGAGCTCAACTCTCCCTGGCAGGGATTCAGGCGTTCAGGCCTGCTGAACCCTCCTCACCTGTGGACGGGGTCTGAGTGTGTCCTTTGGGGTCCCCAGTCCTTATCCGTTTGCTCAGCTGGAGGCGGGGTCGCCGTGCAAATTCCCTCAACAGCAACTGGGAGGACCGTGGCAATCAGAGTTTATCTCTGTCTGCTACAGAGTGTGTGGGGACATGCTCTGCAGACAGCACCTGGTCCCAGAATCCTAGTAATAAAATATTAAGACAAATAATTTTCTATGAATAGAAGCCTAAAAGATGGTTCAAAAACATCTTCATACTGCACCTGTGTAGCAGGATTGGGTCAGGTTTTGCATATTTCAAGGTAGGTAGATAATACACTATCATACATATACTCCAGGATACAGATCATGGAATCAGGAAGTTCCATCCCTCCAGAACTCATTGGTACACACAGGCACAGATATACACACATGTGCACTGTTACACATAAGCTTGAGGTTTTCATAGGAAGAGTTGTTTCTCTCTGCTCATTTTGTTTTGGACAAGCCTCATACTATAGCCCTGCTCTCTGGTCAAGTTGGTCTCAAGCTCATGATGATCCTCCTGCCTCATCTTGCAAGTGCTGGGACTTTAGTGAGAGACTCTATACTGGGCTCATGGATACCTATCTGCTGAGTACTATAATTAAATCATCAAGCCAGCACACTAGATTTGCTGTCTCTGAACTCATTCTATGACTTTACATAGAAGAAAGGTGCATCATTCCTAACATCTTATGAACTATAGACAATCTTTGTATTTAAGAAGTCTCCTCTGAGGCTTATTCCTGAACAAAGAATAAGCATGTGGGTTCTGTAGCCATCTATCAGAAAGAGATAAAGCCAGATTTTCAAAAGTCAGCCTTCTCCCAGTGGCCACAGGACAAGCAAGTAGCAATGTTGAATCTGGATGAAGGTTTGGACACCAAGCATTGCACTCTCGGCTCTACCACTGGTGCCATCTCAGTATCTCAACCAGCCCCCTCAGATAGGCCACAGGTAGATTATCAGGGTTTGCACATCATCTTCAACGTCTTAGTGCATACATTCATGGTAAGAAGACTAAAGACGGAATGGAGGTTTTTACATATTATTGTTACAATAGTCTTATGCTAAGACTGCATCACCCTTGCTGCATAAAGCACACTGGCTAGAATCATCCCGCTAGTACCCTACATATCATTTACCTCCTCAGTTCTTTAAAGTCCCACAAGTCCTCCCCACAAATGTCAGCATAGAGCTGGAGTATGCCTCAAGTCAGTCTTTTCCTGTCTGGCACTTTATCTTGAGGCACAGTGACATTCATCACTCCTTGTCCTCTGATGTCAACTTGTTGACAAGATCCAAAGCCCTCCAGCTTGCCTTCTTCGGCAATCTTTCCTTACATCCAGGAAGTCAAGAGTTGATGTAGCACAAAAGCATTACATGAAGTTAAATAAATGAAGCTACACTGGCCTCTCTGCATTGGCCTTTCAGTTCATTATTATTATGTATTTTCAGTATTAAATTTGTGTGCAGTGTTCTGTGATCACATTCACACCCCCACTACCTTCTTCCATTCTCTCTTGCTACCAGTTCCTCTTTTTTCCTAGCTGGTTGCCCTCCCAGCCTCAAGTCCAGCCTTTCCTATTTACTTCTTAGCATCCACACAGGCAGTCTCAGCTGCTACATTCATGATTATAGTGGACATACCATACCCAAAAGACAGTACCCTACTACCCTGCTCCTCATCCTTCAGTTCCTACATCCATCTGCCTCTCCTCCGATTATGTTCCCTACCCTCAGGGGGTGGGTGGCCTAGACATCTCATTTGGGATTAAGCACACAAAAAGTACTTATTCTTAGGACTTTAGTCAGAATTTATCATCCAAGGCCAAAAGGGTTTTTTGTGACCAAAGCCAAGAGCTGCACTACTCTGTAGGTATAAACATAAATGTTTAAAAGGAAGTTTGACTGCATGTCCATCTGTAAATATATCACTAGCAGCTTCCTCCATATGACCTATGGCTTCCCAAGCCAAAGACTTAAACAACCTCCAGGGTCAGGCATGTATTCCTTCCCATAGAGGGACCCTAAAATCCAGTGGGTACACTTATCCAGAAAGTTAGATATTGTATTCTAAATACAAAGTTATACTGTGAAACCTAAGCTGGGCATGCATTTAATATCTTCCTGCCTCAGCCTCCAGTGTAATGATATTATCCATGCCCCATTATGCCTGTGCAGGCTCTTACATACCCCCACTACTTCAAAACCCTGTCAGCTTTAACATAGCACCAATTTGGATTGTAAGAAAAGAGACTCAGAGCCAAATATCAGGGAAAGGCTGAAATAACAGAGAGAGGAAGCACCACAGTCAGTTCTTACCCAGCTGTCTTGACACTTCCTCAGCTTCAATCCTGGTATATTCTGCTCTGCCTTAAATACCCTTCTTATCAGCTATACCCCATCCAGGTTAGGATTAAAGGTGTGAACTACTCTATTTTGTAGCTAGTTCTGTCTCTGGAGTTATGGGATTAAAGGTGTAGGTTACCACTCCTGGCTTTCCCTGTAGTGGGATTAAAGGTGTGTGCTATTGAATCTCAGCTATTTGTCCTTGTACTCAAGGATCAAGAAATTCCTGGGCTGTCTGCCTAAATTTTGACTGTGTGTTAATCTGGAGAATATTTCAGGTTTTATTAAAAATGTAACATACCACCACACTTTAATCCTCTAACTCTTCTAAATAACCAGCCTATATAATTGTATTTTCAGCCATTTTGGAACTGACCTGTGAGTACATTCTGTAAAACACACCCAAACTTATGAGCAATAAATAAGTTAAACTGAGAGCCATAAAGGCTCCAGACTGCTGCTATGCTGTAGACCCCCCAACTCTGGCTATGCTGCAGAGTATGTACGCCCCTTCCTTTCCAGCTGCCTATGTCCTGGGAGTCTCTTAGATACCTCTTTCCTGTGGGAATGGATCTGCACTCTCCGAGGGCTTCTGCCTTGAACAAAGGTGGTGGAGTGTGTATTTTTTTCTCCATTAGCCCTTCAGGCCTCTCAACCCCTGTATCGTGATCTAAAATGGTTCTAAGTGTCTGAGAGATACATACATATTCCACAAGCAAAGGTATGAATTCAGTTTGTTACTGTCTGTTTAGACGTAGCATAGGGGTAAATGTAAAAATGCCATGATAGTGATATGTGGCAGTAGAATCACTGACATGCAAGTGCTTCTTATTTTACAAGTGTACAATATATGATGGAGAGGTGAACAAAATCCTACCAGTCACTTTAATTAATCATCAGGGTTTCCACCAAAAGGTCATCTATACCTCACAGAAGCAACTTAATTACATTTAAAAAATGATTAGAAGATATAAGGACATAAAATCTTGTGGCAGCTGAAAAGTGAGGAGGAAACACACACACATGGTGGGGGGGAACTAGAGGAATTTGTTAAAAACAAAAAATGCAATCTCTTACCTGAATAGCCAAATTCAGAGTAAACTAAATCACAGAATAAAAAATGATACCATTGAACACAGAATAAAATAAGTTTACATCTGGGTTATTTTTCTCACTTCTGTGTCAAAATACTTGAAAAATCAGCTTTTGAGTGGAAGGATTTATGTCAGCTCACAGTTCCAAGAGATACAGTCCATGATGGTGGAGGCGACACGGCGGCTAGAACACAAGGCAGCTGTTCACGCTAGGAAGCGAGGATGCTCAGCTCCCTTTCTCCTTCATCTTCAGACCATTTCTCTGGCCCACAGTGTAAGGATTCCTGGCACTCCACGTAGTTGATCCTGTGGGGAGCTATGCACAGCAGGGCCCTAAACATGGCGCCGGCTCCTGCCCTAAGCCTTCTTTATGGCGAGTGTTCTTTGTGTGGTATAACTCCATATTTGGCAAAACTAATGACCTGGCCTGCTTACGTGTACTCGGACCTCTTGGCATGGCCCATGTGGCAAACTGGGGCTGGTTGTTCAGGGGCAATATTAGCTGTGCGCAGGCTTTTCCCGGGGTAGAAGAAAGCTGTTCAAGGTTCCTGAATAAAGCTGCAGGGAGAAGAACCTAATTGTCGTGTCTTCCTTGCAGGTCGAGGTTGTACATTACTGGGATTCTACTATCAGCAAAGGTTCAGAACTCCCTGCAATCAGGGTATTTAGTGCATGGATATCGTTCTCCAGGTAAGTGGGGAATGCTGCGATGAAGCAGGGAAAAGAATTTGTTCTACTCTGTAGATAAAGAGAGAGCAGGATAAGATTCGCTGTTAAGCGAATTCAAGGTGAATATAAAAACAGATTTATTGCAAAAGGCATAATTTTAATTATGGGCGCGTCCCCTTCACACCCAATTTTTTTAGCTCTTAATGAGCTATTAAACTCAAAGGATTTGAAAATAAGGAAAAGTACATTAGAGAGATTTTTAAAAGAATGTGATACAGTAGCCCCATGGTTCGCTGTCTCTGGGAACCTCATGGTTCCCTCCTGGGAGAAGTTAGGGAGGGATCTGGACTTTGCCCATGAACAGGGAAACCTTAAAGCTGGAGTAAGACCGGTATGGAACATGGTTCGAGGCTGCCTTGAAGATCAGCGTTGCAGTGAAGCAGTGGAGAATGGCCAGGCAGCTTTAGAAAAACTGCAGGAGGAGAGATCAGAAAAGGCAAATAGTGAAAAAGAAGTCAGAAAGAAGGGAGGGCTGTACCCCGACCTTGCCGAGTTAGAGTCCCATATGAGGATACAAGCTCAGAGGAGGAGGAGATACATTCAGTTATAGAGATGATGAAAAGGTCAAAATTAACAAAGAAAAGAAAAGATGAGGAGGCTTTGAGCAGTGCAGCATCCTGCGCCTCACTGGAATGTAAAACAGCCCCCTTAATCCCTCCACCCTATGCGGACAGCAGGGGATGTAACTTTCGTTGTTCCTTTAACCCAGAAGTCTGGAAAGCAGTAAGGTCAGAGCTCAAACTTGCTTGTCCAGTATTTCAAGACGCACAAGGAAATCGCTATGAGGAACCACTGGATTTTAAAGTGATAAAATCCTTAGCAGAGTCAGTTAGGACTTATGGAATTACAGCATCATTTACAGTAGCTCAAGTAGAAGCTCTGAACAGGCTTTGCATGACCCCCGGAGACTGGTCCAGCCTTGCCCGTGCATGTCTCAGTCCAGGACAATATCTAGACTGGAAAGCATTCCTGATTGAATTTGCAAATGAGGAGGCCGTGGCCAACCAAGCCGCTGGGAATCCCACATGGGATAGAGATATGCTACTTGGCCAAGGTCGGTTTGCCAACCAACAGACAGGCTACCCTATTCAAGTTTATGAGCAGATTAATAAGATTGGCATTAAAGCATGGAAGGCTCTCCCAAATAAAGGAGAGGTAAACGGAAACCTCACTAAGATTTTACAGGGACCAACTGAACCTTTTTCCGATTTTATTGCCCGAATGGTGGAAGCTGCAGGCAGAATTTTTGGGGATTCAGATACTGCCATGCCCCTCATAAAGCAACTTATGTATGAGCAGTGCACTAAGGAGTGTCAGGCTGCCATTACTTCCTATAAGAACAGAGGGATAGAAGCCTGGATGAAGGTTTGTAGGGAGCTAGGGGGGGCACTCACTAATGCCGGACTCGCCGCAGCGGTGGTCCAGCTGTCTCAGAAAAGAGGGAGAGGTTCCAGCGCTCCTGGTGCGTGCTTTAAGTGTGGCAAGACGGGCCACTTAAAATGGAACTGCCCGGAAAGGAGGAGTGGAATGGAGCAGACGAGGCCACGCCCCACATAGCCCGGAGTTTGCCCCAGGTGCAGGAAGGGAAAGCATTGGGCTAACTAATGCCGTTCAGTGAAGGATGTGAATGGGCGGCCCCTGGATCAGTTACAGACAGGAGCTCATCCAAAAAATGAGCAGCGGGCCCCTTGCTCTCAGGGGCCGCAAATATATGGGGCAGTAGAGAACCAGGACAGGGAACAATGCCAGGAACAGTGGCCGACCCTCCGCCATCCCAGGGACCACGGGGTGCCGCTGCGAGCTCAACAGGATTGGACCTCCGCTCCACCACCAGACTCGTACTAACGCCCCAGATGGGAGTGCAGCTGGTGGACTCAGACTTTAAAGGACCCCTAGAACCAGGCACTGTGGGCCTGCTGATAGGGAGATCGTCCACCACCCTAAGGGGCTTACAAATACACCCGGGAGTAATTGACCCAGATTATACTGGGACAGTTAAAATGATGGTTGAGTCTCCAAAAGGAATTTCAGCCATTTCCCCAGGTGATAAGATTGCCCAACTGCTGATTTTGTCCAGCCTTCATGGTCGTTTCCCAGCCGCTTCAAAGGAGAGAGGAGAGGGAGGTTTTGGCTCCACAGGAACAGACCTGACATTTTTAACCTTGGAGTTGAATCAAAGATCTATGCTAGAATTGATCATTGATAATAAAAGAATTTTGGACTTGTTAGACACAGGAGCTGACAAAAGCATCATTGCAAAAAAGGATTGGCCTTCTGGATGGCCTATACAGATATCTTCTCAAACATTGCAAGGACTACGGTATGCCAAGTCCCCAGATATTAGTCCAAGACAATTACAATGGAAGGATGGGGAAGGACATTCAGGTGTAATGCAGCCCTATGTGCTGGATCTCCCTGTTTCCTTATGGGGAAGGGATTTACTTAAGAACATGGGCTTTAAATTAAGCAATGACTATTCTCAGGCTTCATACAGAATGATGGAGAACATGGGTTACCATCCCACCTTTGGTCTGGGAAAGCATTTGCAGGGAAGGGAGGACCCCATACAGACACAAGTAAGAAAACCTAGACAGGGGCTGGGTTTTTCCTAGGGGCCACTGGGGAGAGCATTCCCATATCTTGGAAAACAGAGGAGTCCATATGGGTTCCTCAGTGGCCACTTTTCTCTCAAAAGCTAGCCGCTGCAAGAACACTGGTGGAAGAACAATTGCAATTGGGACATATTAAACCCTCAATTTCTTCCTGGAATACCCCAATTTTTGTTATTAGAAAGAAATCTGGCAAATGGTGCTTACTTCATGATTTAAGAGCTATTAATAACCAGATGCAGATCATAGGCCCAGTACAACGTGGTCTACCTCTCCTGTCCACACTCCCAGCCTCCTGGCATTTAATTGTAATTGATATAAAGGATTGCTTTTCTTCAATTCCTCTATGTAGCCAAGATAGTGAGAGATTCGCCTTCACTCTCCCTTCTTGCAATCACGAGGAGCCAGATAAAAGATACGAATGGGGGCTGGAGAGATGGCTCAACGGTTAAGAGCACCGTCTGCTCTTCCAGAGGACCTGGGTTCGATTCCCAGCACCCACATGGCAGCTAACAACTGTCTGTAGTTCCAGTTCCAGGCAAACACCAAGGCAAATAAATAAATAAATAAATAAAGTTTTTTTTAAAAAAAAAAAAAGATACGAATGGGTCGTGTTGCCTCAAGGAATGGCTAATAGTCCCACCATGTGTCAGCTTTATGTAGGACAGGCCCTGGAGCCCCTCAGACAGAAGTACCCCGCTGTGAGATGCGTTCACTATATGGATGACATCCTATTGGTGGCAAAAAGAAAGCAAGATGTGGAGTCAGCCTACCTAACCTTGGTAAAGGTGCTAGAAAAGAGGGAGTTAATTATAGCCTCTGAAAAGGTGCAAATGGATCAAGTGGTTGATTATTTGGGGGCCAAGATTATGAGCACTAGTATAACCCTCCAGAAGGTGGAGTTGAGAAAGGACAATTTGAAGACTTTAAATGATTTTCAAAAATTGTTAGGAGATATAAACTGGATTAGGAGTTATTTAAAATTGGCTAATTATGAGCTGAAGCCCCTTTATGACATATTACATGGGGACTCAGCATTGGATTCTCCAAGGCAGCTAGACAATAAAGCAAGAAAGGCATTGGATCTGGTGGAGAGTCGGTTAAAAGATGCCTTCTTGCAGAGAATTCAAGAGAATGAGCCAATTGCTCTATGCATTCTCCCAACTTATAGCCAGCCTACTGGGTTATTATGGCAGAATGGACCATTACTCTGGGTTCATTCTAGGGTCTCACCAGCCAAGTCCATTGAACTACCCGGCAGCAGTGGCCAGTCTAGCCATGTGTGGAATTCAGCATTCGATACAGCATTTTGGAATTGCTCCAGTTACCTTGGTGATACCCTATACCACCCACCAAGTTTCCATCTTGTGTGCTACCTTGGATGATTGGGCCATCCTTCGCTATAGCTTTGCTGGGACTATAGACATCATTATCCCCAACACCCCTTGATGACCTTCTTTACGAACCATCCGATCATCTTTCCAAAGGTCACAGCATCTCAGCCTATCCCTGGAGCTCAAAATATTTTTACAGATGGATCTAAGACAGGGTGCGGGGTGTACATGGTGGAGAATAGTCTACCAGTGCAGCACCAGTTCCACCCTGGCACACCACAAGTGACTGAATTGAAGATTGTTATTGAAGTGTTTAAAGCATGCCCTTTTCCATTTAATTTGGTCTCAGATTCTGCCTATGTAGTCAATGCACTTAAAGTTTTAGAAGCAGCTGGTCCCATTAAAGCCTCCAGCCCTGTTGCTGCCTTATTTCAACAATTGCAGCAATTAATCCAACACAGAACCTCTCGTTTTTTCCCTGTACATATTTGGGCTCACACAGGATTGCCCAGACCCTTGAGTACAGGAAATGATGTGGTGGATGCCTGGACTCGACAGGAGTGGGCATTTTTAAATTCCACCCTGGAACAGGCAAAAGAGTTTCACAGTTTGTTTCATGTTAATTCAAAAGCTTTGCAGCAGAAGTTTTCTCTTTCCTGGGCTGATGCTAGGCAGATAGTACTCAGCTGTCCTCAATGTGTGGTTCATTTTCACCCACCCAGCCTTGGAGTAAATCCTCGAGGTTTGCTTCCCTTGAAGGTGTGGCAGATGGATGTGACACACATCCCTGAGTTTGGGAAAGTCAAATATGTTCACGTGTCAGTGGATACATGCTCAGGCGTCATGCACGCCACAGCTATGTCCGGAGAAAAGGCCCGTAATGTTATTGCTCACTGTCTAGAAGCTTGGGCAACCTGGGGAAAACCCCTACAATTGAAAACTGATAATGGGCCGGCTTATACAGGACAGCAGTTCTCTTCCTTTTGTCAACAAATGGAGACACAACTGGTCCATGGCCTACCCTACAATCCCCAGGGCCAAGGCATTGTAGAGCGGGCCCATCATCGTCCATTAAAGGAATGCTTGCAAAAACAAAAAGTGGGAATAGGCCACGGCCGCACCCCAAAAGAGAGACTTTCCCTAGCCTTATTTACCATTAATTTTTTAAATTTGGATGCCCAAGGGCACTCAGCAGCAAGCAGACACTGTGAGCCTCATGGAATATCAAGAGGCATGGTAAAATGGAAAGACATCTTGACAGGCCTCTGGCGAGGGCCTGATCCCGTGCTGGCATGGGCACGAGGTTCTGTGTGTGTTTTCCCTCAGGACCAACGGGATCCAGTGTGGGTACCTGAGTGTTTGACCAAGAAGGCCCAAGATGAGAAGAGCAGCCTGGAGTTGGACGGTGCCGCTGACTGTCCTCATAACGCTTCTGATGATATCGCCGGGGATGATGCAGCCGAGATGAGGAATCCTGTCAGTGTTTCCAAGGCCAATGCCATTATCCTCTAGGTAACTGGACGGGGGAATTTGATAGACTGACGGATGCATTGAGAGTGGCCATCGTGGAAGTGAATTCAACCCGAGTGGATGCTGGACTGGCGGAAGGACTATCATCCTGGATCTCTATGGCCCTGGACCATCTTAGGGAATGGGCAGGAATAGGAGCTCTGGCGGCCCTCTTGACACTAGCTTCCATGTTCTGCTTGTGGTGCCTTTGCCGTCTTAGGTTCTCTCAGCGTTGCCAGGCAGCCATAGTCATTCAGGCCTTCACGGCCGTGGAGTTAGGACAATCCCCCCATGTTTGGTTGGCATCCTTAAAAGATTGAGTTTTTGAGTACAGGCTGCGAGGCTTGCACACTGCACTTGGATCCATGCAGAAGACCTGGATCCAAGAAGAGCATGCCCGATTGCATGTGGGTTGATGCCTCTTATCCCACCTCTGTGCTAAAGGCATCTGATGGGCCCGATGCTCCCCGGGTGGGTGACACCTGGATGGGGGATCAGTGTAATGTCTCTAGTTCATTCTACAGAGATTGGGCCTCTACTCTTGCCTGTTCTATATTATAATAAAGGGGGAGATGCGGGGAGCTGTGCACAGCAGGGCCCTAAACATGGCACTGGCTCCTGCCCTAAGCCTTCTTTATGGCGAGTGTTCTTTGTGTGGTATAACTCCATATTTGGCAAAACTAATGACTTGGCCTGCTTACAGGTACTCAGACCTCTTGGCATGGCCCACGTGGTTGTCCAGGGGCTATATGAGCTGTGCGCAGGCTTTTCCCGGGGTAGAAGAAAGCTGTTCAAGGTTCCTGAATAAAGCTGCAGGGAGAAGAACCTAATTGTCGTGTCTTCCTTGCGGGTCGAGGTTGTATGTGACATGAGCCAACTGGCTCAGGTGGCACGCCCTAAACATTACTACGTAAGCTGTACATACCCCTTCTCTTAAAAGAGACCGTGCAGGTTTCGTTCTCTCTCTCCTTATTTCCTTCTGTCCTCCTTCTCTGCTTCTGTACTTGCCTGGGAATTCTTTTAAATAAACCCTTGTGTCACCTTGGTAGTATGCATCTCTTCTTACAAGCCAAACCAACACACAGGATGATGCAGCTTGTATTAATGTTTAAGTCTTCCTTCCTCAGTTAAACCTCTCTAGAAAGGGCCTTACAGACAGTTTTTCTCCTAAATGATTCTGAATCCCAGCAAGTTGACATTCAGAATTAACCAATGCATTGTCCTTTCATAGTGCCACAAACAATACATTTAAAAAGTTGGTTCAGGGGCTGGAGAGATGCTCAGAGGTTAAGAGCACTGACTGCTCTTCTAGAGGACCTGAGTTCAATTCCCAGCAACCACATGGTGGCTCACAACCATCTATAATGATATCTGGTGCCTCTTCTGTATACTGTATACATAATGAATAAATAAATCTTTAAAAAAAAGTTGATACAGTTAGCTTCCACAGTCAACTTGATAGAAACTTTAAAAGTCACTTGCAAAAAGGGAACTAAAAGTGAAGAATTGCCTCTGTCAGATTGCCATACAGGCACATCTGTGAAGCATTTTCTTGGTTGGCAATGGATGTTGAAGGAACCAGCCCACTGTGGGCAGTACCATCCTCCAGGTTCCAGCCTTGGTCACTTCCCCTGGCTTTCTTTGATCATGGACTGTAACCTGCAAGCTAAAATGAACCCTATCTTCCTCAACTTACATTTGTCATGGTGTTTATCACAGCAATAGGAAATGGGGAGAGGAAACAGCTTTCTTTACAGTCGAATTTCATGTAACAAGTTGTAAACAGAAAGGAAGAAACATGGAGTTCTTAACAAGCAGCTGAACAAAATGCTATAGATGAGATTCATTGATGGACGAAAATCATGAGTGAAGGCTTGAGAACAGTTGTGGTTTCAATATATTGTCCCAACATGCTTGCTAACTCAAAGGGAGAAACAGTAACTTCACAGTGTGCAAACATGGCTGGTCCTCTTGACTGAATATCAACACTACCCATGAGACACACCAGGACACTGCAGCATTCTTTTTTGATATTCCTTTTGGTTGGTTGTTGTATTGTTGTTGCTTTTAAAACAAGGCCTCACTCTGTAGGGTAGCCTGGCTTCTAACATGAAATCCTCTTGTCTAAGGCTCTTGTACTCATGTTCCTTGCCCAGTCTGTTGTACTAGAGTTATGTAAGATGTTAGCATGAGGAGAAGAAGCTTTGGGCAAGGGATGCAGAAGAGCCTTTTATTCTGGCCTCTTAACCTCGCTGTGAGCCTAAAATAAGTGAAAAGAGAGAGGTTTTAAAAATAAATTACAATTAAAAATAGCTAATGATCAGTGAGGCAGATTTCAGGAAGCTAGTCTCATGGCTGGTAAAACTGAACTTGATGAAGCTAGTTCACAAAGTCTTTTGTCAAATTTGTCATGTTAAAAAAGAAAACAAAAGCATGAAAGTGAAAAGAACCATGATTTAACCCGAAGCAACTGAAAAACAAACACTTTGGTTTTTCACTCTGCCTTTTCTGCCTAAGATGCTTATTCTTCTCCTAAGCTACAAAGAAGCAAATGCCACACATGGATATGTGTAATAAAAGGGTATCACATAAACTGTTTACTGTGCTCTGCCCTTTGTGACTGTAAACAAGAAATGAATCTAGTCAAAACAAAGAAAATGACATTTATTTGAAGAAGATTTGGGGTGCAATCCCAGAAAGCAAAGATCCAAACAGCAATGACACAGGCTCCAAGGCTTATAAAATGGCAGCAGCTTCAAATCACAAGGCAGCTGGTAAATACCATGCATATTAATTGGGAATGATGACAAGTACCAACAAAAGTTCAGCTGTTTTGTGGGAGAAAACGATGCTGAGAAAAAACTGCCTCACTTTCCCTGCCCATGGTTATTTGCTTTGATTTTAGAGAGCATGTGCTAGGCAATATGCCCCCATTTGATTTGCTACAGATAGCACCTCTAAAGAATGCTAATTATATTAGCTACCATTGCCTCCCAGTCACAAAATACCCAATGGAATGATTTAAAAGGAGGAAGGGTTTATTTGAGCTTACAGTCTCAGGTAGTTTAGCTTACTGTGGGAAGGCATGGTAGAGTGGAATGCTTCCATCAGTCCAGGAAGCAGAGAGAGTAAGGCAGGGATTGGGGGTAAGGTATAATCTTCAGTAGTCTGTCTAATGGCTCAATTCTGCTAGTTTGCCACACTTCCTAAAGGGTCCAAGGGCTCACAAAACAGCACAAACAACTAGGGATTGAATGTTCAAAACATGAGTCTCTCTCTGATGGGCATTTCATATGGTATTAGGTAAACCATAATAGTAATGGTTACCTAAGTTGTTTTCGGGAACACTGAGGCAGCTCAAATTGGTTAAATGTACCAGCCCTTCACTTGGACTTGCACAAGTGGAATGAGAGAGCCCAAATGCCCTCTTTTTGTCAGCACCTGTTCTGTGGAAAGCCTCAAAGCTTTCTTCTACCTCTACAGACCATTTATGCCTTATTTTCCCATCAGTGAGTCCCCTCTGTTTTCTTCTCACAAATATCCCCATATTAGTTATTTTTCTCATTGTTATGACCCAGAATCTGACAAAAGACAATGTTGGTAATCAACAAATTAGAATGAGGTTTCTCTTCCTCAATCAGCCAATCTAGAAACTCCTTCACAAGTATGTGAGTTACTCCTAAGTGACTCCTTACCCAATCAAGTTAACCATCATAAGTCAAAAACACACACCGGGAAAAGATAGCCTTTTTTTTTGATGCTGAGAAATCTGAATATCCATCCACATGTAGAACAGTAAAACCGGAATCATACAATTAACACTGACAAATGTAAGCTCAAAGACCTCAGTGTAAGACATAAAACATTGAAACCAATAGAGAAAAATACAGGTAAACTATTTCAAGACACAGGCACCACCAAAAACTTTCTAAAAATGACTTCAATGGGATAAGAAATCATCTCAAGAATCAATCAGTGGGATTACATGAAATTCAAATGTTTCTGCACAGCAAAAGAAACAATCACCAACATAAAGAGAAAGGCTACAAAATAAATAATTATTTGCTGACTATACATCAGACAGGAGACTAATATCTAGAATATAAAAACTGCAAAATAATAAACTCCAAAAAAGTCTTAATCATTTAATCAATAGTTGAACTAATGGGCTAATAAGCAGAATACATAGTTCTCAAAAGAAGAAATACAGTCAATCAATATTTGAGATTTACCTGATCCTAAGCTATCAAGTAAATTAAAATTAATACTACTTTTAGCACCAGTCAGATGGTTCAGTGTGCAAAGTGTTGCTAAGGCTCAGTGGACTCAGTGAACTTGCAGCTGCTAGAAAGAGATAACTGACTTCCGTAAGTTGTCCTCTATTCCACATGGCATGTGAGCATATATATTACACACACACCACGTACATGTATACACACAGATGCAGATGGAGAAACACAAAATAGATAAATCTGCTTTGCCATTCCATCTCACCTCAGTCAGAATAGATATAATCAAGAAAGCAAATGACAACAAATCCCAGCAAGGATGTGGGCAGAAGAATTCTTGCCACATTGGTAGGAATGGGCTCACTCCCTATGGAAGTCAGTGTGGAGCTTCCTTAGAAAACAAAAAAATAAGAAAAACCCCACTACCATGGGTCCCAGCTATACTGCTCCTGCCTATATACTCAAAGGACTCTAAACCACAGAGATATTTCATAGGCCTGCTTATCACTGCACTATTTCCAATAACTACAAACAAAAACAAGTAACTGCCTAGATTTCCATTTAACAGGTGAATACAGGGGACTCACTGTGGTGGAAATGCTCTCTGTATGCTGTAAATAAAGGACTGTTTTGACCTATGCACAGCACCGTAGAAGTGGGTTGAAAATCAGAGGATAGGCAGGTAGGAGAAGGGTGGAATTAGTCAGTCGCCATCCGAACCCTGAAGAAGGAACATGTAGAGGTACAGGTGAGCCACAGGCTGAGCCACGTGGTGGGAAGATTTATGGAAATGGGTTGAATTAAGATGAAAGAGTTAGCTAGTAATGTGCTTAAGATATGGGTCAAACAGTATAAAGGATATAAGCATGTGATTCATTTCTTTGGGGGACAAAAGTCACTGCGGACCAGGTTGCAAACCTCCGGGCTCAAAGGGGCTCGGAAAACCTTCTACAACAGATGGCTTCCCAACATGGGCAGAACACCCGCATAAAGCCAAGGAAAGTTTAAAAAGCTTAAAGAGTGTTCTAGATCACTGAAACAGAGCCATAAGCGGCTTTCTGAATTGTATATTTGAATTTATTTATGGTACAGAGATAGTGTGGTGTTCAGGCTGGAATTTAAAAATGGCACGTCTGCGGCACACAAAAGGCTTGGCATAAGTGTGATTGATTTAAGGTTTCTGCTTATATTGAACAGAAAGGAGACAGAGTTAAAAATGGTTTTTCTGGTAGCAGCATTTCCTGAGTCAGCTCTGGTTTCTGGCAGCGGCAGAGATGCGCGGGCTCCTCCACCATATTGAAACGCCGCCAAAAGAGGTGGGGTCAGCAATTAAAGTGATACCAACATTTTAAAAGCTCTTTGGGTTAGAAAATGATTAAGGATTCTCAATGAAACAGATTTAGACTCACAAAACCTCTAAACGGGGTACAATGTATGTAAAATACACATAGGCTTCAGAGAGAGAGAAAAAAAAGAAGGTAGAGAAAGCCCTTTAAGAAAGAGAAATAGGAAATAAAGATAAAAAAGCCACAAAAGATGGCAGATAAACAGAGAGTCTGGATTATGGTTATTATGTTTTCTTTTAATTTTTTAACTTTTAATGAGCTAATTGCAGAGAGACAATTGACTGCTAAGGCTGCTAAGTTAAACAAATACATATATTTTAAAGATATCTTGACTTTGAAATCTGTTTATAAGAATATGTTGCTTGGGAAAAGAGTTTCTGCTTTTGTCTCCACAGAAGATCAAAAACTGTGGATTGGTTCTAGGCAAATGTGGTTCCATTTGCCAAGGCCACCTGAAATTCTCTGATGGGAAGATCAGCTTCCAAGATGGCCAGTTGAGATGATCCAGCTTCAAAACCCCATAAGATTGTCATCGTCCTTTGACAGCAGGAAGTAGTAAAAGAAAGCAAGCTACATCCAATTTCCCCAAAATATTACTTATTAATATTTGTTTTCATTATAAATGATTAACGGTCATAGTCAATCTTAAAAAAGGGGGGAGGAGGATATGATATAGAAAGGATTAGAAAAGATAAGTGGATTTTGATTTATTGATATAAACTTAAAGTCCATTTTGTTATGCTGTATGTATTTTTCTACTCTTGATTAAGATGCTGTTGTAACTCATTTAAAATTGTAATGTGTAATTGAGAAATGCAGTTTAATAGTCATCTATGATAACCAAACTTATAGTCATGTTAGTTAGGTTTTTGTAGATATACAAAGATATATTTCAATTAGATAGGTAGTCTTCAAACACTTCAAAGGCATGCAGAATATGGCATTTAAAATATTTTAAGAACTTAGACTTTTCTGGACAGTGAGACAAGTCTGCTCCTGGCAGCACCAATATATTTCAGGAAAATGACGGGCATTGAAGAAACTTCATGTGGAATTTACTTTGTGGCAACAGTTAGCCACTGGACAAGAAATTGTTCTGGTATTGACTGCTTGATAGTATGCTGTATAAACTGGACATGCAGGTTCCATAGGAAAATGACTTCTGAACTTCGGCAGAACAAGCCAAGATGGTCCTTCAGATTCCTGCTTTGCAGAAAACATTGTCAGGCATCCTTCTGGACACAAGGAGAAGCGACTGATAGACTGTGACAGATTTCTTGCATCACTGAAAGGTATGCCAGAGACTTTGGGCCATAAAGGCTGAAGATGGTGCCCCAACATTACAAAAGGAAGTTTGGGTGACTGACTGTCCAGGCAGACAGGTGTCATCTCTGTCATTTTCTAGACTTTAGAAGTTGCTTGCACTTCCTGTTTACTTGGAAAATATTATATCCTTCTGTGGTCTTTGATATGGTTGAAGGTTTAATAATTATAGGTATAGTTCTTTTTAGTTTAAAAGGTATATTAGATATGAAACTTTAGGTTCACAAGGATAAGGTAGATAATGGAATATTTTCTTTAAGTTTGTTAATTACAAATAGACTAGATATTGTAACTGTAATTTTTGATTGATAGATTTTCTGTTGTAATTTTGCTATATGGAAGTTGAAACCTTCCTTTTAAATTAGACAGAAAAGAGGAAATGTAGTGGAAATGCTCTCTGTACACTGTAAATAAAGGACTGTTTTGGCCTATGCACAGCACCGTAGAAGTGGGTGGAGAATCAGAGGATAGGCAGGTAGGAGAAGGGTGGAATTAGTCAGTCGCCATCCAAACCCTGAAGGAGGAATATGTAGAGGTACAGGTGAGCCACGGGCTGAGCCACGTGGTGGGAAGATTAATGGAAATGGGTTGAATTAAGATGAAAGAGCTAGCTAGTAATGTGCTTAAGATATGGGTCAAACAGTATAAATATTATAAGTGTGTGATTCATTTCTTTGGGGGACAAAAGCCACTGAGGATCAGGTTAAACCTCCGGGCCCAAAAGGGCTCAGAAAACCTTCTACAACAACTCACTCATGATCTTTTTGGCTCCAAAGGGTTTATGTAACACACAACCCTGCAACACAAAGCACACACAGCTTGTCTAATAGGCATAGGCTGGCTCCACCATGTACCTGCGACTGTCCTGGTTGGTCATCTCATGGTCCTGGCATCTCCACTATGCTGGGTTCTCTACTGCAATTGAGGACCTCCACCAATGTCTTCCAGACTTCTCTGCTGTAAGTCAGTTCCTGTCATGTGGTACCACGTCTCAATTTTTTTTCCTTGACCCTTAAAATCCTGCAGCTTATATGATAACAAAATTAGTGCTATGTGGGATACTTCTACTGATTTTCCAAGTTTAGTCACTAGGTTGAGTTGTGACATTGGACCCCTCTGGATCACAACTACTATGTGCTGACCCTAAGAAAATATTCCACAGCTTTCATCTCAGTCATGCTGGTCTCTTATTAATCACAGCTGACTCTTTAATTCTAATTAACCAGTATCCATTGTCCCAGCAAAGCAAAGGTTTCACTTCTATAGCTTCTTACTCCAAGTCTTCCCATCCCATCTGAGTCTTGCTTCTCTCTGAAATCCCACAAGCCAGGCCTCCACTGACAGCACTGCTTTCAGAATTGTCTTCCCATTTCTTATTAGGGTCTGAGCACTTGGGGGCTTTTCCAGCCCAAAGCTCCATGTCTTCTGGCTACAAAACCACCCAGGGCATAAGAGCACAGGGTCAGGTTCATTAAACAATGCTCACTCTGGTAACAACAAACTCTAGTTTGCCTTCTTGTTGCTGTGATAAGACATTCTGATCAAAAGCAACTTGGAAAGGATAGGATTTATTTCAGCTCGCAGGTTGCAGCCCATCATCACAGGAAGCCAGGGCAGGGACTCACGGCAGGAACTAGAAGCAGAAACTGAAGCAGAGACCATGAAGGAAGGCTGCTTACTGGCTTGACCATAGACTCATATTCAGTTACCTTTCTTATACAGCCCAGACCCATCTGTGTAGGGATGGTGTTGCCCGAAGTGGGCTTCTACATCAGCTACCACTCAAGAAAATGTCTCACAGGCCAATCTGATTAAGGCAATTTTTCAAGTGAAGTTTTCTCTTCTTGGGTGTGTTAAGTTGACAACTGACTTAGCCATCATGAGGGGGGTGGAGGTAATGAAACACATGAAACAGAAGCAACAGGGATAATTTGGGGGAGGAAGGAGTGGAATAAAAAGAAAAGCATGACATACACATGAAAATGCAGTAGTGAAACTTAGTGTGTTAATTTGAAATTTAATTTATAACATGAAAAGATGTTATAATTCATATGCCTGTCTGTGCTATCATGCTCACCTTAGTCTCACACTCTTAAAAAATATGTATCTGTAGTTTCACCCATTTCTCTTCAGAGAGCTTACAAAACAGAAGTGGGTACCTGTGCTGGGTATTTTATAAGACACATGAACTTGGGAACATAAGTATGAAATGTACAACAGCAGTTGTGCTGTAAGGATAGGGAGGTAGGTTATAGACATAGTAGTATGTCTGGGCCAGTTTGCCAGTCTCCTGTCTTCCTTGGCACCTAGAAGCCAGCACCCAAGGCCACCTCTTCTTCCTCACTGCCTTTTCCTTCAGTGGCTGCCTCCCACCTTCCTTCTGGTTCATTGCCTATTCTCTTTCGAGCCTCTACCCTCACTTGTAAGTCAATATGATAAAGAACCCAAGTTACTGAAAAATAGAGAGAGAGAACTTCCTAAATTCCTTCCTCACCTGATTGAGGCCCAGCCTCTTAGAGTCCTACATGAATACAGCACAGTGTCACAAAAAGTGTCTCCTTTCCACTTCATCCTCAGGATACAGGGCTTTTCCTTCTACCCTTATGGATGATGCTGGCAATTATACAGCAGGCAGGAGGGAACAAACAGCTTGGAGTCCTTAGTCCTCAGAGAAAACTCAGGAGTTGGATAAAACCTCAACAGTTCACCCTGTTTCACCTGCCCGTATTCACACCATACCTTGTGATCACCTTTTAAAACCTGAAATAAAACCAACATTCAATAGCTGCCGCCTCCTCCTCAGCCAAATTTCAGACAAAAGTTGTTAGGTTAAACCACCAATTCAATGAACTTATTCCAAGAAGTTGAATCATTTGGGCTTATTAGTTTTAATCTTGTCTTTGGAAAATATTTCTTTAAAACAGTTACACTGGACTCTCAGGTTTCTCCCCATCACTTCAGACCAGATAGAAGAGGAAGAAAGGAGCACACTGTGTAGGAGCATGGTTGTTAATAAGTCTAAGCCTGAAGTCTCCAGTGTTCGTGATTTTTTTTTTTTTTTTAAGCCCAGCCGGAAATAAGTCTTACTTTCTGTAAATTCTTTGCTGCTTGTTTGCTAACCTCACCACTCCAGATGGACCTGTTCATTTCTGTCCTCTGGTTTTCCTCCTTTGAGGTGCTTTGCTCATGAAACCCCTTTATCAAAAGTAGAGCAAGTTATCAGGTATCTGTAATACCACACTACTCAGGTTCCTGAAGCAGGAGAATCATACCTTTGAGGCCAGCCTGAGCTACACAGCAAGATAGCTGAAGAAAGAAAAAACCCAAACACCAGACAAGAATGGAAAGGAAGTCTCCTGACCTTCTTGTTTGTCTGTAGGTATCAAGGGACTTTAAACCTGTTTGTGTTGGTGTTTTTTTGTTTAAAAAAAAGAAAAAAAAAAAAAGACAAGGTCTCACTATTTGGTCCTTGCCCTGACCTCATGGAGATCTTTCTTCCCTTTGCCTCCAGTGCTGTGATGAAAGGCAGGAGCCACCACTCCCTGCCTGCTTATCTTTATTGGGAACAGGATCTTTCCTATCAGCACCATGGTGGGGGGAAGGGAGAGAAAAATGGAAAGCTAACTGTCTTAGAACAGGAAAATGCCCTTGGAGGGGGCTCTCTGGTGCAATGTGCTTAACAGTCTCTCTGGTTTCAACCAACTGGATTCTTTCCACAGTTGTGACACACAAGCATCTCTGAACTTCGCTAGCTGTCTCTAGAGGACGTATTTCCCAGTGGAAACATGAAGTTAACCTTCACTTCATGCATCCAACAGAGAATTCTAAAAGCCTTCTTCCCGTAACATCACCCTGGTACTATTTTGCTTCAGCACTATCAGAAATAATTGTCAATTCAAAGGATTCCTTGGCCTGTAAAAAGGCGAGCTGAATCAGTCATATGAATGCTATTTGAGAGGCTGGGAACCTGATGTGCTGTTATCTCTATTACCTAAGTGGTTTTGTCTCTAGACAAACCGTCGAATGACAGCCTGCCAAGGTAGACATCAACATCTGAACAAATAAATATGTCACAACTAAAGATCAATTCTCACAACTATCAGTTAGGTGCAAGTTTTGCTGTTGCTACATAATCTATTTGATTTTTACTAATTTTAAAACCTTTCTTAGAAAGAATTAAGAGAAAGCACACCCTATTCTAAAGCAAGCTGTAGAAGCATTCCAGTACCATCATCCAACTATTGCTGTCAAAGACAGCAGAAAGAATGCACGCGAACACACCACTACAATTTCTGGAGTTATGTAAGAAAAAGTATAAAATTCTTCCTTTTTTTTTTTTTAAAGTTCACTAATGAGTGAGTCCATCCTCTGCTTTTGAAATACTTTATAATAAAAATGCCTAGGCACTTTGGCTGTAAAAAGTACTGGCTGCTCTTCCAGAGGTCCTGGGTTCAATTCCCAGCACTACACAGTGGCTCACAACCATCTGTAACTCCAGTCCAAGAGAATGCCCTCTTCTGGCCTCTAGGACACTAACCATGCACATGATACACAGGCATACACACAGGAAAAACACCAGACACACAAAAATAAAATGTAATGTCCATTCAGCCTTAACAAACTAGAATTCAGCAAGTGGTGGTCTGTCCTGTAATCCTAGCCTAGGAAGCCAAGAAAAGAGGCTGCCTGCTTACACTACACAGACAGTTCAAGGAAACTGGACAACTCCATGATGCCTGGTCTCAAGAAAGTAAAAAGACAGGGATAAAACTCAATGGCAGATGTCCAGCATGTGAAAATGCCTGAGTCCCACCTTCGGTACCACCAGAAAAATGAATAATCATCTTCCATTATATTTTTAAGATTAGTATTAATCACTGCGACAGAGAAGTTGGTGGTATAATTACTTTTTCCAACAACAAATATTACGGGATTCTTGGCCCAAGCATGAGTATTTATAACTGTATTATAGCATGTGTATGTTCCAGTTTTGAATTGAGCCTATTTTTTTACCCTAACACACATACACAATACACATATCTACATCTTTACTCAAAAGGGCTTGGCAAACTTATGCTCTGAGAGCACAGGAAAATTCAAGCTGGTTAGAGACATGATTAGTGAACCAATAACAAGGACGTTACTATCAAGGAATTTTATGAAAGTACTACCAGCCATAAACTAAGTCTTTAAAAACTTAGGGCTCTTTTAAAAAGCCCAAGAGGTGACAAACACAAGCACAAATATTAAAGAGTTTTGATTATGTAAGTTATTTAGCATAAAATAAAAATTGGTTTTCTTTTTTGTTTTATGAAATAATTTCACACTTATTTAGTTTACTGTGGCCTTGGTGCTTCTTATAAACGGGTCAATTTGCGTTACAGATTCTCAAGTCCACACAGTTTCTTTTTCCACATTCTCATTTCATTTAAAAACACAGCCTTGTTTTTTAAATTTCATACATGTTTATTTAAGTCACTTTGGACCCAGCATGTCCTTGGGTTTCACCCACTCATCAAACTGCTCCGCTGTGAGATAGCCAAGTTCAATAGCTGTTTCCTTTAAGGTTGATCCTTTCTTGTGTGCGGTCTTGGCAATCTTCGCTGCTTTGTCATACCCTGAGGGAAGACACACAACACAAACATTAGTGGTGAAATTTTTCTAAAACAAAGGAAACCATCACTTTTTACTGATAATGATGTTACAGGCTTCTTAAATGATGGATCTATTTTAAAATTACGTAAGAGTGACTATGTCAACAGCTGTCATATCTCCTATAGAATACAACCTTGATTTTCTTAAGAATTAGAATTGACAGACCAAGGTCATCTGCTCATCCTATGTTGAAGTAGACCAATAATCAAAAGAGAACATAAAAAATTAAAAATAAAGCACCATGATATAAAAATTCACATTTGAGTATGTTGTCCCATAAATACTCCCTCACCCAAGACGGTGTTTCTCTGTGTAGCTAGCTGTCCTGGAATTCACTTTGTAGATCAGGCTGCCTCACCGAGATAGCCTGCCTCTGTCTCTGAGTGCAGGATTAAAGGTGTGTGCCACCATGCCTGGCTGTAATTATCTTTTCAAGAAGCACTAACATCTAAATGTGGCAGGCCATTTACAGACAGCTATAGGGATTACCCATGAAGGGAGGGAGGTCCTTGCTGAGGCAAGAGCAGCCACACTGACAGGGTGCCATTTCCTGGCATCTATTTAGATAGTACAAGGATAAGAAGGAGAAAGTTTTAGTAGAAATATGTATTTGGACAAAGGAACCTAGGCAACCCAATTCACTATAATCCTAGCACCCAGGAGATGACCAGGAATCTCAGCCTGGGCTACACAGCAAGTTCCTGCCTCAAAATAAAAGATCATTGGCATCAGTTTACTTCAATCATCTGCTTTTTATATAAAGGCTGATACCAGGAAGTTCTCAAGGTTGTTCTGACAGTTTTAAAAAGACAGAAGGTAAAAGCAAGGACAATGAAGTCAGTGAGAAAAAACAAAAATAAAATGGAAAAGTCAGAGAACTATGAGCAAAGGGGTGGAGGCTGCTGAGGCAATGTAACAGCTAGGTGGGAAAGTGGTAGATGTCTGGATGCAGCCACAACTACACTGGGCCTGTTTGACATCATTCGATGTCACTGAGCTGATAAGGGCCTGGAGTAACCAGAAAAAAAATGTGCACATTAAACTCTTTTGAATCAACCGGTCTTCTGTCTTTTCATATGAACAAGGACTAAAACATGACATCCCTGCTCACAAATACAAAACACTGTCAGCCATCAGCTTCTTGCTGATGACCACGGAGAGCCAGTGACCAGGAATCACTCAGTGAGGTGGTACTTGCTGAGCTCATTAGGCACATTTGCTAGAGATGCTACCTTGGGTGGATCTGTCCTCAGAGTCCAAGAAAGCTTCCCTGTCACTCTGCTTAGACAGTCTCTAACCCAGAAGTGTCACATGGAGTATTTGTCACATGAGCCTCTGGGCTTGCTTTGTAACTTTCCAGGTGAATGCTGGTGTATAACAATTTTAACTGAATTGAACCATTTTACCAACTTGTTAAGACTAGAAAACCACGAGTAAATTCTGTCCCAAAAGGTCAGGAGTAGGACATTCTAAAGGGGTAACTATAATGTGCCACATAAGTGTACCACCACTTATTCAAAACCAGACCAAGGTCATCTGCTCAGCAGGAGAGACATAATGCAGTGATTGCCTCAACTGTGGAAGCCAGAGCAAATGCCTTGTGGCAGTGGTGGCCAGCCTGTGATCTGAATCTGTATAAAAGAACACTTACAATCTAAAAAGATTAGAAACACAAAGGATAATTAAAAAAAAAAAGTATTTAATTTTCTCCCCTTTTCCTATAAGCATCGGATATTTTGTCTTTCTCTTTTAATTAGTAACATTCCATATTGAAATTGGATAAAACAAAATCCAAGTATTACATAGTATCTAGAAAAGGAAAAAATAAATGGATTCATTCACTGTTGGTAATCAGGCAGTGCCACCTAGTGACATTACCATCAGAGGGTCTTAGCATGCAACAGCCAGCATCTGAGTCCATTAATAGCATTGAGAACTAGTGTGAGGGCTTAGGGTATAAAGGTGTGCTCCCTCTCTGCCAAGACAGGTACTCTGAGTTTTGTCCCACAGTCGCAGATGATGATAAGAGAGAACTGACTCCTACAAGCTCTTCTCTGATCTCTGCATGCATTGCATGGGACAGATGGACACAGACAAACAGAGACCACACACACACACACACACACACACACACACACACACTGTTGAAGTATTTTTAAAATTTGTTTTAAAAGAAGAGTTCAAAGCAATCCTAAGCCATATACCTGAAACCATGTCCCCAAAACAAGTCACTTCAAACTTTTGAGACAAGCAAAATGGTTCAGCAGATAAAAGTGCTTGCTGTCCAGACTGCTAAGCACAGTTCCATCCCCAGGACCAACATTAGGAATAAAAAACCTAACACACATATGTACACCATGGTGTACACATACATATGTATGTACACACACACAATTTTAAAAAATTAAGGCCTTTTTTAAACTTTTAAATGCTGTTTTCAAAATGGCATTATCCTCCAAACTTACCTATGTGAGGATTAAGAGCTGTCACCAACATCAAAGACTCATTCATTAGCCTGTTGATCCTCTCCGAGTTGGCCTGGATCCCCACCACACAGTTTTCTGTGAAGGACACAGAAGCATCCCCCAGCAGTCTGGCTGAGTGTAATACATTCTTAATCTGCCAGAGAAACAGAGAAAAAGAGGGAAAGAAAATCATTTCTAAGCCTCAGTTTACTTTGTTTTGCTCTTTGTCCAACGACAAGCATTATTTGATGTTCCATGCTGGAGATGTAATTGAATAACCATCCATTATTCCCACAAACTTTGCAGTATATACCCAAGAACACAAGTGAGAAAGGAAGGCACTGAGAACACAAAGTTACAAATGTACAAATGACAGAAAAAAAATCTAAGTGTGAGTAACTAACTCAAGACAACCATGGTGAATAACTAACACAAGACAGTCCACGGAGAATACCTAAAGCAAGACAGCCCAAGGTGGGTAAGGAACACAAGACAACCAGTGACTGACAAGTAACACAAGCCAGCCCACAAAGAACATGCAAAACAGGTGAGGTGTGTTGTGTCCACCACACTCCATGATCCTACTAGAAACAGACATAGAATGAACAGCCAGAGATGGATTAAAGACTTGTCCATGCAGGAGAAAGAGGTGCAGAGGGGTGGAGGTTTGAAACAATTGCTAGATGTTAGATTTTCTCGTTTAATGCTTAATGGAATAAACATTCCAGGATCACTTTAAAGTAACATCACAAGAAGTTTAAGATCATATAAAGCCAACCGGTACTTAACATTTATTTCGTTTGAGCAACACTTTCCATATATACCTCTATCTAAAACCCCAGGAAGATCTGGAAGCTATACCTCCACAAGAGGATTCTAACAGAAGCTAGACATTAAAGCTTAATTTGATTCTAATGACTTAATTGTAAGTTAAATATCATCTTGACTTTGTAATTAAAGCCAACTCCAATTAGGCCTTCTCCTGCCCCCAGTGTTCTCCCTGTCTCTCAGGCTGATATAGTAGTTTTTACTCCATGCAATAAAAAGACTGTGTCTACCAAACTGGGTTTTTTTTCTTCATTTTTACAAAAAAGGAATAATATGGCATTACTTTTAAGACATGGTAAATGATTAAAAATATAACAATAAACAGTTATTAAACATCTGTATATGTCAGACAGCTGGTATTAACTGTTGGGAATATGGCCTTAATGGGAAAGTATATAAATCTGAAGAACACTTTGGTCTTTTATTTGCCAATCCCAACAGAATATACATGTCACGAAGGCAAACACCAAAAACCTCATTATATTTATTTTTTATATTAGTTTTATTATGAACAGCTAAAACTGTGTGATCCAAAGTGAACCTTAAATGAATATACTAATAGTCATTTGCATATTCTTATCAATTAGACTTTATCCCACAAACCAGTAAGAAATAAGCCTCTAGTGTATTTCAGATTCAGCACTGTACGAATGAAGAACTTGATGGTGATACAGCTGGGCTGTCTGAAGCACAGGAATCTGCACCTGGCATGAATCCCTATTGCTCCGTATTTGGAGTGATGAAGGAAAAGGAGCAGTTTGGTGAACAGTTTCTAAGGTACATGGAAAAGGCAAAGGGAAATGAAAGAAAGCCTTGAGGGGACAATGTCCTGAAGAAATGCAAAGATGGTCAACATGCCACCCTAAGAGAATGGGGATGTCCATTAGATGGAAAAGGTCGCTGGAGATGGAGCTAAAGCAATGTGAAAGGGCTGAGGCTGGACCACAAGACCAAACAAAGTAAAACAAAGTGACAAGGGTCAATCTGTTCCACCCAGAGCTGAGGGAAGAAGACAGCAGGCAGCAGCAGCCTTCAAGCACTTTTTAAGCTCTGCAGACCTGAACTGATTTTCTAACTACTGGCACCCAGGGTGGGAGAGGACAAAGAAACTCCTGTCTTACTTCCAGATTTCTTTCTTCTACTTAAAAAGGCAAACTATCAACTCAGTTGAGCTGAGTAAGACTGAATCTCAATATCCCAAGTTCCAGTTGCTATATACATCACACAACTTCCTAAAGTGGAAGCTCCAGAAACTTTCAGGAAAGACAAGAGCCCTAGCAATTAGTCTTCAACCAAAAACTGCTAAAAATCAAATTGAAAGCTTACCATCATCGGTTTAAAAACATTCAACTCAAAATGTCCATTGCTGCCTCCAACAGTAACAGCAACATGATTCCCCATGACTTGGGCTGCGACCATGGTCATCGCTTCACACTGGGTAGGGTTCACCTTGCCTTTGAGAAAACCAGTGCAGAATCTCATCAAATAAGCTCAGGGTTTCTCATAACACTTATGACTGTTGTTATACCAAAGAAAGACATGTAACATTATCAAATAAAAACATAAAATAAAACAAAGTTGAGACATAAGCTGCAATTCTAATGACTCAGGAGACTGAAGCACGAAGATTCCAAGTTCAAGGACTACCTGAGTCAAGGCCAGACTAGGCAACTTAGTGAGATCTTGATTCAAAACATATAAAAAATTCTGGGGATACATTGTAAAGATAGAACACTTGCCTACCATGAAGGAGGCCCTGTTCAGTCCCCAATATGAGACAAACACAAGGATATCAGAGAAAGGAGGACACACAGCCACAGGAATCCCTCAATGAAAGCTAATGAAAAGTTCCATCTGCACATGGTTTTCCATCCTTATGGCTGTCCCTCCTCTGTAGGCATTTAGGCAGCAAGGCATGAAATATACAGTTAGAAAGACACAGACTCCACCCTCCAAGAGGGAGGCAGCCAAGAAAAGAGCTGGCAACTCAAATAAAAAGGGGTCCACATAGGAAAGTCTGGGGGAGACACTGGGCTGTAACTCTATTCACTACCCAAGTCCTAGGCTCTAGCTCAGCAGCTCTCCTTTAATAAGCCCACATCTAAGCCACATACAGCACTCTGCTGTCCAGTCTAAGAGAATGCATGGGAGGACACCCCTTTGTCTGTGATGTTCTTCCATTTGTTTTTTATTCTGGAACAGGTTTTTGTTTTAGTTGCCCAGTCAGGCCTGGATACTGTTTGTAGTCCAGGTTGGCCTTGAACTCATAATCTTCCTGCCTAGCTTCCTAATGCCAGGATTAACCACATGCATTATCACTCCTGACACCATTTTTTTTTTAAATAGTTATTTTGAATTTGCAATTAAGTAAACCTATATATTTTATTTCAACACAAACTATTGACTAAATGATTACCAGTGTTCCTACTCTCTATTTCAAATCAACAGTAAAATGCTGAATGGGTAGAGGCCAGTATTAAAATACTTCTCCAGTAATAGAACCTCAACATGCCTAGTCATTTTCCCGACTTGGTAAGTGATACTCCTAAAAGTTCTGTAATGATCCGAATAGATACTGTGGAAGAAGTGCCCCTCACATATCCTCATTGCTTCAGGGACGGCAGTAAGTGAAAAGGCATGTTCTCAAGTGATCTCAAGTCCCTAGGATCTAATAAATTCCAGCTCCAGAATTTATCAGCTATGTGCTCACCTGGCATGATGCTGCTCCCTGGTTCATTTTCAGGCAAGATCAGCTCTCCTAGACCTGACCGAGGACCGGAACCCAGGAAGCGGATGTCATTTGCTATCTTCATCAGACTGCAGGCAGTTGTGTTCATGGCCCCACTAAGCTCTACCAGAGCATCATGAGCAGCCAGCGCTTCAAACTTATTTGGGGCAGTGACAAAAGGCAAGCCTGCAGGAAGGAGAGTAAACACATCTGCTCACCTTAAGCACATTAAAGTTCAGTGTACACAAAGCGAGCTAGTTAAGAGGGCTGGGTATACAATCCAGTGACAATGTTTGCCTAGCAGGTGCAAGGTGTTGGCTGAGTAAGTCCTAGTACTACAAACATCTAGAAATCAATAACAAATAAATAAATGTAAATTTTCACTTAAAGAAAATGCTTAAGAATCAAGCTATGTCAATACTCCTTTGAGACATCCCAAAGGGTTTAATGCAAATGAGGCCAGATTATTCTCAGGTAAGGATAAAAACTGTGAAATTCACTGTTTTTTGTTCACATTCTGATTCTATATAATTGCTTAAAACCTCTTTGTCTACTCCAGTCTTGAGAGAATAGGGAATACAGATAAGCTGTGTTCTCACTACATCCATCTCAGAAGCAAAGATTCTGAAGTCTGTGTACTCTAAATCTTAACACAGTTCCTTTGCATTAAATGTGATTCAAAACAAAATAAACAAACAAGCAAAAAACAAAGACCACAAATCTCCACTAGAGGATAAGCAACTATGTGCTCAGCCATAGAAGGCATATCTATATCACCTCTACCCCAAGGTTCAAAGACATCTCCTCTCACATAAAAAGAATGAAGAGCAAGAAGGTGGGGAGGAGTGTTGTGAAATGCTGTCCTTTGGACACGACATGGATACTAAATAGTGAACAGACATCAGCTATGGGTATCTCACAAGAACAAGCCAGTTAAAAATTCCCGCATGAAGCCTTCCTCTGCTCCCCGGAGTTACTGTGGGGGATGGCTACTAGTGGACTGCCCACATCCTAGTGGATAACCTCATACCCATCATATATGGGCAGCACAGATTGAACTTGAGGAGATATGCAGAGAGAGAGAGAGAGAGAGAGAGAGAGAGAGAGAGAGAGAATGGAGACTTGAAGTTGGGAAGGAGACATATTTGGAGGGTCTGAAAGATGGGAGCTAAATATGGTCAAGATACACTTATGGAATTTAACAAATTTTACATGCCTTTAATCTCAGCACTCAGGAGGCAGATGCAGGTGGATCTCTATGAGTCTGAGGCCAACCTGGTCTAAAAGTGAGTTCACAGAGAAACCCTGTCTTGAAATACCAAACAATAAACAAACAAACAAATAAATAAAAATGGGAAATAAATGAATATTTTAAAAACTCCCCTATGTATTATATAGTTATCACTACCCTAACCTTCTGGCAACAACTGCATCTTAACTGACTTCTGGACATGACAAGCTGGTTCTAATGACAATAATAGCAGTAAGTATTAGTTACATTAGAGTACTGTACTAGTGGGAAGACAGCATTTAAAGATGTTAAGGCAAAGAAATATCACAGTGTGACATAATAAACACTGAGCTTATAGCACAGTTTTCATCTAGTAAGTTTCTCAACAGTTAACACGCTCTGTTCTCTTTGAAAACCGTACTTAAGACAGCTCTGGAGGAAAAACACTGAGAACTACCAGACAGCAAACTAAGTCATCGTGTAGGTTTTAACTGCATGCCTGTGAACTCCTATGGAAGATAGTATTAAGTTTTTGGCCTGGCTTAGTCCTGCAGTTTAGACTTGTCTGCAGCCCTATTATCGGCTAACTTTTTAAAATGACTTAGTTAGATGTCTGTATTAATTATATGTTGTTTAGTCTATGGCTTAGGCATATTGTTAATGAGTTTTTGTATCTTAATTTAACTTATTTTTATTAATCTGTCTTGTCACGTGGCCTGTGGCTTGTTTATTTTTTTATATCTTGTATTTGAGGGGCTGGATGGCATCTTTGTCTGACTCTGTCCTTTCTCTTTTATACACGTGTGAATTTCTCACCTACTTTAAAGATGCCCTGCCATAGGCCAAAGTCCTTTCATTCGCAGCATACAGAGGGGAACCCACATCATGGAAGCCTTTACAAAGTGAAATGTACTTGATCAGCTTCTGAAATGGACATGTGTCTAATGGAAATAGGGTACTCCTAAACTTCCTAAGAATTCACCTAGAAACATCTAGATAATGCAAAGCTGGCATAAAGAAAATGTGTAGTAATGCATGTGGTCCCAACCTGTAAGTGCAGCCACTTTTGCAGCCACCTTTTCTGCGAAGCCGATCCTGGTGTTTAAACCTGTCCCGACAGCAGTGCCTCCAGCAGCGAGCTCATAGATTCTCGGCATGGCAGCTTTTATTCTTGCCATTGCATATTGGACTTGCTGAACATAACCACTGAATTCCTAAGAAAGAACAATCACAGTAAGAACAAACTTCCTAATAGCATAATATTTACTCTAATGGTGTTAAATAGGAGCTTTAAAAAGCACTTTAGAATATTAAATTATATACTATTCAATGTCAATTTATTCACATGATGAAATAAGAGACAGAAGAAAGGGATATAAATCTACAAGGCAGGGCTATGCAAATAAAAACATGCAACTTAGTATTTTTATAACTTAATGTTGTAATAGTCCAAGAAAACAGCTCATAAAATAAACCATTAAAAAGAACAGTTCCACTACATTAAGCTACTGCTCTACCTGCTAGCTACTCAATGAACTGATCCCCTTCCCAATACTGGATAGTCTCCAGAGAAAAAGAAAATGGAAATATTTTCTATACAATTTCAGCTGGAAGAGGGAACTCAAGGGGCTCCTTTACAGGGACCTCAGAGTGAAGCAACTCATTCAACACGCTGAGGAAGTCACAAAGGTACAGGTTCATAACCTCACTGTACAGTACAATTCTGCTACAGTATATGTACTACAGTGTAATAATGTCACACTGATTCCCACACTATAACAATTTAAAGCAACAATCAATCTATATATCATGTTTTGAGTGTTGTGAATCATTAACAATTGTGCAGAGACAAAACCCTTATTATGCCCTTTGTATTTTATAATGGGCCTAATCTGGGTAAACCAAGATATACAGATAAACTTAATCTTTTCTCCTGCCTAAAAGCACTAAAAAACTTAACAATTTATACTATGATTACGCTTTGTGGTAGTTTGAATTTAACTGGCCCACATAAGCCCATTGAGAGTAGCACTATTAGGAGGTGTGGTTTTAGAGTAGGCATGACCTTGTTGGGAGGATTTGTGTGTCATTTTGGAGATGGGCTCTGAGGTCTCACAGATGCTCAAGCCATGCCTGTGTCTCAGACCACTCCCTGTTCCTGCGGATCAAGATGCAGCTCCTTCTCTACTCTCAGCTCCTTCTCCAGCACTATGTCTGCCTGGACACCATCTTGTCTCATCGTGATAATGGCCTAAACCACTGAAGCTGCAAGCCATCTAATGAAATGTTTTCCTTTCTTACAGATACTGTGCTCATGGTGTCTCTTCACAGCAACAGAAACTCTAAGATAGGGTTTCATTATATTCTAAAGAAAACATTTCCATAGTAAAATTACATATGACAAAACAATCATCAAGCAAGAATTACAGTTACAACATCTAGTCTATTTGTATTTGGCAAAATTAAAAAAAAAATCTAAAATCTATTCATTCTATTTTTGTGAGTCCAAAGTTTTATATCTAATTTACCTTTTATCATAACTAAGGAAAACTTTAATTATAACTATGTAATCTTCAACTCCATCAAAGGCACCAGAGAATATCATATTAGCTAAATAAACAGGAAGTGCAGTATAAGCAACTTCAGACTTAGAAATGACAGACATCTATCTGGCTACCTGGACCATCACCCAATGTTCCTCTGCAACATTGGCTCATCTATCTTCAGTCTATAGGCCTAGAGTCTATATTTTAAATGCCATATACTGTAGGTCTTTGAAGTGTTTGAAGATTACCTATCTAATTGAAATATATTTTTGTATGCTTACAAAAACCTAACTAACATAACTAAGTTTGGTTATATTCTAGATGACTATTAATCTGCATTTCTTAATTACACATTACAATTTTAAAGGAAGTGCATAAACGTAAGAGTGGAAGTATATATACAATATAACAAAATTGACCTTAAATTTGTATCAGTAAACCAAAATCCATACCATTGTAAAATATTTTGAGATTAACAGTTGATTTTTGGATTAAAGTAAATTCAATAATTTATCTTTTTAAATCATTCCTCTATCGGTAAGGTTTTAACTTTAACATAGAGTTTGCCTTCATTGGCATAAGACTAGCCATTTGATCAAGAAACTGCTGTTGCCTCAACTGCTTGACAGTGTGGTGTTTAAAGTGAACGTACAGGACCACAGAAGTGACCACTGAACTTTGTCAGACCAAACTGAGACGGTCCTTCAGGTTCCTGCTTCACAGAGGATGCTGCCAGACATTCTTAGGACTCGAAGGGAAACAACTGAAGAACTCTGCCAAGAGCAGAACAGTCCTTCAAATTTCCTGCTTCACTAAAAAGACTCTAGCCTATAGGCCTAGAGTCTCTCCAGACTGCCAGGCATTCTACAGGACACAAGGACAAGTGACTGACAAACTATGCCAGAACAGGCAGAGCAGTTTTTCAAATTTACTGCTTCACTAAATGGTACGTACACCAGAGACTAGGCCTGTAGGTAGAAAATGGATGCCCTACCATTACAAAGAAACATTG
Organism: Sigmodon hispidus; assembly: GCA_004025045.1. Classification (NCBI taxonomy): domain Eukaryota; kingdom Metazoa; phylum Chordata; class Mammalia; order Rodentia; family Cricetidae; genus Sigmodon; species Sigmodon hispidus. The sequence goes on along the minus strand of PVIH01000812.1, from coordinate 133,701 downwards.
GGTGACTGTCCAGGTAGCCAGATGTCATCTCTATCATTTCTAGATTTTGGAAGTTGTTTGCACTTCCTGTTTACTTGGGAAATATTATATCCTTCTGTGATCTTTGATATAGTTGAAGATTAGATAGTTGTAAGTATAGTTTTCTTTAGTTATTATAAAAGGTATATTAGATATAAAACTTTAGACTTACAAGGATAAGGTAGATGATAGAATATTTTTTTTAATTTTGCTAAATACAAATAGACTAGATATTGTAACTGTAATTCTTGCTTGATAGCTGTTTTGTTACATATAATTTTGCTATATTGAAACTGAAACCTTCCTTTTTGATTTGACAGAAAAGGGAAAGTGATGTGGAATGTCTTTCTGTATGTTGTGAATATCATTCGTTATGAAAAGAATTGTCTTGGCCTATGGCAGGCATCTTAGAAGTTGGCAGGGAAATTAGAGCATAGATAAGGGAAGGAGGGTAGAGTCAAAGGAGATACCACCCAGTTGCCCAAGAATCAACATGTAAAACTAACACAGGTAAGCCACAGGCCATGTGGCAGAACACATTAATGGAAATAGGTTGAATTAAGATGCAAGAGCTAGCTAGCAATATGCCTGAGACATAGGCCAAACAGAATGTAATTAATATAAGCGTCTGAGTCATTTTGGGGGGCCTAAGCAGTGCCAGACTGGTCTAGACCTTAGGACTAGCCCAGTCCAGAAACTTATTATTACACCTTCTTTTTGATTAGTCAGAAAAGGGATAGTGCTATGAGATGGTCTTTCTGTATGTTGTGAATATGTGTTGCTACCATTGGTTAATAAAGAAGGTGTTTTGGCCTACGGAAAGACAGCTTACAGCCATGCAGAAAATCCAAGCAGAGAGACAGAAGCAAATGCCACCCAAGAAGTAAGATGTAATGGAACACAGGTAAATGTAATGGATCATGTGGCGATGCATAGATTAATAGATAGGTTGAGTTAAGTTGTAAGAGCTAGTTAACAATAACAATGAGCCATACCAAACAGTTTGTAATAAAAAACATTTACAAAGGTAGATCTAATTCATGAAACATTAACTTTTCTCATTTTCTTCCCATCTCCTCATCCCTCACACATATCAGCAGTATGCACTCAGAGAATGGATACTGAAAATTGCAAAAAACTCCAAAGACAATTCCAATCAAATCAAATATACATGTTTCTCAAAAAGTTAAAAAAAAGAAAAATAGAATTGCTGTCATGATAGTGTGATAATGTCATACAGTAGACTAAGTGGTTGCTCAAACTGATTTTCAGCATAGGCTTTCAATATGCAACATATCAAAAAAAAAATTAGAAACCAGGGGAAATAGACTAAAATGCATATATTGTTCATCCTTAGAAATTACACATAAAACTAGAAGCTAATGATATAAAGAAAATGCCAAAAGAGGCAATTTAATCCAGTGGGTTCAATTTCATTTCTTCATTTGTTTTTTACTAAGCCTTTGAAGTGGTCCTCATTTTTTTTCTATAAAAAATTGCTAAATAATGAAGTTTAACCTATTATTTGCCATAGAACAACTGAGAATCTGTCCAAATAGGCAGCAATCTAGTTCCCACCCTCACCCAGTTTTCATCAAAGTATTACTTGGTAACCATCAGTTGATATTTGGCAATGGTTGGCTATCTCTTGATACATAAAGTGTATAAATTCTACCTCCGAAATTAGAGTCTGAGCTTAGACAAAATTGTTCATGAATTTCCTGTTGTTTCTTTGCAATGCACATTATTATCTTTCCCTTCAGCTGCTGATAGATAAACTTAAAAATACTTTCTGCTATCCTGAAGACTAATATCTCCTCCAATGTAGTCAAAATAATTGTAAAGGGTAAGATCAACCTCACTTAATTACTTAAAAACTCTGGTTTAGTTAAATAACCTACTTAAATTAGAAAAAGACAGATGAAGCATCCTAACAATGGATGATAATGATGACTGTGTACCAGAGATGGCTCTAAACTCTGTCAATCAATTTGCTACAGCCTTACAACCATGCATTCTCTTTACAACTCAGAAAGCTAAGGCACAGAGAAGCTAAATGACTTTCCCGCAGTCATATAACTGAGTCCAGCTCACTGCCAGCAGGCATGCTCTGATCTCATGTGGACACCACTAAAAGTTGCTGACTGTTAATTCAGAAAATCAATGCTGACCTTTGTTGCTATAAACTCATTGAAAATTTTTATCTATTCCTAAGCTGAACAAAGTGAATCAAACTCCTTTACCTGCCCAAGAGTAAGTGGAACAGCATCCTGTGTGTGAGTTCTCCCAATTTTGATGATCTGCTCAAACTCTTTGGATTTTGCACTGAGCGCACTGTGCAGCTTCTGTAGACCTGGTAACAAGACCTCATGAACTTCCACCGCAGCGGCGATGTGCATTGCTGTGGGGAAGGTGTCATTTGAGCTCTGTGGGGAATTTTCAAAAGAAATGGAAGATGTTAACTCAAAGGTAAGGAAAAAGGACCTGAAAAACCAACAAGGTGACTATTCAAAACCCACTATACACAGTACTCAACAGTGTCCATGTGGCAAGTAATAGGTCAGCTGGTGAAATAAAAAGCAATCTGGCTTCCTATAAAGAACAAGAGCTCTGGACATTATACTTATTATAACTAAGTATGCTAAATCCACTATACATTACAAATGCTCCCTAACAAAGGAAAGTAGATATTGAGTTAACAAGTCCATTTGAAGGTAGTAATGTGTCCCAGAATGTAGCCATTCTTTAATAAAACATTTACTCAGTAAACTAGAGAAAAATTCTGTAAGGTAGAAAGCTAAAACAAGTCAAGCTGTCAAGGAAATAATGTGACCTGCAAAATATTTCGAACTTGTGAACCTGGCAGGCAGGTGTGTACACTTAGTACACGGCGGTCCTCATACTTTTGAGGTACGATGTAATTTTAAAATATTTATTCACTAGTCACATATTTTAACTGTTTTTTTATGACAATCATCAAAGCACTTTCACAGATCGGTAAACAGCACAATGATCACTCATGCACCTACCACCTAAAGCTAACCACAAATCAAGCAATGCGCATTCACTCTTGTGATACCTGTTTCTTCATCCTATTACACCATTCTGAAGCAGATTTCAGACTATAAATTACGTTTAATAAACCATATTTAAAGGTAATACTGAGCTTTAAAAGTACTTTATAAAATCAACTATATAAAAGCTTTGCTTTGTGGGGGAGAGGCAGTGATACAGGTTTCTCTGTGTAGCCCTGGCTGTCCTGGAACTCACTCTGTAGAACAGGCTAGCCTCAGACTCACAGAGATTCACCTACCTCTGCCTCCTGAGTGCTGGGATTAAAAGCATGTGCCACCATTGCCCAGCCCTTCTGGCTGTCCTAGAACTCTGATTCAGAGATCTGTCTGCCTCTACCTTGCCAGTTCTGGGATTAAAGAAAAACACCACCACTGCCCAGTGAAAGCTTTGCTTTTGGTACTTAAGAATACATTAGACCAAGCACCCAAGTCCCAGTTCCTTTAAAAAACAAATTTCCACAGGTTGAAGAAGGAAAAATAAATGATATAGAATATCTATCTCAACTGTAGATATCTTACCATGGCAACACATAAGGCTGTGGGTTCAGAGAAAAAAATAGCAGCATGTCCAAAGAACCCAAAAGCCAGTCGAACAGTGTTGTCAAATTCAGGCAATCTTAATAATATATATAAAAAATATAGGGTTATAACTGAAGGAGCAAGCCACTGTGAATATAGTGCTAAACACAACTGAATAAATGAATAAATAAAAAATGGAAGAACACAACTTCCTTACAGAAAAATGCCAACCAATAAATGTAAAAGGAAGGGAAACTGAAAATGATTAAGACACCACGGCAGTAAACAGCTCAGGTAAACAGCTGCCTGGCATGCTGAGGCCTTGGATTCTATCCCCAGCACTGCAAACAACTAAAACCACCATAAGACAAAACAACAAACCACTACCACAGAAGCTAGTCAATGAGGGAGACCCACTGACAAATATTTCTCCTTCTTAAAGGGAGATTATTTCCAGTCTAAATGTATCTCTGCTAACTTCTGCAGGGAATCTAATACATAGCAATGAGAAGGGTCTCTCACTTCTGGGAAAGTGCCTCTAAAACTCATAGCCTCTGTGTACACATCAAGTAAAAGCACTGCTATCCCTACAGACTATGTATCTACAGCTTATCGAACCCTAAAGGTCAAAGTGAACATCTATGGGAAACTGGGAGAAATCATAAAAGACGCCTGTTTAAGAGTATGGTGCCGAGAGCAACTTTTTAGTTCCAGTAACTGAAGCCAGTCATAAAAGACATTAGCATTACAGGAGGTAGTAAGCAAATGATCTGTTTTCACAAATCTATCCTGAAATAGAATGTTCTAAATAAATGAAACAATCAAAATGTATATACACTAAACCAAGATGTCCTAACAGTGATTGTTTTACAAAGTTTGAAACCAGACAGCATTCCTGGAAGAAATAAACTTAAGTCTTTTCTAATAAAAAACACACAAGCTGGAGAAACTCTACTTGTTAAAAAAGTGCATGCTTGCCTTATAAGCACACCTCCCATATGCTTGTCAATCTGTCCTGATAGAGCAGAGAGCATGCACCCACCTGGCTCTTATTAACATGATCATTGGGGTGCACAGGCTTCTTGCTGCCAAGTTCACCTCCTAACATTTCAATTGCTCTATTGCTAATGACTTCATTTACATTCATGTTTGTCTGGGTTCCTGATCCAGTCTGCCACACCACCAGAGGAAAGTGATCATTTAGTTTACCTTGGGCTACCTGCAGAAAATAAAAACAAAACCAATATAATTGACAGTAAGTCTTTTTAAAATAAGGAATATTGGTATTTATTTAGCTACATAAAATAACCATGATAGAGTACAATTCTGCTACCAGAACGATTTTCTAGATGTCAGTTGTTTCATATTCTAAACGGCTTGCTAATGATTTCAAGACAGTTAAAGGCAGCCATAACACAAGCCTAAATATCTGTGGCATCACTTTTCTAATTACAGTTACTTTGCAGCATCAAATTTTATATATTCAGAATGACGACAACTCACTAGCTTCAGACGGGAACTGAATGAAAATCAGTCTTGTTTTCTGTGATGCCTGCTGCAGTGGGGGAGCAGGGCTGAGGCTGTTAGGATGATGTCTTCACACATATTTACTGCTGTTGCAGTAATGGGACTTTACTAAGAGCTACCTCAGGCAAGGATGTCCAATGAGTCACAACTGCAAAATGGGAAGGAAGCACTGCCCAGATCTGCCCCAATTTATGTCATATTTCTCTTTGTAATTTTTAATTTATTTTGTGTGTACATGATCTGTGTGCACAGGGACGCCAGAGCATGTTTGTGTGGAAGTCAGAGGACAACTTTGTAGAGTCAAGAGCTTTCCTTCTTTGTACATGGATTCTGGGAATCAAACAGGTCTTCAGGCCTGTGCAGCAGGAATCTTTACCCACTAAGCCATCTCACTGGCCCTGTGAGAGTTTTAAATTCTCAATTTATGTGATAGCTTTTAAACTGTAGGCTTTCTAAAACAATGACTATGTATTTTCGCTATAAAGTGACTTAGAAGATCCGAATTTATTGGAGAGCTCCATTAACCTGAATAACTGGCTCCTTTTCCGGGTCTATGAATGTCACTGGTCATTTGCCTAGAGAACTGTGAGAACAAAGAAAGTATAACTCCATCACAGATCAGTACTACTCCATTTGCTTGTCAGCACCTGTTTCCCCGTCCCTTGCAAAATGTGTGTGTTCACGAAGCCCTCATTAACTGGAATCCAACCAATTACAGGATGAAAACTTTTTAAATGCTGAGGTTGTATTAAGCATGTACCCCTCCCTGCCTGGAACAGAGCTTCACAACTTACATAGCATTTACTGTCCGGCTATTACAAGTTAAATGAGAACAAAAGAATGAAAGAGAGCACAGACTTCATCACATATTTTGCAAAAGGAATGTGAGCATCTGGATTCTACTACCCAAGCTGCAGAGGGTGGGAAGGTGCATAGGGAAACACATAATGACTGTGTCAGGGTATTGGATCCTCTAATACTGGAGTTGTGAGCTGCCATGGGGGGATTGGGAACTGAATCTCAGTCCTATGAAAAAGTAGACACTGCTCTTAACCATTGAGCCATCCCTCCAGCCTCTTTAATTTTTTTTTCTTAAAACTATATAGCTCAATACAGAGACTTGATAAGATGTAAAATTACCCAGAAATGTCATTGCAGGATGTTTTAAGCACCATATTAAATCCTCACTGAATAATATTGCCACCCTACCCTGAAATTTATAGACCTGAGACTTCAGAGTGCTTTTTCCTCCAGGTAGAGCTAATTGCTACACAGTGGACATGGGGACTTTGATGCCATTATGCAAACATGCTCATCATCTCCTACCTCATCCGCAGCCTTCATTATTGCACTAGCAATCTTTGGATCAAGACCATAATCCTGGTTTACTTCAGCAGCAGCTCGCTTCAAGATGCCAAAAGCTTTAATGACTGGGATCTAAAATTGGTCAGAAAAAGACCGTAAATTTGCAATTTTAAATAAGCATGAAAATTTGATATTTTATGCAAATGTAAAAACAGTACCAATACTGTGACCCTCAAAAGTTTAGAAAGCAGAAAAAATTATCTAAGTAAATAATGAACTAACAGAACAGGACAAACCTCAAGGCATGTATATATGTATACATACCTATAACCAAAATACACATATGCACACAGAAATTTTTTTTTCCTAGTTCAAATTATTTTCTTTATTTTTATTTATATATTCATTATTTGGTGACTTTACATCATGTACCCCATCAAACTCAGTTATCGGATCTCTCAGATTCATACCCACTCTTATGGGTCATGTGTTCCTCTGGAGGGAATGAGCTCCAAGGTGCAGGTCCAAGGTGCTTCAGATCCCAAGCTGTTCAGTGGTTGTGGTTTGCAGCTTGAGTATGCTTTGCTTTTTGTTTAAAGTCCACTAATGAGTGAGTACATCCTCTGCTTCTGGGGAACACTCCTCCATTATTGGTAGGAGTGTAAACTTGTTCAGCCATTTTGGAATGCAGTATGGTGGTTTCTCACAAAACTGGGAATCAATCTCCCCAAGGATCCAGCAATACCACTCTTAGGCATATACCCTAAACACACACATTCACACCCCAAAAGCATTAGCTCAACTATGTTCTTAGCAGCATTATTCATAATAGCAAGAACCTGGAAACAACCTAGATGCCCCTCAACTGAGGAATGGATTAACAAGCTGTGGTACATCTACACAATGGAGTACTATTCAGCAGTAAGAAAATTTGCAGACAAATGGGTGGATATGGAAAAATGTTTATATAAGGACAATGCCAATAATGACTGTGCTTCATGGAGGTATACTGTAAAATATGTGTTTATTCTACACAGTATGTGTCCAAATAAATAGTATTCAGTCATTTCCCCTAATAGATGCTGCATCATCATTCTAAACCTGACTTCAAAATAACCACAAAAAAGCTGGGCATGGCTGGTGAGCACCTGGAATCTTAGCACATGTAAGGTCAGAAAAGAAAATTGTGGGTTTGAAGCTAGCCTTGGCTACACAGTGAAGAGGAAAAGGAGAGGGGGAGAAAGAGATAAGTAGGAGGATTAAGAAGAAAAGAATTTGAGTATTGAAATAAAAATGCTTGCCAACTGTGAAATCCTGACAAAAATAAACATTTTGGCTGTCAACTTGATCACATTTGGAATCACCTAAAACCCAAGCAGCTGGCATGTTGTGGAGTATTTTCTTGGTGGATCATTTGAGGTCAGAAGACCCACCCTAACTCTACACCACGCCTCCTAGTGACAGACCATATTAAAAAAAACAGCATCGAAGAAGGAAGTTGTTGTTTTTTTGCCTGTTTGCTCTAGCTCTTACTGGCAAGCTCATCTCTCCTAATGCTGAGATATTCCTTCACTGGTTATTAAAACCTACTTCTTCAGGATTCCAACACAGATGGAAATGTAGCAGCTTTCCAAGAATTCCCTGGGACCCAGCAGCAGATTGGGACAGCTGAGATATCCAGTGTTGAAATTGATCCATGGCCTATATCAGCAGTCAGCTATTGCTGAGCTACTCAGATCATAAGCTGTAAATCACTCACACATGCAAGCTGTCACTCTCCCCACCCCACCCCACACACATAGAGGCACACACATCACTTCTGTTCCTTTAGAAAACTCTGACTAATATAGCCAGCCCATTAGCAAATTATTTAGTTAAAATCCCAAAGTATTCAAAGCCTTAGCTGAAAGTATCAGTATTCTAAAACTTTAATAGGTTCTTGACATCTTAATGAATGAGAATTACTTCAAAAGTTCTCTCATAACTTTACATTTTAATTTTAAAAAATATTTGTAAGATAATAAGACTCCTGTAACTACAGCTGAGCTCTAAGCCAACATCTCCACGGAGCCACTTACTGGCATACGCTCTGTCGCACCTCCGATCTTAAAGTTCATCGTAGATCTCACAGTCTGGGCACCATAATACTTATCATTTGGGACCTGTAGTTCACCGAAGGTGTCATATTCTATACGAAAGGAATTTTGACTTGCCTAAAGACAGGAATAAGACATTATTTTAGCTTGGAAAGAAATCCAGGATCAAAACAAACAAAATCTTGATCAGTTGTAAGGAGAAGAAAAATTTAATAAGTATCACAAAGACATAAAATTCCATCTTGATACTCTATTCCTCACTTTCAGTTTTCTTTTAAAAATTTCACATCTATATTTATAAATTCAGATGTTAAAAAAGCTTATATAATTAATATACTGTTTACAGAAAGTCTTTGAAATTAAAAAAAAAAACTGTGCCTATTACTAGTCAAGATCTGACTGATTCAGACCTCATTTAAAGTTTATTTTACTTTAAAATTTTGAAAAGTATAAAACTTTGAGATTTTTAAGTTTACTTAAGCAAAGCTAAAGTTTAGCCTAACAGTCACTACGCCTGAGACAGTAATGACACTATGACCAGCTGAGACTGGACGGCAGACAACCACAGACAGCCGTGCTGTCTCCTACAAGTCAGCTTGCATCTGTAAGTCTGCATCTGCAGAAAAGCCATGGGCTAAGTCAGAATACAAAGGGTATTCAGTGAGACACCCTTTTTTGTATTCTTGGTTGTGAACCTAGCCTTTAATAGCTGAGCCATCTCTCCAGCCCAACACACCCTTTCTTATGAGATATGGCAGAGAGCAGTAGGGGATGCCAGATGTCTCTCTCTGATCTTTGCATAAGAAGTATGCGTATATCATACACACAAAACAATATGCATCATTGTTTATTATATAATTATAAATTATATTATATACTATAACTAAATATAATCAGATGGTTTCAATTTTTTTAATCCCTAAGTAACTGCTTTAGTACATAATCAACTGACAAGAAAAAGCTAATTTGTAGTTTTCTCCTAAGACTAGAAAGAATCACAAAAACATTTTAAATGACAAAGGCTTAACTTAAGGCTGCATGAAGAGAAAAACTGTCATCTATCCAGGCTCTAGGCAAACAGATATATAAGGACTGACCTCAGTCAATAGGAAGCAATATTTAATAGTTTTTATGTATTGCTTCATTTGATCTTACAAGTACCTCAGGAGTCCAAAATTAAAGGAGACACTGAAAGATTAACAACCAGAAAATCACCCAAACAGCAGTAGACAGTCTGGACTGACACTGTGGTGTGTCAGTCTCTGAAAGCTGAGTGGGCTCTTTTCTGTCATCATTCCCTGAAGCTAAGGAAAAGACAACAATTCTCAGCAGCCCCAAGCCCTTGAGTGACACCTGTCCTGTAAATTTCACCAACTTGTTTGCCGCCCTGTAACCCACAGATGACTTTTTCATATGGGAGAGTCACAAGTTAAGTAGCTTGTATCACAACCTTTGCTTCAGATATCCTAAAAAGCGTTCTTATGTTAAAATACACTTTAGAATAAATGGGTGACAACAATAGCAAACATCACCAAGCCTTCTTTCTTACCTTCTTGGATACTACCAGGATGTTGGATCCCAAGGGAGACCAACTTTCATCTAAACTTTATGAAATTAAGTTCCAGGCTTTAAATTTTTATGATCACCTTCTGTGTTCAAAATTACTAAAATTTCATCATTAAATATCAAGAATGTATCTTCTAAATGACTATAATATTTAGAATAAAAAAAATTGACAAAATTCCTTTTAGTCATGCTCTTCAGCTTTAAATCTTAAGAAAAAAAAATTAATTCAAATCAGGTTTGATTCCTTAGAAGGGAAACTTACTAGCTAAGCATTTGCTTAGCAAGCAGGAAACAATAGGCCCAAGCAGCAGCATCACAAACGCAAAAGAAGAGATGGAGGTGCATTCTAGGATTTTAAAATTAAAGTACTGGAAAGTAACCTATAGCTAAAATCACAGTCTTGATCATTAAAATATACCCAATGTAGAACAGACGCAAATACTGCTGCATCTCAGCACATAGCAAATTCTTCCAAAAGCTACTTCTTACCTTTAACCTGACACAAAGAGTCACCAGAAAGACAAGCCTCTGGGCCTACCATGAGGGTACCTGAGATGGGAAGACCTATCTTAGTGATATGCAGCTTCACTGTGTAGGTGGCATCATCCCATGCACTGGAGCAGATAGCCAGTATCCAGTGCTCAGCCCTGAAATCATACACACAAAAGCAATACTACACTGTATTATCAGTACTTGTATAGTTAGGCGTGTATATATTATATGGTTTTAACAAGATGTCCCCCATATTCTCATTCTCGGGCATTTAAATGTTTGTTCCCCAGATGATAGCCCTGTTTGGGGAAGCTCAGGAAGTGTGGCCTTGCTGGCAGAAGTGTGTCACTGGGGAGCATACAAACTAGTGCCATTTTGAGTCTGCTCTCTCTGCATCTGTAAGTTTTCTTGGTCACGATGTTTTATCACAACACAAAAGTAACTTAAGACACACACATACACACACACACACACACACACACACACACACACACACACACACACAGAGAATAGCCACTATAAAAAAAAGAGTGAGAGACCGTGCCTTTGACATGGATCAAGAGACGGGTACATGGAAGGGGTTGAGGGAGGAAGGGAAGGGAAAATTTAAGCAACTACATTTTCATTTTAAAAATAAAATAATTTCAAAGGGATAAAGCAAGCTGAGTGCCAGCATTCCGCTCTCTCTGCTTCCAGGCACCCAGTTACCCCAAGTGCCATGCCTGCCCTACCATGCTGTACTGCACCCCTACAACATGAATCAAACCTTCCTTCCTGAAGTTGCACAGCAGAGCCTCTGACCCTCTGAGCCATCTCTACAGCCCCCACTTATATAATCATCAACAGCCTCTAAATTCTAAGTATAAATGAACTATCTTATTTACAAGGTCCCAAACAGAAAGAAGGCAGTCAGTGCGTCATACCTCCACATGATGCACTTCGGGTGAACTTTGGGGTGTTCCTTTAAATAACAGGCAACGCAGGGCCTCCAGGGTTATGTGAATTTCTCAACACTAGAGAACAGCTTTTAACAAAATCAACAGATTTGTTGGAAATGACAACAGGGTTAAAGGGCAAAAAATGTCCTTAGAATTATGGAGAAAGAAAACTATCTTGATTCTATTTGCAGATATTACAACCAGAAGAGCAAAGGGGTGCTAGGTTTTTACATTTGCCACTGTACATTCACTCCACTTTCCTATTCTAGTAACCAAACTTTACACAAAAAGAACCACTCATCTTTAAGAGATTTTCTTAAATGCATCGAAACCACCAGAACTAAGTTCCAAGATCTGAGTTTTTAGTAGTTTTTCATGATTTATGTTATCGAATGCACAAGCATGTGTATGAGTGTGTGCATGCACATGTCAAAGCCATAAGAGAGTATTGCAGATCCCTAGAGCTGGAGTTACAGGTGGGTATGAGTTGCCTAACACAGGGTCTGGGAATCAAACTCCTGTCTTCTCCTCCATCACTGGAGCCATCTCCAAGTCCTAGACTTTGTAACTTTCAGTATAGTGCTGTTATTCAAAGTTTCTTTTAGTCCAAAGACATCTTGGCCCTTTGAAGTATACTAGAGAAGTTACATTAATGAGGACAGTGCTACATAGTGTTTTCCCAAGTTCAGTCTTTTTGAGCCACTGTAATTATCTCAATTTTACTTCTGGAAATTGAGGCACAAAGACAAGCTACCTGAAAACCACAGAAGGATTTGAAATCACTTCACACTGCAGATGGCAAACTAATCCTCAGAGCGGTCTTCCACACTAGTCACTTCTCAGGCTTTTTCTAACATTTAAACTTCCTAAAGCACTCTAAACAGCAAATGAAGCATGTCATACTTTGGACTTGGCCCTTTAACTTCCTTAGCTGTCTCTCCAACAAAATACGAATTCAGCTACAGTCTGGTCCTATCCAATCCCATCAGGCATGCTTCAGAGTTCTTATGTTCATATGTCCTTATTTATGGATTTCAGAGTTTTACAAAAGTTTTGAAGAGAAAACACATGTAATCTCACAAGCTAAATAGTCAAATTCGTAAGAAATAGAGCCTTTCCGTTCAGAAGACATTCCAGCTTCACCCACCTCGAGGTCCTGAACGCTAGAGAGTGTACCTTGCAAAAATCCACTGTGTTCGGCCAGTCAGGCCTGCTACCTGGACGGGAGGGGGCTGCTCCTTTCCCCGGGCTCTCCTCCGTTCCTGCATTTCCTGCATCCTAATCCGTCCCTGAAACTCCTGCATCCATGTATCCAAATCCGTCCCCTCTCCCCCTGCAACCCGGGATCCTCTCCCATGCAAGCACTGCCCCAGAGGGGTCCACGGCCCAGGGACTCTGCAAGCTCAGGCGTGGGGCACATCTGCTCCGACGCCCATCCAGCCTAACCGGAGCGAGTCCCTCAGTGGTGCGCGCGGCACCAGCACACCCGGCTGGAGGCGGCGCCCAGGGCGGAGGGCAAGCAACGCGTGCGGGCGCAGAGCCCAGGCCCTGCCCGCGGGGACAATCGGGACATGCAGACATGAAGGTCACACCGGGGAAACCCAGGCCGGGATGCTCGCTCACCATTCGCGCGACGTTCTGAACACACCGCGGGAGCGTGCCTGCTTCTCCTGAGACTGCAGCACCGGAGGACGGGGGCCGCAAGGGGCGACGCGAGCGGGCAAGGAGTCGGAGTGCGCTGTACATGGTGCTTGCAGTGCGTGGGTGGAAAGCTGAAGCTCAGCCACGCCCCCTGACGACGTCAGAGCCCGATCACTCTCATATCCAATCAAACGCCTCAGGCTGAGCTTGTGAGGCGGGACTAAATATGGCTGGCCAATAATAACTGAGAGGGCGTATTGACTTCCCTGGGCGTGTAGGGCGGCTGTTTGAAGTCTTCAGGTTTATGGGAAACTAGTGAGGAAGGAATTATGGGAAAAGAGATGAAGCGGATGGGCGGGTCTTTCAGCAACAGCGGTTGCAAGGAGGCCGGATTACTACCTGGTAACCCTGGTGGTTCTAGGCCCATAAAATAGCTTAGAACGTATTATCAAGTTATTATTTATCCTGCAACCAACCATGATGTGAATCCGTTTCTTTCAGATCCTGCCTTTTTAGAAACTGCCACGAACTTTAGACAAGGAAGCAGTTATTTATGGACACCACTTAAGTCTGCTTTTAGTTATCATTTTGGAGTCTTTCAATTTTCCTGTCTTTTAAAACGTGCTCTGATACCGTTTTTTAATGTGTTCACAATGTTTGGGATTTTTTTTCAGAGGTTTTGGTTGTGTGTGTGTGTGTGTGATTACTGGTTAATGTGTAGGCTTTCAGGCTAAAAAAAGAATATTGATTTGATGATGAGTGATATAAAATTTAATCTGAGTCATCATTTTAACTAATTTAATCTCTTCTTTTAGCTTTCTTTTGCAGAACCAGAGAATTGTTCGCGGTATGGTGGCTCCAACTTATAATGAAAGCATTCTAGAAGCCACTGTAGGGAGGCATTGAATTCAAAAACAGTCTGGGCTTCATAGGGAGCCTGTCATGAACCTGCATGATAGCATTGACATGCATCCCAGCACTTCAGAAATGAGGGTAGGAAGTATAGCAGTTCAGGGCCATCATTGGCTACACAGAGTTTGAGGCCAGCCTGGGAATGGGACACCCTGTCTCAAAATAAGACAAAGGAAACAAAATAAGAATGAGACTAATAATTGAGCTAAAATCACAATAATAAAACCAACATCATTTTTTCAGACTTCAGAATCTCGTCTCCTCCTCTCAACTAATAGTTGAGATATTCCTAGAATATTCGGTGAAAAGGTGAAACTAACTTTGCTTTAAAAGCTGAGGTGGGCTACAGATCTGGGACAGGTTCCCTAGGCTCTTTATAGACCCTTGACGTGATGCTCATTCATGTGCTCTTTTTTTTAAACATGTCACCTGAAGTGAGTGACTATGTGTGTGTTTGGGGGGGGGGACCTCCAGGAATTCTTAATGAAATAAAAGATACATTTCTAAACTTGGGTGACATTTTCTTCTCCCCCTTCCCAAAGGCTCTCATTTTCTTCATATGCCCTTCCAGTTTATCTGTGTATATTGCTTCAGTTGCTAATACACAGTGATTTTACAACTTTATTTCAGGACTGGCATGATGTTGCACCCCTTAGATCCCACACTAGGAAAGCAAGGGTCTGTGGATTTCTGTGTTAAATGCTAATATGATCTACACAGTCAGTTCCGGGACAGCCAGAGCTACATAATAGACTGTGTCTCAACAAAAAAGGCATTTGGTGCTCACCATCAAGGCAACATAGATGCACATAAAACTTGAAAAAGCTTTTTAAAAAACTTACAAACACACAGAAACAGATCAAATGAAGATTCTTGGTAACCACCTTTTCTGTAGTAAGTTCTGTTTGCTACCTGCAGACATGGGCATGGCTCTTTTAAGAGGCACTGCTACTGAACACCTGTGGTGGGGGCACTACTCAATAACAGCTTGGAGCCAACAAATTCCCAGAGCTAAGGTGGTAAACATGGTTCCAACTGATACCTCCAGCATGAGGCTAAAGTGGGGAAGAACTAACTGCCAACTGTCTTTCACTGGCGCCATTCACTAAGCTGAGCAGTGCCAATGACTGAAATAGCAATTTATGATTTGTCTCATTCAATCAAAAAACAGATGCTCAGTAAAAACAAATTCAGACAAAACCTCGAAATGGGTTACAGTATTTTTAAAATGTGCAAAGCCTTAGTAGAGGGGTGTAAAGGTATAGATAGAATATATATGTATATATATATAAATGTCCTTAAAAGGGGAGTAATGAAATATAAAAGAAAAAGCCACACAAAGATGAAATACACACGGAGAAACTGGATTCTGTATCTTAATGTGTTATCATTGAATTTTTGGCTGCTAGGAGACACTGGATTATGAAAGCTGCTAGACTAAAAAGACAACCTATATATTTTAAAAATAACTTGACTTAAAGATGGAAGTGAAAAGGTGTGTTGTTTGGGAGGATGTTATGCTTTTATTTCCACAGCTATGGTTTGATCAAGGAAGACCCCTCAGAATCCTGACTACAAGCATAAGAGACAAACGTTAAAAAAAAAAAAAAAGAAAGAAAGAAAAAGGAAAAAGAAAAAAACCTACAAGACATGTAACAAATATTTTAATTGCTCAAACATAAGACTAAATCATCTTTAATTGACTTTGGCATACCACATATTTTATATTTGTATGTTACATTTGAAAGTTTACGGGGACCCAACACCAGTGAAAATGATGGCCCAGATGATCCAACATCTCAGAATTCCTCTGCTGCAGTTTGTGAGTTCTGTATCTGGAACAGCTTTAAGGCTGCTGGCTGAGATGATCCTGCCTCACAAAATACTTCATTTAAAACCTAACAATTATGCTGATTTTTCTCAAAGTTTCCCGATGATGCCAGTATCCACAAACAATGGGAAGTAGTCTAGAAATCAAAGCCCACATTCCCAAGTGATGGGGTATGGGTGAGTTTTAGTTATTCAATGAATTATTAATGTTTGTCATTGTTTAGGGGCTTGATTATAAGTTGTTAGTAAACATAGTTAAAAAAGCAAAACAAAAAAGTTGAATTCAAAGATCTCTTTCTAAAGGAAAAAGGGAAGATATTTAAATGATAGAGGAAATGGGTAGGTTATTGAATCTACTTTTAAAGAAAATGACAACTATTAATCTGGATTTTAGTTTATTGATACAAATTTAAAGTTATTTCTGTTATATTGTATGTATATATCTACTATTCTTTGGGATAATGTGCTTATAACACTCATTTAAAAATATGTATAGTTAAGAAATACAAGTTAGTAATTAGTCTTCTATGATAAGCAAACTTATAGTCATTTGAAGTATGTTTTCAAGGTGAAACGAGTATATCTGATAGAAGCATATTGTCAGGTGCTGCTCCTGACAGCATCAATTTACTTCAAAGATGATGGACATCGAGGACCCACCATATGGAGTTTTCTTTGTTTATGGCAAAAGCTAACCATTTAGTCAAAGAAACTGACTTTGCCTCAATTGCTGACAGTACATTGTCCAAACTGAACCAGCAGGATGCAAAAGAAAACAGCTACCAAGCTTTGCCAAGACAAGGTAGGATAGTCCTTCAGCAGGGTAGGAATTTCCTGCTTCTCAGAAATGTCTGTCAGATCTACCAGGCCTGTAGGCTGAAGTTGGATGCCCTAACATTACAAAAGAACCTAGAATGACTGCTCAGGTAGTCAGATGTCCCTATCATTTGATAACATTTTACACTTCTGGGGTCTTTGATGAAGTTGAAGACTAGAAGTCATAGTTTCCTTTGTTATGATAAACATTAAAATAGGCATAAAACTTTAGACTCACTAAGATAAGATAGATAATAAAATATTTTCTCTAAATTTGTCAAATCCAGATGGACTGGATATTATAATTATTATAACATAATAATTATTATAATTATTCTTATATTCTATGTTCTATATATATTCTTATATTCTATATTCTTACTAGACAACTGTTTTTTAACTTTATTTAAAAAGTTTTTGCCTATACCCACCACTGCTCCTCCTCCTCTCTCTCTTCCTCCAATAACTCCCTCAACCTTCCCCCTATCCTATCCCCCCATCCATTTCCAGGGACGGCAAAGAATCCCAAGATGAGTCAGTTCAGTACAGCATATCCAGTTGAGGTAGATCTGAGTCCCTTCCCCCAGTCTCAAGGCTGAGTAAGGTTTTCCCCCATAGAGAATAGGCTCTAAGAAGCCAGTTCATACACCAGGAATAAACCCTAGTCCTTCTGCAAGAGGCTCCACAAACTGCCCACATAGTTCAGCTATCATCTACATTTGGAGGGTTTAGAATGTAGTTTCCATGAAAGTTCCTCAGCTGTCATTTCAGAGTTATTGAGCTTCTGATAATTTGGGTCAGCCATCTCTATGGGTCTCTTCCTTATGATCCTAATCCCTTTGCTCAGATACTCTCTCATCTCTCTCTCTTTAGCTGAACCAGGAGCTCAACCTGGTGCTTAGCTATGGATCTCTGCTTCTGCCTCCATCCATTGCTGGATGAAGGTTCTATAATGACAACTAAGGTTGTTATTCATTTGATTATAGAGGAAGTTCCGTTTAGGCACCCTTCCACTATGGCTTGGAGTTCTAGCCAGGGACATCTGGTGGGTTCCTGGATGTTTCCTTAGCACCAGGTTTCTCTCTAACCCCACAATGGCTCCCTCTATCAGATATCTATTTCTTTGTTCTCCCTCTCTTTTGCTCCTTCCACTCAGTCATCTCCTTTTCTCATGATTTGTTCACACCTCCCCTTGCTCACTTCCTATATGATTTTCAACTTACTCAGAATTTCTCTATTTTCCCTGCCCAGAGGAATCTACGGATTTCTTAAGTGCCTCCTGTTACTTACCTGCTCAGGGATTGTGTAGTACAGTCTGCTTATCCTTTACTTTTTTGACAACTGTTTTTGTTACAAAAAATTTACTGTTGTAGAATATTATTTTAAGGTATGTTATTTTTGTTTAATAATGTAAATTTAATGCTGTGGAACATTTGTTTAATGATGTAAAGATATGTTGATTTTGGTTTATGCTGCTGCATTTGTTTAAGTTGGTGAAGCTGCATTACTTGCCTCTTTAAAACACCTGATACCTGATGGTCTAATAAAGAGCTGAATGGCCAATAGCGAGGCAGGAGAGAGAAATAGGTGGAGCTGACAGGCAGAGAGTATAAATAGGAAGAGAAATCTGGGGGGAGAAGTAGAGGGAGGACACAAGGGGCCAGACACCCAGCTACACAGCAAGCCATGAATTAAGAGTGAAAGTAATATTACAGAAGTAAGAAAAGAATAAAGCCCAGAGATAAAAGATGGGATAGTTTAAGCTAAAGAAAGCTGGCTAGAAATAAGCCAAGCTAATACCCAACATTTATAATTAAGAGTAAACCTCCATGTGTGATTGGTTTGTTTGGGAGCTGGGTGATGGGCCCCCTAAAAGAATTAAAGAGTAAAAACAAACAACAACATTTTACTATGTTCAATTTAAACTTTCCTTTTTGATTAGACAAAAAGGGGGGAAATGCTGTGGAACAATCTTTTTGTACAATGTGACTATGTATTGTTCTCATTATTAGTAAAAAGCTCATTGGTTGATGACTAGACACAATTTTTCAAAGCAGAGAGAACACTGGGAAGAAAAAGAACAGATTCAGACAAGTTGCCAAGAGATATAGAGGACATGCTGGAGGACTGGTAAAGCCACAAGCCACATGGCAATATGAAGATTAATGGAAATAGGTTAATTTAAGTTGTAAAAGCTAGTGAGTAACAAGCCTAAGCTATTGGATAAAATTTATAATTAATATGTCTCTTTGTGGTTATTTAGGAGCAGCTGCTAAAACACAGAGAAACTCTGCCTACAGTCATTTTGAACCCTATGTCTGAAATAGAATCCTGCAATGAAAATGATCTTTTTAACTTAATAATATTCTATTTATGAATTTAAAAGTTTATTTACATTTTTATTGTCATTTTTGTGCCATGGCGAATTGATTCTCTCCTTCTCCTATGTGGATGAAGGAAATAAACTCAGATCTTCAGACTTAGTGCAAGTGCATTTATCAATCAAGCTGTCTTCAGGACCCAAGGATGTCTATTTCTATTACTATTTGTTATTTTAAGTTCTTTTTAATATTGGTACCTGTACAAGTTTTATCTGATTAGAGTTACCATTTTATTTTCACTTGCTTGTTTTATTTCTGTTTGAAGTGTCTCTCTACTTCCTACAGCTCAGTTTAACCTTTGAAATCCATTAGGATGAGCTTTGTATGCGTGGGTTATTTAATAAGTTCTAACAATCACCTCTGATACATAAAATATTCCAGGAAATTTTCTTTTTCCTTTTTATAATTTTGATTCTGTTGAAATACCATGTAGACCAAGCTAGTCCTGAATTCACAGTCTTGTTACCTCGATGTGTCCAGGACTGGAATTGCAGATGCATATCATTTAAAATGTATTAATTAATTCATTAAACACTGAAACTTTTTGAGACAGTACCTATGATTGTCCTTTTTTCAAAGAATTGATATCCAAGAACTCCCAACTATTAACTTTTAATTTTATTTATTAATTGAAGTATTTTCTATTTGTAACAGAAATAAAAAATTCCATTTTTGTTAAATAAAATGTATAGAAACATAAACAGGAACAAAGGGTGAAGCATGTAGGGAAGGCAAAATACAAGTGACTTAAATGTGGGAAACTGGCTAAGCTAATTATTGTCAACAATAAAAACTGTATAGACAGCCTTTTTATTAATGGGTGGCACTGTGCATCATTATTTTAGGGTGCAATCTTATGTCTATGTCAAATAGTGTTTTTGCGTTGCTTACAGATGTATTTTTTTAAACTCTGAACTTGTCTGATAGTGGTGACCTGCTTTGTTTTCCTTGACACTTGCTAATATGAGTTTCTAATGTATTTGCACTCTGTTCTTTGTGGAATATGACCTTTGTCCTGCTTTAAGAGACAAGTGCAAACCTACAGGTTTTCTCTTCTGTTCTAAATCACAACTCCCAGCTGACCAGAATGGATAGCACTGTAAAATCTGATCAAATCATTCCGGGGCTAGGATAATAGTACAAGGTTCAGAGTTTCAGTCTAGCAGTGAGGAAAGAGACTGAGTTAGGAGGAACCTCTCTCTTTTAAATAAAGGCCTAGCTTGGGTAATTAATAGGGAGTTTTGTTTTGTTTTTTTGAAACTTGTAAAATTCAACCATAAAAAGCTGAACATATAAGAAAATCCTATAGGAAGCTTATAAGATGGAAACATAAAATTCTCCCAGTAATTGCAGCAAATACTGAAAAATAAGAAAAAACAGTATGGATATGTTTGTAAGATTAGCAATGTGGTACGATAAACATTAAATTATATACGAGAATAAAGTTGGCAAAAACAAAAATCTTTAATTCTTTAAATTCAAGAAAGGGCCATTGGGGCTAGAAAGATGGCTCAGCAGTTAAGAGCATTGGCTGCTCTTGCAGAGAACTCAGTTTGGTTCCCAGCATCTATGCAGAGTGCGCACAAGAACCTGTGGCCTTAGCTCCAAGGAATCTTTTGCATCTTCAGGACTGAAGATACATATATGCATGTTGCCCTCACATATACACATCATTTTAGATACAGATACATCTTGTTTTAAAAAAGAGAAGATAATTACATTGATCCAAAGAATATAAACAAGTCAAAGCAAACACATTAAAAACAAGTTAACAAGAAATGTTAGAATCAAGGGGCAAAGAATAGAGCCCAGAATCTTCCATACATGAAAATACTAAGCTCCTATCAAGAATCCAAAATACCTTAAGAATATGGTAACACTGGAAAAATAATAATATGAAAATGAAAAGTAACAAACCAGAGCTATGTGACAAAATGCAGATGATCTCAAGAAGCATCACATTGAGGGGGAAAATAAAGTAAGCCGTGAACAAAACAAGACCAGTGGTAGCTAGAGAACTTAGCATGCATGAAGCCCCAGGTTCAATTCCTAGTGATGAAACCTGTGTGTGTGTTCATTTATAGTAAAGTTTAAAAACAAGGAGACACAAGATTAGATTATTTCTAAGATATATGTATGATGGTACAGACAACAAAGATAATGACATAATAGTCACTCCATAAGGGGGAGGTCTGGGGAAGCTGACTTCTGGGAAGCTGGCAATCTTTTCCTTCTGGAATTCTGGGATAGGCACATGCTGTGCAGGAAGTTAGTGCACTTACATTTGTGTATAAGTGCTTTACTTTGGGGGGAACAGTTCTTAATTTTTAAAAAGCTCCTATAAAGACATTTTTTTTATATTGATACTAAAGAATTCATGAGTTATATGCTGTTAGTTAAAAGAAAATAAATGGGGTGGAAGGAGGTGTGAAATTTGCCAACATTTATATTGGAAATGAAAGGAAGAGAAAGGGGAAGTGAGGTCAGGTGAAAAGGTAGGAAAGGATATAAAAAGGGAAGAGAAAGGAAGGGAAGAAAGGAGAACTCAGCAGAGAGAGAAAGATGCGGAGATCTTGGAAAGAAGCGGGGTAATGCACACAGCAAAACTGCTGCTAGGTGCTCGTCTCCGGATAAAAGAACTAAAGAGACAGACTTCGTAGAATTAGTCTTCCCTGTGTGCTTTTTGCTGTATCTTTAATTTCATGCCGTATCACCTACTATAAATACTCAGCACCTATAACATATTCACCCAGAGGGGGCGCTATCGAGTGGTGTTTCCTTCCAATTCCTAGCCAAGTGAATGACCCTGTAAATTCTTTGTGTTCTGACCAGAAATTGGAAAGAAATAAATCTTCATTCATGCTTTTATTTTATTTTATACCACAAACCAAGTACTGTAAATCTCAAAAGAAGTAGAAAAGTCAAAAGTTTGATCAGAAGCCCTGAAACCAAACACGAGTCTGGAGATGCTGTTTTCACCATCTCGACCATCGAATCTAGCACAAGCTAGATTCTTTTTTTCTGCGGGGGGTGGGGGTGGGAGGCAAAACAGTTACTTATTTACAGCATCACATACAGAAAACAGTCCTACCAAGTCCAATGCTACAACAACAAAGAGGAAAGTGTGGCCAGCCGGTTGCACATCTACAAATCCTGCACAGGACAAAGTATTAAGATGGCAGAAAGTGTTTCCCAGCAGAGTTGCTTAAAGGCAGCCAGCCCACAAGGACCTTGCAGCAGGGATAAGCTGGAAATCCAGGTCATTGCACTCTCTCTCTGAGAAATGGAAGATGCTTTGGAACATCAGACAACACAAGTTTCATTCACAAACGAAACTAAAACATGCCGAAAAAGAAGAAGAAAAGCCCCAAGACTGCTATTTAAAAAAAAAAAAAAAAGCTGCTGTCTTGTACGCAGCTAGGTTTTTCAAATTTTGGTTGTCGCAATGAATTGTCTCTGAGAGTAGAGCTGATTGAACTTTGAGCTTCTAGAGAGTTAAACGCTATCAAAAGAAGTGAGCTTTGACCAAAACTTTGCTGCTGGCTCACAAAGGCCCCAGGCTTCTGGCAATAAAAAGACTGCAAAACAGCAGCATGTAGGACAGAGAGTTCCAACCTAGACAGCAGTGCTCTGCAGCTATGACCTCTTCTGACACTCAAGGAAAGAGAGTGGCTGTTATCGGCGGGGGTTTGGTAAGACTGTCCAGATGCTTATTGCTCTTTAGACGTTTATTATTATTTATTATTATTATTATTATTATTATTATTATCTCACTAATGATTGTTTATCATATGTAGATTGTTGACTCTAATAGTTAAACCTTTTAATGTTTAAATACAACTATTATAAATATGGCACGCTTTGTGTTACAATTATTAACATAGGAATTGCTGAATTGCCATATGTGAATAGCCATGTACTAATCATGTATGTCTATCTCCCCTTCTACTCTCTCCTTTCCCCTCACTTCCTTCTCAGCATCTTCAATTCTAAGGACTTCTTCCCCGTCCCTTGTGTGTGTGTGTCTGTGTGTGTGTGTGTGTTTCCATAAGTAACAGAGAATATGCAGTATTCATCTTTATGTATTCCCATTATTTCATTTATCCTGATGTCCTCCAAATATACCCATTTTTATTAAAATACCCTAAAACATATTCTTCTTTTAAGATAACAGGATTTTCATTCTTCTTTATGGCTAAATGCTACTCCACTGTGTATATGTACCATATTCTCTTTATCCATCCATTCACTGACAATCATCTCATCAATAAATATAGGTAGCAACATTTGTTTTGAATTGTTTTTTCTTGGAAAGGTATTTTATATCTTCTAAGTATAAGTAAGGATAGCTGTTTTCTTTTGTTGTTTTAGTTTAGTATTTACTAAAAAATAAAATAAAACAAATTGAACTTAATTTTGCTCCCAAATATGGCTATGAGTCTTAGGTCATTTTAATAAAAACTTTTTGTCCCGTTCTGGTTAATAAACTAACTCAGTACTCTCTAAGAAGAAAGGGGTCAAGACATAGCAAATTAATAGTTAAACATATCAGACACGCACTAGTTATTCAGATGAATGAATGTTATTCCTCAACAACTCACTTTCACACCCAAATTACTCGGCAGTTCCAATACGATGGGTGGTGAGTGAGACCCTTACTTTTTACCCTCGCAGGTGAGGTTACATAGCTGTCACTCAAACCTAGTAGATGTGAGATGGTGTTGAATTATTTTTTTGCTCCCAAGGGAAGGAAGGAGTGTGAACATGTGCAATATTTTTATAGCCAAAATCAGCTCTCTCCAAAACAAAACCAAAACTGTACATTTTTCCTCTCTGTAAAACTCTGATACAATGAAACTATTCCAATTATTGAAAACCATTACAGAGAGGCTCCTTAAATTTAAAAAAGTAGAACCTCTTTAAAATCTAGCTAGACTACTTCTTTGTTTACACCTAAAATAATCTTGTCAGTGCTCTGTAGAGAGACCAGAGACCAGCATGCCCGTGTTTACTGCTACAGTAGTCCAGCAGGTAGGTTACAGAATTAGCCTAGGTACCCACCAAAAAAATGAGTGGAAAAGGAAAATGTTACACACACACACACACACACACAGAGAGAGAGAGAGACAGAGAGACAGAGAGGTATTATTCTCCCATAAAGAATAATAAAATTGTGCCTAGAAATGAGAGATGTGATTGCCCACATCTGTAATCCTAAAACTTGGCAGGCTGAGGCCTATGCAGGATGCACAGTAAGACCAAGCATCTCAAAAACCCAAGCAAAACCAAGCATTAAGGAAGATCATCATGTCCTATGGTCGTGGCTCCAGGCCTCTTTCCTATCAAATTGCTGAAGAAAATGAGAATGTATGTGTTCCTGCCTGTGGTTTAAGGTATTACGGATAAAGGAATGAGCACTCTAGTGGGAGGAAGGTAATAAAAAGAATGTGAGATAGCGGTGAGATATAAGAATAGTGCAATAAGTCTGGCCTTTATAAGAAGTCCCTCTCTGGGAACAAACAACCAAACATCCTTGGGCTTTATATGAAGAACATCTATGGAAATTAGGAGGAGACAAGACCAGTTAGAAATCTCTTGTACATCCATGAATTACTCAAGGGTAGCATCAACCATGGCTCTTTAAACATCTCAGAAATCCAAGTGGGGAGGGAACAAATACACGATTGCAGAAGATGCAAAAGTGTGCCAGTTTTCTGTGGATTTCCCCCCTAACACTCAACCCCCTCTGCTGTGAAATTGCTTCCTACACATGCCCTGAGGCTCCCCAGCTGTCCTTGCCGAGTTTGTGTCTGACAGTGATTTCCAGATTCCAGACAATGTTGATGCTAAATTGGTTTCAAGTCTCACTGCTGCACATTGACCTGGAAATCTTTCTACACCACAGCCAGTGTGAACTTAGTCTAGAGAGTGTGTGAAGCCCAGTGGCACAGGAGCATCTGCCACCAGCCAGAGGCTCAGGAAATCCTGCTTTCTTTGGTTTCTATTTCTCTCAGTTTCTTCCTCTCCTGAGTGTTAAGCTCAGCTTTTCTGCCATTTTGTACTCCTCTTACAGAGATTTCTACATTCTTCTCCACCTGCCCTTTCTACTACCAAAATCAAGTCACTCAGAACTTTCACTTCTAAAAGAAATGCCCCTGATGCACAGAACCCAGCAAAGCTCATGTAATCCTGGGTCAAGGTGTTTATAGTGTGTCTTTGGGTCAAGTCTATTATTTCTGCAAATGATACTGATATGTACATACAGAGGACTTGGTGTTAGCCTTTCTTAGTGGTTTTATTTTATTAATACTATAATAAATCTAGTTTCAGTTTTTAGCAATATTTTGGTTTTTTGAAAAGAAATTAATTTCTTTTTGACATTTCCATGATATGTATTTCATTATATTTTGTTTTGCTCGCCTCTTGCTGGCCTCCCTTCTCCCCACAGAGAGCCCCCTTTCTGTTTTTCTGGCATACATACACATCCCTTCACCCCGCTGCTCCCCCTCCCCCATTAGGCCTCTTCCGTCTCGATTTCCTTCCTACTTTCATGCCTCCCCCACATATTTAAATCTGTATTTTATATATGAGAGGAAACAAGATGCTTGTCTTTACAAGCCTGCTTGCTCCACTTACAGAATTGTCTCCAACTCCGTCTGCTCACCGGCAAATGTTATAATTTCATTTCTCTTTACAGCTAACCAAAAGTTCATTGTGTACTTATACTACATTTTATTTCTTTTGTAGTTGTTTTTAAAGAATTAAGTTAGAACTTTGACAGATTCGTGGTATAAAATGCACACTATTCTCTTCTCCCTGCCCTCCCTAGCTTCCCTGTCTCCCCTCTGACACCTGTCTCCCAGATTCCCGAGTTTTGGTTTTGTTTTATGATTCATTTAGTTTAACCAGGGTCCTCTGTGCGATCATTCACTTTCTTTTCCACTCTGTAGGCTGAGATTTCTCTCTGTCATTCCATCCCTAGGAAATCTTACAACAGGTGGGATGGACTTTGAAGAACTGTGGAAGTCTATCTCCCTTTGTTCAGGAGGTCAAGGGACACATTTGATGTTTCTGTGAACCTTCCTCCATTTTTTGAGGCTCTGGTTTCATCAAAGAAGGTTTAACTCTCATATCCTCTACCCATATCTCTCTAATAGTCTTGGTGGGCTTTTGAAGTACTTTACAGAACCCAGACTTACCTACATGCAATGAATTTACTCCTCACACTTCATCTGCAAGCCTCTTACTATTGTAGGCTCTCGGTGCAGTGCTTTAAAAATGGAGAGTCAGTTCATAACTATCCACGTCCCTCTGAGAGGCTGCCCTCGTGACGTCTGCCTTCTATGCCTGGTTTCTTCCTTCCTCTACACTCGCTCCTTCCTCTACACACTCCTTCCTTACGGTCAGGAATCCAGCTGTGCCTTAACGGAGTTGTGGGATCCTTGGAGCAGTTTACACATCACATCTCTATCGCTTCGTGTCTTCTTAGTACTTTGCCACCTAACAGCTGAAGATGAGGCTGACAGCTACCCCAATTAAGCACTTTCTACAGAAATAGAGAAGAGGTAGCAAATTTAGAGCATAAAGTCTAGAGCATAAATCTCTAGCCATAGGAACAGCCATTGAAGCTGAACATACATGCCTAGATTTTCATCTTGGCTTCATTTGAACCTTACTTACACAGAGTAAGAATTCTCATAGTCTTTGATTGTGACTGGACTTAAAGAAGACACCTCTAGTTACTGTTTTTGTTGTTACTGCTAGTTTATTGTTAATAATAAGCACCAAGATGTCCATAAATGTACAGAACCTGGTGAAGGCATGAAAAAGATGGTCTTTGTTTTCTAGGTTGGAGCATTGAATGCATGCTTTCTTGCAAAGAGGAACTTTCAAGTTGATGTATATGAAGCTAGGGAAGGTAAGTCGGGAATGGAAAAGGAAGAAAGTTTCCAATGGCTTGTTCTAGTTCTTTGGATTTTCTGAACAAGATTTAATAAAAAAAAATTAAGATATAAAAACTATTAGAATACTTTTCAAACATCAGTAATCTAAATTTAATTGAATACTAATTTATAGCTGGTATTTTCTTTAGATGAGTTAATGAGTCTTTTCATTTTACTTTGAATTGAACAATTGCTCAAATGCAAGTGCTTGCTTGTTCCTTAGCCACATTTGAGGAAGTGTGCAACACAGAGTCTGTTTCCTATTTTTAGATATTCGAGTGGCTAAGTTTACACGTGGAAGAAGCATTAACTTGGCCCTTTCTTATAGAGGACGGCAGGCTTTGAAGGCCATTGGTCTGGAAGATCAGGTACATTGTTGATGCAATTTTCTTTGTTTTAAAAAAAATGTGTGTGTGTGTGTGTGTGTGTGTGTGTGACAGAGAGAGAGAGAGAGAGAGAGAGAGAGAGAGAGAGAGAGAGAGACATATATGTCTATATATGTGTTGGATGAACATGCCCACACTAGTACTCACAAATGCCAAAAGAACATGTTGTACATCTGACTCGGCCATTTATCTACCTTATCCTCTTGGGACAGGGGATCTTTTGCTGACCCTTGAGTTTGCACTGGGAATCTAAATGCAGGTTCTCATGTGCGCACAGCAAACACTCCTACTCACTAAGCCCTTGAGAAAGCTATAGCCCTTATAAGGTTTTCATGGAGATGAATATACTTGATTGTTTTCAACAATTTCATGGCATTAATTTTATTCTGATATAAAGTGTCATCTGATACTAATGACCTGAATATAAAAATTCATTTAGCAAAGGCTTGGAAATTTTCATATTTGAGAAGCTAGTGAACCCTTAACACATGGTGGATCTTGAAACTTAAGGATTGGGGGCAAAGATTCACAGGGATGACATTAAAATTCCTTCTGATGTCATATCTCACACTGGGCTCTTACAAGAAAGTGGGTCTCTGGTTGGGTGGGTAGGGATACCCTAGTTTCCTTTCAGGTGCTAAGATGAAACTGTTGTTGTTTGCTTTTGCTCTTTTAGGGGGTGCACCACCCAACTCCCAAATAAATTACACACAAAGGTTTATTTTTAATTATGAATGCTCAACCTTAGCTTGGCTTATTTCTAGCCACTTTTTTAAAACTTAAGTTATCCCATTTACCTTTGGCCTCTGGGCTTTTCCTTTTCTATTGCTGTATGTTTTTTCTTTGTTTCTTTCTCTGTTGCTGGTTGTGTAGCTGAGTGGCTGGCTCCTGGAGTCCTCCTTTTTTTCTGGCTCCTTCTTTCTTTTTTTCCTTCCCAGAGTTCTCCTTCTATTTACACTCTCTGCTTGCCAGGCCCTGCTTATTTCTCTCTCGCTATTGGTTGTTCATCTTTTCATTAGACCATCAGATGTTTTAGCCAGGCAAGTAATGTAGCTTTACCGAGTTAAAAAATGCAACATATAAAAAAGTAACACACCTTAAAATAATATTCCACTACAGGAAATACTGATCAAAAGTAAATGAGAAGAGGAAAAGGTTTGTTTCATCTTACAGGTTACAGTCCACCATTGACGGAAGTTAGAAAAGTACCTTGAAGGAAATGCTGCTTGCTAGCACATGCAACATTACCTCTAACTATGGAATTCACAGCCAAGAAAATACAACGAGGATCACGGAGGATTGTATTTTTCTCCTCACAATGACCCTTCCTATAGTCATAAAAAAATCACTTAGCCCCCAACTCAGTTCCTCTAACACCTTACCACTCCCTACAGTCTTTGATATCTGTTTTAAGCCAGAGAAACATTCATTCTATTCTGAATTAAAGAAACACTGACATACTTGGAAGCAAAGTATTCACTGAGTAACTTTGCAATCACATTAGGCTTCCTGGGTCCCTTTAAAGGTTTAATCAAAAAATCAAATTTAAAGTTACATCTATTTAATTGTCGTGGTGGTATGTTATAGCAATAGAAATGATAGTTTCTGGTTCTTCTCAGATTGTTTCCAATGGTGTGCCCATGAGAGCAAGAATGATCCACTCTCTCTCAGGAAAGAAGTCTGCAATTCCCTATGGGAATAAGTCTCAGGTATGTTTACATTGGAGACAGTGGATTGTACATCAGTTCTA
This sequence comes from Sigmodon hispidus, assembly GCA_004025045.1. NCBI lineage: Eukaryota > Metazoa > Chordata > Mammalia > Rodentia > Cricetidae > Sigmodon > Sigmodon hispidus. Next base: position 104,507 of record PVIH01000812.1, on the reverse strand, counting down.
ACAGAGCCCAATGCCTGCAATGTACCACTTGCTTTTTAGCCCCTCCCTTAACTTGGATATCTCCAGCCACAGTCTAGATGCCAGGAACACATACACTAGCTAAATAGTTCATAGCTGCTCAGACCAGGGCCTGGTTGGTAATGCACATGAAGGACTGAGCTACTCTATTAACCTGATAATGAGGTCACTTCTTGCTCTACTTGTGACTCCACTGTCCAGCCACTGTCCTCTGCCTCCTTTTCAATTACAGAAAATGACCATGTTATTTGATGTGCAAGGATAACTCTGGGGCATACTGCACTGCTGTTGCCTGCCCCCAAAGGACCCAGATTCTTGCCCTGGATTTGCTTTAATAGAATGTATAGAATGAACCAGAAATGTTTTCAGTACTTTCTAATTCCTAAAACAACAGAGGCCAGATGGTGATGTAGTTTTTGAAAGCAAATCCATTATCCTGCTCTGTGTTTATCTTGTTTACATGCTGACACTTATAGCTGGGAGAAAATGTATTTACATCTAATTATACCCTTTGAGTTGAGTTCTTTGAGAGTGAAGATCCCATACATCCATCAACAAGAGGGGAATTCCCAGTTTGTTCTATGTTTATAGAGCCAGGCCTCATGAAGCACAGAGCAGGAGCACGGTTCACATTCTTCTGAAGGATAAAGGACGTCACTGTAAGGAAGAGATGTCAGTAGAGTTTGGTGAGGGAAGCTTCACTGTGTGGTAAGGTCAGGAAATGGAAGAATGGCTTGGAGAAAGGGGGAAGTTGTAGCTTACTGACAGGCTACAGAGTAAGTAAAATTTGAAACACTTTGTAGACATTTTAAATGGGTAGCAAAATCAAATGAAGGAAAGCTGGGCAAGATTTCCTTTCTAAGACTTAAATCTGAAATGAACAACGTATTGCAGAGGTTTGACAGAAGAATGCAAGTTCACTCTAGCATAGCATAGTCTTGAGAGTTGAACTTGAACCCAGCTACCATGCTTTATAGAGGAGGAAACAGCCTGCAAACTGGCATGTAATTCATCAAGCCACAAGAACACAACTCTCTTTATAGGGAGGTGCTGGAGAAGTTCGGGCACACTGCCTACAGGCCCATTCCTCTCTAACTCCATGGTAAGTGACTCACTATTCTTTTGTATTACCATGGGACAGCTAGGGAAGCTAAGCTGTCCAATCAAGTCCACCCCAGAGCCCTGACCAATCACATATCAGAGGACAGCCGATATAATTTAAATACCAGAGGAACTAGATGAGGAGAGTGCCTGGGACCTGTGCTTTCTTCAACTGGGTCCCCAAGAGGGAGCAGGTGTGTGTGTGTGGGTCCCAATCTTGGAGCCTTCACTACAATAGGAAGGAAGTGGCCCCTTTTCAACCACCAGTGCTATTTCTGGGTGAATGTTAAGTGTACAGCTACCCCAGTTCTTCAGTTTCTGCATGATTGCACTAACATGTGTTGTATTGTAGTCAAATATAAGGCCACTTTATCTTTGAAGACCTACATCAAGTTGCTTTGAACCACTCAGTTGCTCTGTCTGAGGAAGTGCAGTCACTCTTGTGACACCAAGATGTCTTCACATCTTCAGGGAGCCCACCTTCTGGCACATGGGTCCCTCAAACCCAGTCTTTGCTGGCAACTGTATTAGAGGTTTCTGGCCCTGTCCAGCTAGAGGTCCAGGCCCCCAGACCTGCAGTCCCAGGTGCCTAGCCACCTGCCACTGCTTAGGCCCCCCAAAATGACTCAGATACTTATATTAATTTCACGCTGTTTGGCCTATGGCTCAGGTATATTTCTAGCTAGCTCCTTCATCTTAATTCAACCCATTTCCATTAACCTGCCCTGCTACGTGGCTCACCTATTTTATTACATCTTGCATCATGGGCAATTGGATTGTTCCTCTCTTGACTCTGCCCTCCTCCTACTTATGCTCCGATTCCTCTGCCTACTTCTATGGTGCCCACACAGGCCAAAACAGTCCATTTATTTAAAGAATGATATTCACAGCATACAGAAAGACATTCCCACACTAGGCTGCCACCAAGATCCAGACATGAAATCCACCCTTTTGTCAGTCTCTACTCACAAAACTTTGTAAAAACAGCATATATAGAGCTGCACTTGCTATTGTGCCTTGAGTTCAGATCCCCAGTATTCAGTCTGGGGAGATGGCTCAGTATTCCCAGCACCTACATCCCACACTGGGGAGCACCCAACCACCTGTAACTTCAGTTTCATGGAATCCAGCATCCTCTTTTGACCTCCATAGGTGCCTGTATTCACTCACATAGACACGTACGTGCACATAAACACAAATAAATCTTCGGTGACTCAACACTCACATAAAATACTAGGCATAGGCACACCTGTAATCTCTGTAATCCCAGTGGTGTGAGGGATGGACAGGAGGGTCACTGGGTCAGCTGGCTGTCAGCATAGCGTCAGGTTCAGTGGGAGAATCTGTCTCAGAGGAAGGAGTCAGAGAGAGAGAGAGAGAGAGGGAGGGAGGGAAGGAGGGAGGGAGGGAGGGAAGGAGGGAGAGAGGGGGACAAGGAGAGCAGGGAGGGAGAAGGAGAGAGAGAATGGATCTACTGCAAAGCTCTGGGCCATGAGTGAAGCATAAGGCACACAGTTGAGATATTCATGGTGTGCAAAGCTGGCATCCCACATCCTCACTGGTCCTTTCCCTCACACCATGTGCAGATGCTTCCTGGAGTTTTGGACATTCTCCTCTCCCTCCTAGACTGCCCTAGGAAATATCAAGATACCATGTAATACACAGAGGTGGTCAAAGCTTCCAGTCCACTCCTAAGCCTAAGTGCTCAAAGTTAAACTTCATGGCTCCCTGAGTAGGAGGCATTTTCCTTTGAAGGCATCAAGGGCAGAGAAAGTAACTGCTTTTCCTTGTTGTATTTGAAATAGTTCACCTCCAAATGAATTGTCTAACGTGGCTTTCATCCCTTGGCTTTTGGCGTGATGGCGACATCATACCTTTAGACTGTTTTACCCTTTTAGTTCCCCAACAGGTGTTGGAGGTGTGTACTGTGGCAGGAACAATTCTGACTCTGAAGTGAATGACAGAGAAGTTCTGCTGGCCCTATTAGACTGATATCTCTATTGGTTCTCACAGCACACAGACCCTATAACTAACATGCAAAGACCATTTCCACCACTTTAATTTAAATGAATATTTATAACTGGGGCATTTCCTAACATTCTCTATAATGTTTCCTTGCTGTTCTGGGAATGGAGCGCAGGGCTTGTGCAAGTTAAGCCAACATTGTACCCTTGAGCGGTAGCCCCCGGCCTCTCACACTCTGAACACACATTTGGTTTCCACTGAAACACAGTGATTAATGCCACAGAAGCACAGGAAACAGAACTATGGGGGCAAAGAACAGGTCTATCTTCTTCTATCAGTGTTACAGGGAAGCTCACTTGAGGTATCACTCAGACACAATGTATAGCCACTTTATTCTAGCTGCCTGGGACTACACCCAAGTGTCAGGAGACCTAGGTTCAGCTCCAAGTGTACAGAACTTTTCTTTTTTTCTAGAAAGAGGCCTTGTCCGGGTGTCTTGCTCAGTATCTATGGGTGGGGGAGGGGCTCACTGAGTAAGCAACAGAAGCCAAGTGGTCAGCTGGAGGGAGGTTCCACACAAACAAACAGTGTTAACAAAGGCTAAGATAAGTGACCTAGGACAGCCTGACCTTTGCTTCCTAGATAGAGTTGGCTAGTTTTCCATGGGATTCTCCATTAAGAGGAATGACTTCTAGTTCAACCGGGAAATGGCCTCAGCAAGAATCCAAGATGGAGGGGCCTGCTTTGCCCCTCCCTGTCACAACAGGAAGCAAGCAACTGCTCAGCCACCGACACTGTGGGATGACTGAGTCATTTTTATACCGAGTCTAGATTTCACTGCTTAGGTCAAATTTCTACTTCAGAATAAGAGGAAAAACTGTAAGTTAGCATTTTCATATTGAAGTGTGGTTCCCCCATACTTTGGAAAAATGATATGCTTTAAATAATTTATGAATTCACTCTAAAGCATAAGACTATATTATGGCTTTCATGATCCATGGTAAGTATTTTTGCTATAAAATAATATTTAAAACTACTGGTGTGATGATGAATATAAGCAACCTAGGATTTATTTTTATAGGTCAGTTTTTATTTTACTTGATGCTTTTCTTCCTGATTTTAAAGTACACTAAAAACAAAACACTTTAATTGATGCTTAAAGTATTATATATAGTTCCTGGACGCCACCTGTGCATTGCATTAAGGGCAGTCAGTCTGCTACATTTTACCACAAATTCTGAAATAGACAACATACATCATAGTGAAAGGGTTCCTTCTCCAACTTCCACTCCCAACCCGTGTTACTTTCACACACAGTTTTCTCTGAAATTAAGACCTTGGAGGGAGATTGAGATGTGTGTGGGGTGGTGGGGGCAGTGCATTTGCTCTGGTGATATCAGTAGTGAAGCAATGTAACAACCATATTTAGAGAGCACCAATGCAAATATGAAATTTACAATGTTAAAATTATGTTGATGAAACTATTTTTTATAGTGTATGAGATTTTGATTTTTTACAGTTTAAACTTTGAGAAAGCCTAAGCTAAAAATTTGGATATTATATGCTATTTATTAGTATTGTATTATTATTATTATTATTTATGCCACTTAGCTAGATGGTTCTAAAACTAGTTTACAACCTTCTGCTAAATGGTGAAAACTTCTTTTTTCCGAGTAACTTAGTTACATTTGCCCAATCTCCAGAAATAACATCTACTTTGTTTTTCTTACAGTATATCCTTTCCATCAGCAGAGAAAAGCTAAACAGGGATCTACTGACGGGTAAGCCTAATGCTTTTCTTCACTCAGCTTGTCATATGACTTACTGGGGTTTAGTTGCAGTTCCTTTTTATGAGCTATAAAAAATAAAATTGTGTACAGTAAAGAGCCCTCACAAAGTAGTAGCAAAATTGTCACAGTGTCTCTTTCACCTCATCAATTATCAAAATGAAAATATATCATTCCTTAGACATTGGAATTCTACCACACACTTTCTGGTCAAGAGCTCACAGCCCAGTGGGTCTGTGCTTAATACACGTAAGCAGACACTTGACAAGTGCCCTATTAGATGTGCGTGTCAGGAAGGTAAGATGTGAAGGTTGAAGAGGCTGCAACCTGAGGGCATCACCATAGTCCCTGTGCCTAACCAAGGCCATGGGAAAAATTAGGTAGCAGTGTGGTGAAGAGGAGGGGCAGATTCATATCTGTAGGAGACCAAATCTATAGAGGGAACTGAGAAAGAGGAAAATGCAAGATCCAGCTTTCAAGGTTGTGCTCTGAGTGATTAGAAAGATCTACCCATAACTGGAAGCTACTGGGCTCTCAGGTCATTCTCCAAGCTGAGCAAACCATTGCTCCACACCACTTCCCTGCTACCGTTCACACCTCTGCGATTCTTTCCGTCCCCACTAACTTTTAACAGGAGATTATACCAGCTCAGCAATTATACTGAACAGATTTTCTACCAGCAGCGCATACCCCTAAAACACTTCTAGTATCCTCTTTCTTTAATTTTAAAAACTTTACTTTTGAGAAAATATAGTTGCTTCATTTCACCCTTCCATCTCTTAATTTCAAAATCTTTCATATACCTCTCCCACTCCCTTTCAAATGCATGGCCTCCTTTGTCACTAATTTTTGTTACAGGCGTACACACACACACACACACACACACACACACACACACACACGCATACACACACACACACACACACACACACACACGCATACACACACACACTCCTCAATATAACCTTTTCAGTCTGTATAATGATGTCATTTGTATGTATATTGTATGTATATTTTCAGGGCTGACCATTTGGTGTTGGATAACCAATTGGCATGTTCCTCCCTGGAGTCTTAGGGTTTCTATTGCTGTGAAAAGACTCCATGACCATGGCAACCTTTATAAAGGAAAACATTATTTTGGGCTCACAGTCCATAATCATTATGGCAGGGAGCATGCAGGCAGACATAGTGCTGTAGAATGCTGAAACTTCTACATCTTAATCCACAGGCAACAGAAACAACCATGTGTCCCACACTGGCATAGCTTCAGCAGAGAACCTCAAAGCCCTTGCCCACAGTGACACACTTTTTCCAATGAAGCCAAACCTCCTAACAGTGCCATTCCTAAGGGCCAAGCCTTCAAACACTTGAGTCTATGGAGTCATTCCTATTCAAATCACCAAACCTGGAAAAGGCACGTGATTTCTCCTGCTCTCAGCATTCCTGCCTACAGTAGTGTGTGTAGGGTTGGAGCCCCGTAGCCTTTCCCCATCCACTTCACTGTTGTTCTCATTCAGCTCATGCTTAGGCAGCCATGTTGGTAAGACTTTATGAGTGTAACTTCTGACATTCCTAGGGGACTCTCCAGCAAACTCTCCGATCCTCTGGCCCTTACAGTCTCCTTGCCCCTTCTACAGTGTTCCCTGAGCATTAGGTGCTGGGCTATGATGACATGTATGCTTTGGAATCACTCCACAACTCTGTATTTCAATTGGTTGTGGTTTTCCTGTAATGATCCCCATTCATAGCAAGAGAAGTTTCCCTGATGAGGAAGTGAGAGCTACACTTATCTGTGGACATAAGGACAGATGTTTAGAAAATAGTTAGAGATGATGCTGGTTTAGTAAATGGTAGAGGCAGGTTCTTCTCCAAGACCCATGACTTCAGTAGCCTTGGGTGGTTGACTAGGTTCTCAGTACCAAGCATGGTTTTCCTCTTGCTAAGATTCTCTCATCCTAGCATTTGAGAATCATTATATCAAGAACTGACTCTTCTTGATATATCCCAGAAGCCTCTGTCTTTCTAGAAAGTTAAATGTTCCACAGAATTAATTTCATCCCTAGTTATATTTAGAACCATCTTTTAGCTAGGTGGTGGGTGAAGTGGGGCCATGACCATGTACCACACACATCTCTGTTCGTCTTTAGAGAGAAGATTAACACCAAGCAGCTTTTTAGAATATCGATGTCACAGACCTGTTTAGCATCCTCTGGATTTACTAAGATAAAGAGCAAGTTGTTCTTATTCCAAGTGCTTCACACCCACTGCTTCCCACAACCATCCTCACAACTCTGCTAGGCAGGAACTAAGTTTATCTCACCTTTACAAATGGCAAAATGAAAGCTTAAAGACTTTAGGTCCAACTGTTATGATTGGTAGAATCTAGATTTGAGCTTCAGTCTGTTCATTCCAAAGTTTCTGCTTTTTAATGATTTAATTTCTGCCTTTATTATTATTATTATTATTATATAAAACAACAGCTAATAATAAAGAGCTGATATATATTGTATATTATACAATTTTGCAACACACACATATATATAGTTTTGGTGTACATGACATTTTCATACTGTTTTTCCTTGAGGATGTGCCTCACAGGCTCTAAATTAGTAAAGGGTATCTGTGTGTGTGTGTGTGTGTGTGTGTGTGTGTGTGTGTGTGTGTGTGTGTAGAAAGACACACACACATACACACATACTCTCTTTATTGTTCGCAGCAAATACTCAGCATTTCAGTTTGGTTAGGTGAAGCCACATTTGAAACTCAGTTCTGTTTACCCTCTGTTTCTTCCTCAGCGGTGGAGTCATACCCCAATGCCAAGGTGCACTTTGACCACAAGATGTTGAAATGCAGTCCCGAGGAACGGGTGGTCACGGTTCTTGGGTAATCACCGTGCTGTTCAGGCTTTTTACTTCACAGGGCAAGGGTGGGAGTGGGGCACTGTACCTGCAAACTTTGTCCTTTGGCTCTTTTGAAAGAGTTAAATGATTACCAACACGAAAGTAGTCTTCATAGTTAGGGCTTTTTGTTCAAGAATAGTGCCCCATGCTTTCTGAGTGTCCAGAACTGGTAATTCTTAATTTCCATGCTCAGGTGACTGTTCTCTGTTTAGACTCTCTGTCTCCCTTGGAAATAAGTGGCCCTCCCCTGCCTTGTGTCTCGTGTGCTCTTTCATGGTGTGATTTCTCTGCCTGTTCTTGGCCAGCTCTATGTCCTTTCTGATCTCACCCTCAGAATACTATATATCAGTCATGGGTTTCACAGTCATTTGCATATTCAGATTGCTAGCATTAGCATGCATTCCCAGGCTTCTGTCTCAGTGAGGTCCTGATCAATGATGTTCCAGTCCTAGTACACTTGTTTTATCAGATTTTTAGAAGCCTTTCTCATTCCTATTGCCCCCCACCTCTCCTGACATTCTGTCTTCCCTGGTACTGTTATGGAATCATCAGTCCCTTAAGTGTGTTCTTCTGTCCTGTTTTCTCCCATTAAATCTGGGCATGCTCATCAGCATGTCTTTCTTTCTACAGCCTCTTTCTTCTTCCTCTGATAAGATGGTACCCAGCTCCTGTCCCTGCACGTGTGTGCTAAGGCCATCAGTTCCCATGTGGCCCCTCTTCTGCTTCAGACTGAAAAATCACTTTCCTGAAACTGCCACTCTTGAACCATCATCTTCTAATGGAAGAAATAATTTTCTGCCCTTCTCCAGAACTGTGAATTTAAACTCCTGTCTTTATATCCAACTTTCCCCTTCCCTCCTCCTTTGCCCTCTGTGCATTGTACAGTTAACCTTCTGTATCTAAGGATGCTTTAACCATAGGTACAACCAATCTCAGATCAAAAGTATCCAAAACAGAGGTTGTATCACCAAGAAAACAGAAAGATGAAAAACGTCCTTGGTGCAGACCATGCAGAGGCTTTTCCTCTTGCCCTTGCTCCTTAGTAAGACAGCCTCTCACACAGCATCTCCAGAGAGAAGCTGAGGCATCTTGGAGGGTGTGTATAGGACATATGCAAACACTGTGCTGTTCTGCACAAGGAACTTGGGCATCCACAGATTGGATATTATGGAACCAATCCTGGAGGTCAACAAGAAACAAGTGTGGGGGCTGGAGAGATGGCTCAGTGGTTAGGAGCACCGCCTGCTCTTCCAGAGGACCCGGGTTCGATTCCCAGCACCCACGTGGCAGCTAACAACTGTCTGTAGTTCCAGTTCCAGGCAAACACCAAGGCAAATAAATAAATAAATAAAGTTTTTAAAAAAAAAAAAAAAAAAAAAAAAAAAAAAAAAAAAAAAAAAAAAAGAAACAAGTGTGTTCTCTTCTTATTATCTGGTGTCCTTTACCAAGCTTTATTTTTCTCCAGCAAGCCCGGGTCACATCTCCGCAGATGCTCCTGAGTTCACTCACACACTTGGGACTTACAGATGTGTTTGCCCCTACACATTAGGACTGCTTTCCCATTTTCTCAAGGTTGTCTTCCTTCGGCTCTGTCCCGCTTCTGGAGCAAGCATATCTGTGATTAGTATTAGGGTAGTGGGACATTTTTCTCATTCTCAAAAGCAAAACCATGTCTGGGACAAGAATTTTCATCTTTTAAATCTGTTGATTCAAGTTGGATAATGTCAGGTTATAAATTACATGTGTAAAAGTGGGGTTGTTCTAGTTACCTCTAGAATTTGTTTTTTATACCCAAGTAGAAATATATTACCATTTCAATAAATTTGTTTTTGTTGCCGGGTGAATGGTTCATTCTGTTTTTCAGACCTGACAAAGTTCCCAGGGATGTCACTTGTGACCTCATTGTAGGATGTGATGGAGCCTATTCAACTGTCAGAGCCCACCTCATGAAGAAGCCCCGCTTTGATTACAGCCAGCAATACATCCCTCATGGGTACATGGAGTTGACAATTCCACCTAAGAATGGGGAGGTAGGTCTTCTCCCCTCCCATAGCCAGTCCCCCATAGGAGCATCTAAGAAGAGATAGTGAAGTAGATTGATAATATATTTCTGAAAGGAAATTTAGTGTTTGTTTTCATTCTCATATTACCATTGCTAAATAATTTGCTATGCCAGAAGCACATAAGTGCTATGGAAATTTTTATATGCAATTATTTTAATATAAAATTTTATATTTAAGAATAAAACTATTTTACCCTCTCATAATCAAACATAGAAACTTATTATGGAAAAGCAAATACTAACAGAAACAATGTGAGGACATGAACTTACAGTTTGGAGCAGATAACATCAAATGCATGATTTGAATCCAACACACCCATTCAAAAGGCTTGATCTGATTTCATCTCTCCTAGATAAAGTAAGGTCATCTGTAAAATATTTAATTAATTGAGACAGGATAATTACATTCTAACACACTATACAGGGCAACCAAATGGATATTTTTAACATCTCACTGTCTCTTTCTTCCTCCTCCTTGAATCATTTCACTAATTTTCCTGTGCCTGTTGTATGGGGGTCCTGACCTCACAGTTGGAGAGCTGATAACTCTGGATTCCAGGGTGAGATCGTTCTGTTGACAGGTCAGCCCTGATGTAAACAGAACAGTGCCCAATAAGGTCACTGTGAAAGCAATCACTTAGGTTTCAGCCACATGTAATTATTAGTAGGGATTAGGTAGTCTTTTAAAAGGTCTCATTTTTTTTTAATGCAGCAGTGTCTTGAGACAAATGTGTCCCAAACACATGACATCTTTATAAGCCCCCAAATGATCCTAGGCAATAATATTTTTTATTTCTCTCTTCTAAGAGCATGTATTTATATATTTAAGTTTTTGGACATATGTCAAGCACTATATTTTTCCCCAGGTCCCTCTACCCTTTTCTCTCTCTCTCCCCCTTTGTTCCCTACACAGTTTTACTTCTACTTTCTTGACATATATATGCACAATTTTGTGTATCTAAGTAAAATCTAGGGACCAAAATGTGAGAAAGTTTATGATTTTTATGTAAGATCGGCTCAGTTCATTCATTCTGGGATTTTCTGCATCTTTTCTCTCTTTTTCTCTCTGTCTTTTTTTAAGATGTAACTTGCCCTCAATCTCTGAAGTGTGGAGTGGGAAGAGAGACTGGATCCAAGGCCTTTGGGTATTACTAGGAAAGTATCTTCTTTTCAGTTTGTAAAAGGCTTGTACATTTAGCTTTCTCTTAAAGCCTATTTTTTTATTTTATTCTTTGAGAACTTTAGACATGCATACAATGACATAACTCCCTGTCTCCTCTCAACACCTCTCCCTCCTGGCTTTGTCTGCTCTTCCTCCCCCACTTTTTATTATTATTTATATTACTTTTTCATACACTATGTGCATTAAGTGCTGCTCATACATGCATAGATATGGAATCATCCACTAGAACATGGAAAATGTACCAGTGCCCACTCTCAGAGAAGGAAGATTCTGCCTCCTGTAGCATTACCAATTGCCAGAGGCTCTCCAAGGATGCACACTGCAGGAAAATCGCCTCCCTTATCCCTTATCTTATGCAGAAATTTAACATGGCTTGATTTTGTGTAGCTTTTGTGCAAGTAGCCACAAATGCTGTGAGGTCATCAGTGCGATAGCCATGCCGCGTCCCGAAACACCATTTCACCATATTCTTCATCCTCAGCTCTTTCTTTCTATCCATCGCTCATTCCATACCTCCAAGACTTACCTCAGAGCTGTTTGGGCACAATAAAAAGGCTATCTGGTCTTACACTTTGAGGACTTCAAGTGACGGGATCAAGGAGGCAGCACCAAGTGGCCCTCAGACTGCTGCCCCATACAGGCATTCCTCGAGAGTGTGGCTTGGGAACAAAGAAACTAAGGTTCAAAGGTTGTTTTCCAGGCTCAAGGACTCTTTATGAACTTCCATGAGTTCTTGGTAGCACACTGTACTTGCCACAACACACAAGTCATTCCTTCTGTCATGAGGAAGTCAGAACTGAAATGTTGTCTTCTTCGACATTTTAGTCACACTCTGACCTTTGATATAGCATTAGAAAACCAAATAGCTTCTCTCGTAATTTTCTTCCTTGTCTTTCCACAACTGAAGAATGGATTAACAAACTATGGTACATCTACACAATGGAGTACTACTCAGCAGTAAGGAAAAATGATATCCTAAAATTTGCAGGCAAATGAATGGATTTGTAGAATATCCTCCTGAGCGAGGTATCACAAACCCAGAAAGATAAGCAGGGGATGTACTCACTCATTAGTGGACTCTAAACAAAAAAAAGCAAAAAGCAAAGCATGTCCAAGCTGCAAACCGCAACCACTGAACAGCTTGGGATCTGAAACACCTTGAACTGACACTGTGGATCCCACTCCCCCTAGAGGAACACCTGAATCAGTCTTGATCCTGGGGGTAGAAAACTGGATCTGCCAGGAGTGGATGCTGAACTGAGCAATACTGGGACCTTGGGCCCTCCTGCCCATGTTGGGGAGGAGATGGGGAGATGTGGAGAAGAGAGAGTGACTGGATGAGGTGGGAGGGGGAAGGGACCTTGAAAAAGGATATACACGGATAGAAAATGTGACTTTATTCATAATAAAAAAATTTTAAAAAAGCAAAACAAAACAAAAGATGGTAGGAGGAACATGTCAGGTATTCGATCCACTGCCATCCAAGGGCTGCGTGCACCTCCCCCTCCCTGCTCTGCTGGTGAAGCTGAGCCAGAGCCCTGCTGTTGCTGCTCAGCTGGCCCTGTGCTCAAGTCTTCCACACAAGGGCCTGTTTCAGCCACTTCCATGTAACCCATTATTTCCCACACTTTCGGTCAGCACCGAAAGTCTTACCATCTTCCTGTGTCTTACTTGAAGGTTAAGCAACTTACCTTTTCATGGTGTCTGTGCTTTCTTGGCCATTCTATTCACTGTATAATCTTTGAAACCAGACACTTGATTCATTTCAGTATCTGTGTTTTAGGCTTTGTTTACGTTCTGGGTAAAAGCAACAACAACACATACATATAAAATAAACAACAGAAGGATAGCAAAGCTGAGGGTACAGACCCTTCTAAGACTTTGCTACTTCATGGCAAGGGCAGTGGGGAGACTGAGTTGTTCCTTCAGCTTTGTTCTTACTACTTAAACTCAAGACTTTTCTGTCCAGTGTAAAGCACTAAGTGTAAAATTATTACACCCAATTCTACACACGCAAACATCTACCCACATATGTTTTATATGTATATATTTTTATGTGCATGGATGTACATATGTATATTGACATGCATATGCATGTATATAGAAAGACAGGATGAAAGAGAAAAAAGTCTTAGTGTAGTATCGTCTCAAATCCTAAAATAAATGGTTACAAAAACCTTGCCTAAGTTTGAATGTATAAACATAGAACCCAAAGTATTTTCTAAGACAGTATTTACTTCATGCAGCAACACAGGTGCAATGTGCCATTTCTGTGGGAGTGGTCTAGATGGCTGCAGAAACAGTGCAGAGCCAGGACAGAAATGACTTACTTGCTGATCAGACCTGTGTTCTTTGCCCTACAGTTTGCCATGGAACCCAATTATCTTCATATTTGGCCTAGAAATGCCTTTATGATGATTGCCCTTCCAAATATGGTAATGTACAAATTTCTGTCCGCTACTTATACATCTATAATTAATATTTTTATTATTTACTTTTGTGTTGGGCATTTATATAACCTAGTTGATCTCATCGCTATTTAATCTATTTATTGATTCTATCTTTGAAGCTTTAGGCTTCAGAAGAAAAACCAGAAACAAGTTCAATATTTACTTTAGGAAGGTTGTACTGGCACGGATAATGGAGAGTTAGTTCATCTCTATTATGCTGTCATCTCCATCAAAGGCAGTCCAGGAGCAAGTGCCCTGATAAAGTCTAAGAGATATAGGTTGTGAACTGGAAGGCAATGACAGTCTTTAAGGTCCTTATGTGGGACGTGTGTGTGTGTGTGTGTGTGTGTGTGTGTGTGTGTGTATGTGTGTGTGTGTGTGTGTGTGTGTGTGTGTTCTTTCACCAGGGTTCTCTCTTTATTCAGCTTGCTTCTGTGGGGTTCCTTTTCCCCCTGTTGCTGTCTGTCATAGGATCAATACTATCTTAAGAGAAAGACAAAGGGGAGGAAAAAAAAATCACATGGAACAGTCTATAAATGATGCAGTATTTGCTTGGGGAACATCAATGGTTTGCACAGCAGCAATTCTCCTAGCAACCCAGGAAGCAAGGAATACCTCTGAGACATGGCAGAGCTCTACAGGGAAAACAGGACAAAGCTGGCTTGAACATTGTCCTCCAGGAGACCCTTGGTCCCAGGAGAGTCCTGTGGTTTAGGGATCCACCCTTTGTGTCTGTGTCACAGTCTCTGCTCTCTCACTCTTTTCCTCTCCTTCGCAGGATAGATCTTTCACATGTACCTTGTTCATGTCCTTTGAAGAATTTGAAAGACTTCCAACAAGTCAGGATGTGCTGGATTTCTTCCAGAAGAATTTTCCAGATGCCATCCCTCTGATGGGAGAGTAAGTATCAATGAGAAACTGTACCTTTCTTTTTTTTGGTTTGAGTTATTCCAAATTCAAACAAAAATATTTCAACCTTCCTTAAAAATTGTTTTTTAAAATGTCCTGGCAGAAACCAGCATTAAAATGAAAGTCTAAGTGGCTCTCTGCTGTAAGTGGAGATTCTGAGAAAATCCTGTTCAGTTTAATCTCAGAAACACAAGCATCAGTGTTCTTAGGCTTTCCTTGGGCTCCAGGGCTTGGTATGCCTGCCACAACACTGGCCCATGTCAGCATCACCCTCCACATGGACTTTGCTATATGTTCTCATTTAAGGAGTCTAACTACTGCACACACACATAGACACACACACACACACACACACACACACACACCACTTAGCTTACTTTTCACTGCAGTGCCTTTTCAAGGGAGACAGAAGTACTACAAAAACAGTGTTACTGGTATAAGCCTGCCACAACAAAACTGCCACAGTCTGGGTGACTTAGGAGTGACAGAAACTGTTTCTCCTGTCTCTGACAGCCAAACTATTCAAGGTCAATACTTTGTGGCTGGTGAGAGCTGTTTCCTGAACACAGAGTGTGCCTTCTGTTTGTGAGAACTCCAGTGATTGAAGGGACATAGATTCCCCCTTGGGCCTGTTTTGTAAGGGCCCAGATCTGATTTGATTTGGGCTTCATGCTCCTGAGTGAACCCCTCCCAAGTTCCTGGCTTCAGTGACCATCACGCTGAGGATTCAGATTTCACACATGGAACTTTGGGCACATGACCGATTAGCCCAAAGAGGAGTTTTCTTTCCCAGACAGGGCCTTTCTGCTCTAACCCAAGCTGACTTGGAACCCAGAATTCTCTTTCCTTAGTCTTTGGCACTGAAAACACTGTCATGTGCTGCCAGGCCTGGTGTACATCAAGATTCCAAGGCATTCCTGCCTATGATTTCCCAACCACTGACCTCAGAGATCATTATCAAGGTGTCCTCCTGACAGTGGAGTTACAAAACTCAGAGCTACCTGTGCAAAATGGAAGGTGCAGTCCCAGCCCAGTAGGGGCTGGAAAAGCGCTGGCTGTCACTGGTTCCTGGTCTATATAGATCTACACTCTCCACCCTTGAAAAAAACCTATCTGCCCACCAAATTTAGCTCCTCTGTAGTTTTAAATTGTTCCATAGCTATTTATCACATCTTAGCCAGATTTACTATTTTTAAAAAAATTTTTAATTACATTTATATATTTGTGTAATTGTTGGAAAGGTGACTGAACTCAGGCCATCAGCTTGGCAGCGGGCATCCTCACCTGCTGAACCATCTTGCTGGCCTCAGACTTGATTCTAGGGAACATGTCGGATTTTTGCATTTATAGTTTCTATAAAACCTCTGTTGATGCTTTATGAATATCAGGGTTTTGGCATTTTTCCCAGTCTTCATGTTCAACAATAAAGATGATGAGTTTACTGCAGTTCAGCTACAATCTTGTAGCCATTGGTTGACTTATTCTAGCCTCTCCAGTCATGATTTTGATTGCTATCATTCATTTCCTAATACATAAGGATTCGCACCAATCTCTGTTTGCTGTGGTCTAATAAAATACACTGTATTTACACAGGAGTCTAAAATACACTAGTGTATTTGATAACAGCCTAAAATATAATAATACATTTGAAAACACTGTGGTCCATATACATAATAATGCTTTTATGACATGATATATGATACAGACATATTTCAAATTATTCAAATGCTGCCAGACTTATCTTTTTTGTATGTAGTTAACTTTACGAAAAACAATGGCAATTAGAACAGTAGAATTGTGTGTGTATACATGTTTGTGTTATAAGTACACATATGTGTGTCTGTACATGTGGAAACAGTCCAAATGTACATATATCCACACATACATGCATGTTTCTGGAGGCCAGAGGCTGATATTGGGTGTCCTCCTCAGTTGCTCTCCACCATAATTTCAGAGACAGGGTCTCTCACTGATCCCAGAGCTTATTGATTGGCCAGCTTGGCTTGCCAGCAAGGTAAATACCTGGACCTGGATTGATAGGCGATCTAGCCATTCACTAGTCAAATATTGCTTTGGTGATTGAAATATTTTCCAAGTAAAAATAGCTTATGAATCTTTTCTACAAAGCATTGGCAAACATGTTGGTTCATAGGACACAAGAAAATATCAGTTGTACCACAGTGAATAAATGTTTACATTCCAGTAGGGGAATGGTGGCCAGTCAGCCCAGAGGCCCTCCTTTTTCTATTTCCCACCCAGTGCTGGAGTTATAGACACACACTACAGGCACACCCTGTGTTTTCTAGGAGTGTCACCACATTTGACTTTTACATGGGAATTAAGGTTCTGAACCCAGGTCCCCATGCTTCAATGGCCAGCCTTTATCAAATTAGCCTTGTCTGCAGCCCTAGAATAGCAGGGTTTATTTCTAGAAGAAACCAATTTCCTTTTTCTTTTTCACTGGTTCTGGAAATTGAGCCCAGGACCCTACACATGTAAGAAAAGCACTCTCTCACTGAATTATATCTCCCTTCCTTGTGTGCTCATTTACTATTGGCATTCTTATATACTTTTTCCATCAAAATTCTATAGTGATGAAGCCAATAAATCTGCAAGAGCTTAGCAGTGCTTGGCCCCAATATTTTGATTGCTTTCTTCCAAAGGCAAGCCCTCCTGAGAGACTTCTTCCTGTTGCCTGCCCAGCCCATGATATCAGTGAAGTGTTCTCCTTTCCACCTGAAGTCATACTGTGTGCTGATGGGAGATGCAGCTCATGCCATCGTCCCATTTTTTGGGCAAGGAATGAATGCGGTGAGTTCTTTTCCTGTAGGAAAGTTCCTGAATGAGTCCAAGGTCTGTCTCAAGTAGTAAATCCTAAATAGAAGTGATGTCTGAACCCTCCCCACACGGTCATTTTGTTCATCATTCTAGTTGCTCAGTCAGACTCATTTCAACTCCATCGTGGATCCAGATTATTTGATACAATAACCCAGCCCAGAACAATGTATGGTCTGGCATCCTGTTTTATTGAGAACTGTGTCTACAGCCTAACATGGAAACTCAGTTAATATGATTGGCAGGTCTAAATAAAACTACAAATGGATTAGCTTTTGAATACTACTATATTCATGGAAATTTTGGTATTCTGGTTAGAAAGAAATTTTTAAAATGTAGTGTTCCGAGGCTGGAGAAATGGCTCAGTGGATGAAAGCACTGACTGTTCTTCTGAAGGACCTGAGTTTGATTCCCAGCATCCACATGGCAGCTAACAACTGTCTGTAATTCCAAGAGCTGACACCCTTACACAGTTATACATGAAGGCAAAACACTAATTCACATAAAATATAAATAAATATTTTAAAATATATATAGTGTTCCTATATTAAATCTTAATATCAAGAATCTTATTAACTTCTTGCATGTATATACATGTATATGTGATAATAGTTTAGCAATCACTAGTTATATATTGCCTTGATGATGGAACAATATTTCAAGTAAAAGTAGCTTGTGACTTTCCCACAAAGCAGTTGCAAGCACTTGTTTCTTAAGAACATAAGCAAACATAAGTTATAGCATTATGGATAAATGTCCAAGTTCTGGGAGTCATTCGAATCTTGCCTTGGGGATTTGTTACACAATGTGCTTTTTTATAACTTACCTGATACCCACTTTTCACATCTAATACTACAGCTTTACCAGTGTCTACCCTGGTACTTGCAGAGACAAAACAAATTATTTTAAGTAAGAATTTATAACTGTTGTCCTGGACTTATGTCATCTCATGTCAAAGTTCCTATAGCATAAAATAATTACAGAGATTTATTGAAAAATACATTTGCTACTTCAAGTGCAATCACTATAATTGATCTGAAAAGTGTATTTTATGTATTTTAACATTGTCTCTAGAACTGTACTTTTTTTTTCTTCTTTATTTTTTATTTATCAAAAAAACAGTAAAATGAATTTAAAATGAGGAAAAGTTAACAATAACTATAAAGAGGATAAGAATCATAGGCATGGCTTATCAAGGGTGGTAATGCAAATAAGATTGCTACACATATATTTACTTTGTGTTCAGCTTTCCCTCTGAATTTTTTTTCCATCCCTGTATAGCCTTATTCAAGGTCCCTTCCCCCTCCCACCATATCTGGTCATTTTTCTTCTCTGCAACTCCCCATCCCCTCCCTGGGCAGGGAGCAGAAAGTCCTATGGTTCCACTGACCCAATAATGCTTGGATCAGTCTCCACTCCTGGCCAGTTTTGTCCCCCCTCCCTCAAGAGTGAGTCTGGTGTTCCTATAGTTGGAGTGGGGTTCGAAGGGTCAGTCCAGGCTGTTTCTGATCCCAAGCTA
This sequence comes from Sigmodon hispidus, assembly GCA_004025045.1. Lineage (NCBI taxonomy): Eukaryota > Metazoa > Chordata > Mammalia > Rodentia > Cricetidae > Sigmodon > Sigmodon hispidus. Next base: position 85,778 of record PVIH01000812.1, on the reverse strand, counting down.
GAACTGTACTTTCAATTTGTAGAAAGTGGAAATACACTACTCAGGGTTCTTATTCTTTTTTGCATATAAATTAATTTGATCCTATCATTCATGTTTTTTAGCAGTAATGTTAATTGGACCTAAGGTCTCATGCATGGCAGGCACAGTCCTTGACCACTGAGCTATATGCTCAGCTCATAAAATAATTCTTAACATGAATCTTAAAGACCTCAGTAGTTTACAACTAACTCATGGTAGAAACCTATAATTGTTAAAGAAGCACAGGATCCACCAAAATCAAATCATTGTAACCATTACAGATATCAATGAGTTAAACACCATGAGGGTCTACCAGTTGGTCTCTGTATCATGATGACATCAGATGAGAACCCACCTGTTACATACTCAAGATCCCCAGTCTATGCTCAATATCTACCAATACTAGTTCTCTTTATAATTGCTATGGAATATTTGACTATTTAAGCCTTATTTTACCCATCTTTCTTGTTTCAGGGCTTTGAAGACTGTTTGGTATTTGATGAGTTAATGGAAAAATTCAATAACGATCTTAGTAAGTATACTTTCTCAGAGGGGCAAAGACCAGCCCAGATGATCAGTTGTCGGCCTATACATGATCCTAGCACTCTAATAAGATCTCGGCCACAGTTATTGCCCATCCCAGAGAGTGAATACCCAGGGAGGAAAAGCCAGAATTCATGAAGGAAAGTGCTGGCTATTTTTTCCTTACTGTAACAATACCTGAGACAATCAAATTAGAAAATGTTTACTGTGACATGTAGCAGGCTTTTTCTTTTGGGCTACCAACCTGCTCCCAAATCATGACACAGACACTTATTATTAGTTATGGCTGCTTGGTCTATATTAGGCACATTTCTGGCTATCTCTTTTAACTAATTAACCTGTTTCTCTTTGTCTACCTTTTGCCTTGGGCTTATTACCTTTCTGACTTCCGTATGTCTTGCTTTCACTGTTTCTCTCTGGCTGGCATCTGGCTGACTTCTTGCTCTGGCCATGTCTCATTCTTTCCTCCTTCTTCTCCCAGTCTTCCTTTTTTTCTTCTGAGCCTACATTTCTCCTCCTATTTGTTCTCTGTCTGCCAGTCCCATCTAACCTTTCTCTACCTAGCTATTAGCCATTTAGCTCTTTATTAGACCAATCAGGGGCCTTGGACAGGCAAGGTGAAATAAATGCAACACATCCTTACATTGTTCAACAAATACAGCATAAACAAAAGTAACACACCTCTACATCATTAAAGTAATATTCTGAAGCATAAACAAATGTAGCATATCTTTGTCTACTTAAAATAATGTTCTACCACAGTGGCTCTCAGCTTCAGAAATCCTAGTCTATAATCAGTTTGTACTTTCTCTAGGCCTGTGGATGGAAATATCATGGTGGGGAGCAAGCAGTAGAGAAACAGTTACTCACTTCTTGGTCTCTAAGTGACAGAGAAAGACAGGGAGACCTAGAATCCACAGTTCCTTCCAAGAGTATGCCTCTAGTGACTCGAAGATCTCTTGGTAGGACTCATTCTTGTAAGGTCCTACCACTTTGCAATAACAGATACTCACAGATAAAATGTTCAGAGCAGCAAATCATGGGAGATCTGTGCACCTTTCTCTCCCTTCCCGCCTTGGGGGTCCACTTTTGCCTACAACCTTCACAGCACATCCTTTGAAACACCTAAGCACTCAAGGAAACACAAAAAGGGGTAAATGGGAAGGGTTGAGCATCCTTTAAAGTTGTACAGTTAGTTACTTGTTGCTATAACTAGAAAAGCAACTTGAAGAAAAGGTTTGTTTTGGTTTATAGTTTGAGGGTCATGGTTTATGGAACTGGGAAGGTGTAGGGTAGAAGTGTGAGTCACATCACATCCTCAGTCAAGAAGCAAAGAGAACTGCTGGTGCTTGTTCCACTTTCTCCTTTTCATTCATTCTGGGACACCAGCCCATTGGATAATGCTGCCCATACTGGGGGGGGGGCACGGTTCTTTCCTCTTCAGTATTACTTCTGGCATCATCCCTATAGACACATCCAGAGATGTGTTTTCATGGTAATTCTACATCCAATCAAGTTTTCAACATAGATGAGACATCACAATTTTTTTCCTATTTGTGGAATAAGAAAAATGATTATTTAAACAACCAATATTCTTATATTAGTTTTAGTATAACCTTATTTGATCACAACACAAAATGCTCAATGAACATTGCTCAGTAACTGTAGGTCATTGTGATAATCAATGTTTTATATCATTAAATGTTGCTAAAAGAAACACTGTTTAATTTGACCTAGCCAGAGAGCACCATTAAAAAAAAAGTTTTTATTTTGCTTTTAAAAAAGATTACTTATGTGTCTGTGTGTGAGTGTATAGCATGTGTGTACAGGTACTTTCAGAGGTCAGAAGATGACATTAGGTCTTCTAAGTCAGAGTTACAGGTTGTTGTGAGCTACTCAAGGTGGGTTTGAGGAACTGAGCGCAGGTCTTCTGAAAGAACAGTCAATATTCTTAACTGTATCCAGAAGTTTCTGGCTGGTCTGTCCTGAGGTCTGGACCTGCAGTTCTGCAACAACTTAGCCCCAAATAATCACACAAAGGCTTGCATTAATTGCAAACTGACTGTTTGGCTTATGGCTTAGGCTCATTACTTGCTAGCTCTTACAATTTAATCCATTTCTAGTAATCTATTGTATTGACATGTGACTCATGGCTTTACCTGTACTTTTACATCTTGCTTTGTGGGCAGTTGGATCTTGTCTCCCTTGACTCCACCCACCCTCCTTCCCTTTTATCTATACTTAGAATTCCTGCCTGCCTTTATGTTGCTTTGTCATAGGCCAAAACAATTTCTTTATTATCTAATGGTAATTCACATTATACAGAAAGACATCCCACACCACTTACCCACTCAGCCATCTCTCCAGCATATTTTCTGTATATTATTTTAAACACATATATGTTTTATTTAACTTTGGTTTCTAGGTATGTGCCTTCCTGAATTCTCAAGATTTAGGATTCCAGATGACCACGCAATCTCAGACCTGTCTATGTACAATTACATAGAGGTGAGAAAAGTTTGCCTCCATTCCACAAGACAGTTTACCAATAGACTAGAAGTCTTTTTATTTTCCTTTGCTCCAGCCCTGTCACAAACATGCTGCATAAACATATGTGTAAACAAAACCACATATGTACACATGCAAGTATGTACATGTTCATACCACACACCCAGGACATTTCTTAAACATTGGTAGATTGTTACTATGTAGCCAATGACAAAAACTACTATTCATCATTGTTATCTGATTTCAGGAGCACTTTGAAGATAGCACAGGTTGAAAAAAATCTAAAATATCACAGGTCCAAATTTCAGACATTTAGGAGGTAGCCATATTCTATTTTCTTGAACTATAACTTTGAGATACATTAAAATAATTGTGAAATCTTAGAAATAGTGCATGACTTCTTCTTTCTTTCTCTCTTTTTCTTCCTTTCTTCTTTCTTTTTTCTATCTTTTCTTTTGTTCTTTCTTAGACAGGACTTCTCTGTGTAACAAGCCCATGCTGTCCTGCAACTTGCTCTGTAGACCAGAGTGACCTTGAATTCAGAGATCAGCCTGCCTCTGCCTTCCTAGTTCTAGGATCAAAGGTGTACACCATTATACTGGGCCTGAATGACTTTTCTAAACAGAATAGCCTGAGTACTTATAATACCAGTATATAATACCAAACAGTATAAAAACAGTATATAATACCAAAGAAATTCTTGATCAGAAAGATGAGTATTATTAAGACTTACTTTCCATTTTAAGTTGGTCACACCAAAATCTCATGACAAATGATTGCTACTATTCCTTTAAAATAGTGGAAAGAAAAAATTTACACAACAAGGAAAATGGTGGCCATTTCCATTTCTCTTGAAGACAGGAATAATGTTGGCTTCAACTTGAGAATTATTGTAACATATATAATGGAGTTCTAGAAGATCATTGTTGACATACATTGACTGACTCTAAAAGTAGGTTATGGGCTGGGAGGTGACTCTTAGTGAGGACTCTTGCTGCACAAGCATGAAGGCCTGAGTTCTAATCTCTAGGATTTATATAAAAAGCTGGGTGTGGCCATGCACTCGGAGCTCCAGATTGGTGAGGGCCTTGCTTGCTGTCAGAACAACTCCAAGTTCAGTGAGAGACTCTGCCTCACTGGAATATGAAGGAGAGTGATGGTGCAGACTCCGTTCTAATCCTTGCAAGCATGTGCATATAGAAGTGTGCAACCTATGCACACATATCATATACATTCATCATGTACACACACACACACACACACACACACACACATACAGAGTAAAAGCCTGTTTGACTATAATACAGCATCTGTCTTAAGAAGTAATATAAACCAGGACAGAGGAGGCTGTAAGTAATCCCTCTTGCCATAAACAATGTTGCCAATTAAGTAGGGGCAACAAAAACTGATCAAACCTTTGCTCTTACAAGTCATTCGAATTTCTGGTTCAATAAATCTTTCGCTGAAATAGATATTTTAATATTGAAATTGTCTTCTGAGAAAACCCAGACTAGATTTTGTATGTTTTCAAGGCAATAGCTTCTACTCCTGAAATTTCTTCTGAGCACATAGAAATGACTATTATGGACATGGGACTTTATTCTGTTAAAATCTATTGCTGTGACATCTGTGAATGAAGGATAGTAGTAAACTGTTGTAAGGAAATGAAGGCTTCTTTAAGGCATTTTTAAAAGACTCCTGTCATTGCAGATGCGAGCACATGTCAACTCTAGGTGGTTCCTGTTTCAAAGGCTTCTAGATAAATTTCTTCATGCTATTATGCCATCTACGTTTATCCCTCTCTATACCATGGTAAGGACTGCATTAAAGACTTCTTGTTTTCTCTCTGTTTAGCTATTAAAGAATGCACCAGATGCTTTTTAAATTCCTCTGCAGGTCGCCTTTACCAGAATAAGATACCACGAAGCAGTGCTGCGCTGGCATTGGCAAAAAAAGGTTAGAAGAATTTGATTATTAAAAAATATGATATGTTGAAGTGTCATATAGTTTTATAGTCATATATATTTTAGGAAAATACAGATATGACAGGACAGGGACATTATGCTTGTCTTCTAAATGAAACCTATCCTCAATCTGCAGAATAAAGAGAACACATTCTGCATGATGGGAAAAAAGGAAAGGAATTTGACAAGGAAAATGAAGCTGATATTTCTTAGCATTTTACTTTGTATTAGCATTGTGATCCATTCTTGACTTTCGCATTATGTGGCATCTTTGTGTGTTTAACTTGTAAAATTAGATGCAACTCTACCACTCATAAAACACTTTCTAGTGGAATGTACTGATGAATCCATTTTGAGAAGCCAACCAGGGGTGCCATTAATGCAATTCAGATTCCTGACTAATTTGGGGATTTCAGAACTTCATTTGTTGATAGTTTTATTGGATACATATATACTGAAGTAGATGCTTCAGTAGACAAGATGTAATGCTTATCCTACATGTGGCTCAGAAACTATTAGGAAAGGTGAACAAATATGGTGAAGAATGTTTCATGGATTGGTGCAGGGAGAATATGAGTATAGACTGGAAAATGAAGGATGAAGATACACTAGCAGGAGGCCCATGGTGTAAGGATGGCCAGGGTGGAAGCTGGAGAGCTAAGGAGGGCCTTCAGCATCCTCTGAAACAGGAAGAAGATTGGCTTATAGAAAACTGAGAGACCTAAGAAGACTTAACCACCCAGGCTATAATTTTAGATTGCCTCACTTTGCTGTGTAGAGAATAAGATGAGAAAAAAATTCAGGATCTACCTGTCAGGTCTACCTCTATAAAGATGAATAAAATAGGGGCTGGGAAAATGGCTCTGTGGTAGAGCTCTTCCTGTACAGGCATGAGAGCCTGGGATGAGATCTCCAGCACCCACATAAAAGCAGGACACAGTACACATGTGTTATCCTGCTCTAGGACTGGGGGTAGGATAGATTTCAGGGGCTTGCTAGCCAAAACAGTGAGCTTCAAGTTTAGTGAGAGACTGTCTCAAAGAAATATATTGGAGAGAAAAGCAGGGAGCCACTTGACATTGATTCCCTGGCCTTTACATGTGTATGCACTGGCAAGTACACCTCCTACATGTGTACACACAACACATATACATATACACCAAATAAAATTGTGCCCCTGACCTCAGAGTTATAAACATGTGTAGGAGAAGAGCCAAGCAGGCAAAATGCATTGAAATAAGTGTAGGGACAGATCAGAGGGCAAACAATCAAGTTGCCCCCTCAAGTTAAAAGCAACAGACAACTGCACACTTGTCTGTATGTAGGAAGACACCTGTGCACTTGTCTGTGATATAGGAAGAGAACTCATACTTGTCTCTGATGTAGCAATGAAGTTTATCTCAATATTCAACCTCTGGATGTATGGTTATGGATTTTTGCCATCCTTGCAGGTGATAAACAAAGGGCTCTTTGTCTTTGGATCCCTGACAGCCATTGGAAGTGCATACCTGCTTGTGCACCACATGTCCCCAAGACCTCTGAAATTCTTTAGAAATCTGGCATGGACTGGAACCACTGGCTACTGGAATAGGAGCACAGGTGTCTTCTGGCAAGCTCCATGGAGTCACTAGGACCAACTCTTCATTTCATGAATGGGAGTGTCAAGGGTCTGGGTAGCAAATGTTTGACTTCTCAACAAAATTAAAGACAAAAGCAAGTTTCCATTGACACAATTAATTCACGACTGGAAAATGATTGTCAGCATATAATTAAGTTCTGTGTATTTGTCTGCTGATTGAGGGGAGATATTGTTTTGTAGTGTTTCTAACACTCCGCATGCTTGGGCAAGGTCAATTTAAATTTAAAAAATGCAAAAAGCAAGGTCTCTTTCACTTCTCTAAAACAGGTTATTATTTTTTTCTATATAAGACATTATAGGAGCAAGACCATTCAGGACTGACTGAAACCACAGCTTGCCCAGCATTTTACTTCCTTTTTGTAGCAGGAGATGAGGTTTACCAAACCACAGGTTCAGAGCACTTGCTAAAACCAGGGGTGTGAATAAAAGGCAGGATGTTTCAAAAAGTGCCAGGATGGATCTGTTTTATTTCCCAGTCTCCACATATCAAAATATTGCCTTTTGGATATAAGAAAGGGGCTATTAATGTCATCCTAGGTGAAGAATAAGAAAGAGTTGTTTTTAGTAAATGAAATATATACAATAGTGTAAAGGAGATGGGAAGACTGACCTATAGAAGCATGGAAACATTGTTCATTCCATTTCAGACACACAGAAGTGATACCTTGAACATCACACTGTGACAGTTAACTTCATCTTCAAAGTGCAGTGTGAAAACTCTGGTTCTTTCTTCAATAGGCACACTGGTACACTTAGAAATTCTTTTCAAACATGGTTAATTTTAAAAGCTATGATACTAGTTATATAAGTAATGAAGACTGAGGCAATAAAGATGAAACAATTTGACATTTTCCATATTGCCAAAGACATACTTGAATCCTAATAATTTAGTTTTGGTGTGAAAAATAAAAATATTGTTTTTGTGGAAAGGGGATATAGCTCCATAGTAAAGTGCTTTTCTAGGATGCCCAGAGCCCTGGGTTAGATCCCCTAGCACTGCAAAAATAAAATGAGCTGGCTTAGGGGCTGGAGAGGTAGCTCAGCTGTTAAGCGCATGTACCACTCTTGCAGATGCTCCAATTTCAGCTCCCAGAACCCATGTCAGGCAGCAAGTGCCCATAATTCCAGCTCCAGAAGACCCAATGCCTCTGGCTTTCTTGGTTCCTGCACCCATTTGCACATAACCACACATAGACTGGCCTCCCCTATGACTAAAAATCTTTAGAGGCCATAATTTCTAGAAGTAGGAAGGGACTGGGGGGAAGAAAGGAAAGGAAGGAGATGATGTGATTTTAAGTTAAAAATATTTTAAAGGGAAGGTCTGTGTGATTCATAATGTTGTAAAGAATCAGTTTAAAGACAAATCTAGTACATTCTTAAAAATACTTAAAAGAAAGTAAGCGTCAATGGAAAACCCTGATTTATATAATCTTCCGCAAGAAGTAAAGTTATAGAGACTTGAGACAAAGGAAAAGAACTAGAATCCCTGGAGCAAGCCTTAGGTCATGGGGGGTGGGGTTCCTCTACTGTTGTTCCATTCAAGGTAACCCTGCAAAATGGAGCATATTTGGGGGTAGTATATTTTTTCTCCTCCAGGTATAAATAATGACACATGAGAAGATGTTCTCTTCACTAACATGGCCCATCTGATATCCAGGATCCTACTGATAAGCAACAAAAATTTAAAAATATATTGCATGGAGCTGGTGAGGTGCTCAGTGAGCAAAGATGCTTGCTGCCAGGCCTAATGACTTCAGCTTGACCCCTGGGACCCACAGGCTGGAAGGAGAGAACTGTCTCCAGCAAGTTGTCCTCTGATTTCCACATGTACAATATGACATGACTGTGTATGTACACAGGCACACACAATACAATAAATAAATGTTCCAAATGTAAATAATATTTATGGTATTAACACACTAAAACATCTATTTTCATTCCTCTCTGTAACTTTGTTTACTGGGAACTCCTCTGCTGGTGCAAGCCGTTTGACAAAATAGTATAAAATTATTAAAATGAAATGAATGAGTGGAGCTATCAGTCTGTCTTTAACTCCCCTTTCACCATGCATGCTTCCCGCTGTGGTCATCAACCATCCACGTGACCGACGTGACTCTCTTCGCTCTTCTACAGTGCTTCTAACCATATCTTCTGGAACTTTCTTGCTTAATCTGACTGCTGTGGCTGTCACACCATACACATGACAACAGCCTTTGGTTTCCAGAGAAAAGTAGGGATTGATTTATTATCTCCTTAATAAACTGAATTGGTCAAACACACAGCATGACACAAAATAGGACCCAATACTGTAATGTCCCGCCATTGCACACATGTATGAGACAGTTATTTATACCATAAAATATATTTGAGAAACAAAATGTAATATGTGCTTTGGCAAAAATGGTCATTCAAATGTTAAATCCTGGCATAGGAGATGATGTGCCAGGTGTTCATCTTGTCCCACCTCGAGTTTCTCATGTTATAAAGCACCCATTGAATGAAAGTAATGTGTCTTGCTCAGTCGCTTCTTGAAAACAGACAAAATATGTGCTTTTTGGGTTTCCTGCTAGGCTGTGAGGTTCTGTTGTTACTATATCAAATGGGGACTCTGGGGTAGTCCTTGTAGTAGACATTGTGCAGCAGCTGATACACGATGCTCATAAAGGACGAACCTGGATTACATCAGCCTTGGATGCACTGGTTCTGTCACTGTCGTCAACAGACAGGGACTCATCACTGGTGATGATAAAAATGATGGAAGAGGAGTTAAAAGTCACTTTCTTCTTTGGCCTGTCCCCATCTTTCTGTGACATCACAATAGGCCTGATTTGCATTTCGCTGTCAGCTGCTGGTAAGTCTTTAGCAGGCTGCTGGCATCTTAGCAGACGGGAGCACAGAAGCTGTAGAAGGGACTTACGAAACTGCAGAGAAAAATGGGGCAATTGAGTCAGTTATTCAGTGAATATTTGGTCCTTAATGTAAAGTGAAATTCAAGACATCTAGTTGAGAATTTCATCTATTCCTTTCTCCCCCTATTCCTTTCTCTCCCTCTCTGTCTCTCTCTCAGTGTCTCCCCACACACACACATGTGTGTGCCTATGCATGTGAAGGCCAAGGCCAATCTTAGGTGGCATGCACCTTGTCTTTTGAGACAGGGATCTGAGGCTTGCCTGTTAGGCTAGGCTTTCTCACCAGTGAGTCCCCAGGGTCCCATGTACTTCTATCTTCTCATTGCTGAATTACAAACACCTGGCTTTTTAATGTATGTGCTGGAGATAGAAATTAGGTCATCATTCTTGACATCTCCCCAGCCCCACCCACCCCTTTCTTCATTAAATGGGATGGGATGAACTTATATAACAATGCTAAGATCTACCAAGGTCCCACTTCATCAACTTTTAGGTCTTTTATTTACTATAATTCTTATTAACTAACTAAAAAGGAATATTCTATTTCTTTGTGGACTCCATGGTTTCAAGTTACATGAACCTTCTCTGAGGGCAGCTTTACCCGTGAGCTGCCCTTGAGTAACAGCCACAGGACTGAGATCTGGAGATACTACTCACAGCAGTCAAGAGGTTCTTCCATGTTTCTGAGACCCTCTTGGGTACCTCTCTGCTCTTCCCTTCTGCAAGAGCGTGAGTGGCTAAGGTTCCAACAGAGGATCATCACAACGTGCAGGAGACATTTAGTGACCACACAGGGGACACCCTGTCATGCATAAATCATCATCTGCAGTCTCTGGTCTCATAGTCAATATTGCTTTTTTGTTAGTGTGCTGAATGTCTGAGCTGTTTGCTAAATATTTAGTTTACCACAGCCAACAGAGTATACATGTGCGAAGTCAGCTGGTCAGCCTTTTTGTTTAATCCAGGTCAGAAAACATGAATAAAGAGGTACGCTGATTTCTGTGTTCTTTAATGGCCCCACCAAATACATGCAGGGCATATTTAGTTTACATTAATATTTTAGAATACACATTCGATTATAGATTCAGCCAATCAGTTTCACAAGTCAAGTTCAGTGCTTAAGATACGTTGCTGTTGTAATTGAGTGAAAACTGTAAGCCAGGACCTGTTGCCTCACATTCAGCTCCTTAGGAAAAAGACCACTGTTTTATTTGGTTGTTGTAAGTTTTTGTATTATTGAGAATTATTGTTTAAAGTATGTTACTAAGAATCAGAATCACCGAGCCCACTGGAGAGCTTGTCAGAAATACAGAGTACCAGGAACCCAGACATTATGATTTAGAATGGATACTTTTAACCTATACTTTCAAATTTGGTGAATTCATATTCAAGCCTAGAAGCTTTGATTCATAATTCATAGGATGGGAGAAAAGATAAAAAAATGATTTTTGGTGAATGCATTTAAGTTTTGCCTACTGTGTCAGTGATCTTTCATTTCATAATTCATGAATAAAGTCTGAAATAGAGTCAATGTCTAGTTCATGGAGGTTTTAAAGATAATGGGTGGAAATTTCATAGTATAGCACTTTTTAGTTATTATTTGAGTCATAACTTTTATTAATATATGCAAATTATTTCTGGTAAACTAAATATTAATAAATATTACCTTACAAGTACTGTACATATATTGGTAGATCTTAGACCTGCTTTTTTCCTTTGGAAATAGCCTATATTTCTTTTTGAATCTTTGCTTTTTTATTTCTTTCTTAAAAGATTTTTTTATTATTTATTTATGTATATGAGTTCTCTCACATGTGCACATGTGCTCTTTCTCTCACTCTGTGTGTGTGTGTGTGTGTGTGTGAACACATGTATGTTGATACCTGTAGAGTCCAGAAGAGAACATTGGCTCCCCTGGAGCTGAAGTTGCAGGCAGTTGTGAAGTACCTGATATGGTGCTTGGACTCAAATTTTAGTCCACTAGAAGAGTAGCAGGCACCCAAACCTCTAAGCCATCTCCCAAGCACATTTATATAAAATTCTTAACTTAGGCATTTTGTTTCTTGAGATTTGTTTTGTTTTATCCTTTACACTGTTCTAAGTTGTCACATCACATTTGTGATGTGATTTCACCCCATTTGTTCCCTGGGGTGAAAGCAAGTCAATTCCAAAGTTTACCTTTCTGATCATGAAGATGTAGATAACTGGATTGTACACAGTGCTCGATTTAGCAAAGAGATAAGAAACAATAGACACTGTTGGAGTGACCAGGTGTCCATAGCCATTCACCACCAAGAAGCGGGTCACAATATAAGGCATCCAGCAGGTGAGGAAGACGAAGACCATTGAAAAGCACATCTTGGCCACTTTTTTTTCATATCTTAAAATCTTGATTACTTGAACTGTCTGAAGATCTTCAACACAGCGTAGCTGCAGGGAGAAAGGATGGGACCAAGAATTATCGCTTTTAAAAGATCAGCATCCATCATCATTTGTCCTGCCTTCATGGAAAGAGACATGCACAGGACCACAGGAGACTGCCTGAAGCTGGGCCTAGTCTTTTCTTTCTAGGCTTCAGTTCCCTCAACTAACACCTACTGCAGTTGAGCTAAATAGCTTCTGAGGACATTTTATGGTGAGAGAGAGAGAGAGAGGGGGGGGGGAGACAGAGAGAGGGGAAGGAAGCGGGATGGGAACATGCATCCTACAGCATATATGTGGGTTAGGGTTAGGGTTAGTGTAGGTCTCTACCTTCTACCTGTGTCTGAGATGAGATTGGGTCTCTCTGACCTGAGAGAGAGTCTAGAGATTTCCCTGCCCCTGTCTCTCATTTTGCTATAGGCTTGCTCTACTACAGATACACATCACTGCTACGCTTGGCTTCACATAGCTCAGGGCCTGACACTTGAATGTCAATTATTTTACAAACTGAACCATCTCACAAGCTCCCTCTAATGGTTTTTTAAATGCTTTTCTAACTTACTTAATAAGAATAACATACATTATTTTATCTAGATCTTCAAGTCCCCAAAGCACAGCCTGAAAGGCTTATGGTCAAATGGAAAAAAAAAATCTCTTTCTGATTGAGGAACTCTTTTTCTCCAGAGCACTGATTCATAAATTCTCCAGCCAGAAAACAAACTCATGGTGTGCAGGTCATGGCACAGAGAGAAGCCTGCAGTTTGAGATGCAGACAAATTATTTGCATGGACTTCTCTGCTACGGTACTCACAAAGACTAAAGTCAAATCTCATTTTTTTTACTTTCCTGTCCTCCTTCCCTTGTTTCTACTCTGCTTGTAACTCATTCCCAAAATAGTCACTCATCAGTCACATATGTTAAGCCCTAACAGACACACAACAGTTAGGGAATGACACAGGGCTGAAGTTAACAATGCCATGTGGCTGTGCCTCCTGTGTCAGCCACTGTGTCCTTCTCTGCCAGGCTCCCATATGAAATCTGCTTGGTGTGTGTTCCAGACTTCTGTAGCTCTATCAATCTCTGTCAAGTGAGTTCATGAGATCTTGAAATGAATATAAATATGGAAACTGTAACTTTCCCCCCTCAGAATTCTTAACTTTTGAGAGTGCTGCATAATGGTAAGGCTTGGGGTTGGTACTGTGTATCTGCCTTTGATTTGTTTCTTTTGGATTTAGAGGGTGGTGTTCAGAGAGCAAATGTCATCCATCACTGATCTGATTGGGGAATGATTGACAGTGCAAATCTGCCACACATTAAGTCGTAGAGTCTTTCAACCCTGGGTAGGGAAGAGTTTGATTCCTTTCACACCAAATGATAGATGTGGGCATGGATTGGAGAGGAACATCTGCAGCCATCAACTCACCATTCGAACAGAGTACAGAATATGACCATAGCAATGGGCTATGATGCCCATGGGCACCACCAGGCAGCCAAGAAATGAGAAGAGCACAAAGGAGGAGTCGTTGGCATCCTTGGATTTCCAGTCCACCGTACAGCCCAGTCCATGTACATCTAGGATGTATCTGTTCCAGCCCAGCAGAGGTGCTCCTGCCCATGCCAAGGAGTAGAGCCAGATATACGTAATGGCCCTCCAGGCCCAGGAAAAATTGATCACTCTGGAATGTACCACACGGATATAACGTTCATAGGCCAGCACAGTGAGGGTGGTAATGGAAACAAACCCTGCAAGAAGAGCAAGAAAAGTCAAGTGTGGAGCAGGCAGAAATCACAGGAAAACCACATGTCTTACCAAAAACACTATACAGGGGATCTGGGACAACTGAATGCTTGAGAAACAGCAAGAGATCTGAAGTGATCCCTGGGAAAATCATCTGGTAAAATGTATTTACCTATAGAAGAAAATGCAGAATAAAAGCAGCTTGTGGGTTGTAGATCAAATCCCTAAAGTCAGCCCTGCACCAAATGATGCAGATTCTGCCCACAGTTCTGCCAAAGAGAAAGAGCAGAACAAAACAGAGGGCGGCAGCAGCTCCAGCATTTACCAGCCCCCTAGCCTCACTCCCATCAAGCCAGCCATGACATGAGGCCTGCCAGGACAGGAGGTGATCTTTTTTTCCATACCTTCCACACCATGACATTGGAAACCTAAAAACCACAAGCCAAAATAAGCCCTTCTTTCTTTTAAAATGTTTTGCCAAGTGTTTTGTGGCAGTAACACAGACGTAAACAATGAAGCGCATAAGCAGACCTGGAGCAGAATCGCCATGAGAGGTGATGGGTTAGCCTTAGCTTGCAGAAGGCAGCTTCCAGAGGGAAGGAAAATAAGACTGGGCTTCCAGTGAACAGCATGAAGGGGTGTGGAGCCTGCTAAGAGTTCTGGGGACCAGTCCCAGCCCTCTCATTACCTTGCTGAGCAGCTTTACCAGAGCTTAAGACAATCTCTCTGAATTTTTGTTCTCATAAAACTGAAGATATATTTGTATTATAAAATTTTATAATCCTGTTGTTAGAAAAGTGTGAAATCAAGAAGCTTAGGAATCAGGCAACACAGTTAATATTCATTTGAACCATATGCTTTGTATGTGTAAGGGTGGAGAGGCAGCATTATTCTCAGTGTCTGATACTTATGACATTAGAATAAATAGCTAAATATTTACTATTCACTGACCAAAAGAAGCCTGGGTTCTGGAATATAGAATGAGAGAATAATTCTAGAGAGCAGTGACCAAAACAAATGGTACACCTCAATTCAAATTACAGTAAGAATTTCTGAACGCAAATTAGTGCTGTCTCAGAAATCTAATTTTAGTCTATTAAAATCTACATCACAAATTTAATTATTTTTCAGGAAAGACATTTAAGAACCTAGTTAATGCATAATAAGTTGATGTTTAAGATACATTTGACTCAATAGAGTTTGCAAATATTATGATTAAGTATAATGACATTTAATTGTATAATTAACTTCAAATGATAAATTCTGACCTTTAATTTATTATTAACTTTACATTGTATATTATTTCATAGACAAGAAAATTTAGTACAAAAAATTTCACTGTCATAAATTGTAAGTCTCAACTTATCTTAGAAATGAAATGAGTTCTAAGGGATAAAGTAATATTCTACCACAGTAAGTGGGTCTAGGCATACAATAATTTTCATGTGTAACTCATTCTCTGATTCTGTTATTGCCTGTCTACATGTCAATCATGGTGCTAGAGTGGGCATAAGGTCCTATAGACCACAGGGCCTTGCAGAATTTAAAATCCAACTGTAAATGTGAGAAAACGTTCAACAAGTAAGTTAGTGAAGTACAATGAATGGAAGGGTCAGAAATGACTCCAGATCGGGAGAGGACATGGGGCAGGACACAGCAGGACTGCTGGGTGTCAGAACAGAATTGCACCGTGGAATCCTCACCTCCTGATAAGCCAGGGTACTGGAAGTTGGTGGATTTCCTTTCTAGCCTATTTAGATAAAAGACCTTCTAATGTCAATATAGTCTTGTTGTTTGTTTTAGCATGTTGTGTCTTAGCAGGCACAGACTGTTTGATTTCATTCACCAACATTCAGTACCATTCAGGTTAGTGCTGACTCATGATGGGAGGGTCAGAAGCAAGGTCTGCCTTTCTCAGATTTTCCTGTACAAAACATGTGGATAAATGAACAGTAGCTGTAGTCTGATTGGTGCTTCAGGGCAACCCACTTGAAATGATCTTAACTACAGTCCTCTGGTGACATATCAGCTGTTGCTCCACCACGTCTGTATGTTCTCAGTAAAAATCATTTACTGTAGACGCGGAAGATGGATGAGTTAGTGTTTCCCAGGCAAGCGTGAAGATCCGAGTTTGATTCCCAAGACCTACATAAAAAGTTGGGCATGGTGGTACATGGAGACAAGCATGGATTGCCGGAGCTTGAAGGCTACCCTGTGAAGTCTACTCAGTGAACTTCAGGACAGTAAGAGACCCCATCTCACAAAACATGGTAGACAACCACAGAGTTGACAGTGGATGCTGACATCTGACCTACACATACATGCACACACAGATGAACACATACATTCTCTCACAACTGCATGCTGTAGTCTACTTGATTTCTAGAGCATTCCCCAGGAGGATGAGGATGGATAGATAGATGGATAGATGGATGGACTGTCTTGTATCTGTTTCCCAGCCATTTTAGCAGATCATCAGGTGTTGTCTCGTAATTTCATGTAGTATATGCATTAAGAACATAGAATGCAAAAGAAGCGGCCACTAGCAAAGTAGAAACCAGCTATGCAACGGGCTTGTGACAAGCACGCTACATACACTGTGTCATTGTTTTAAAAAGAAATCTGTGACTCAGAAGAGTAAACACATTCTGTAGGTAGTGGGGAACTATTTTGAGAACTCAATTCTGACCTCAAAACTATTATTTTCTTCTTAACACCATGAGTTTTCTCTTAAGTGAACCATCAGGAAAGGGAATGTCAGAGGGGAAGGATGGAGGCCAGTGTGAGTGGAGAAGGCCAAGAGAGGGTAAAAGAGGAAGAGAATCAAAGTTCTGTTATATGTATATGTATAAACTGGGATAATTAATCCTTTCAAGGAAACCTGTATTGCACCAACAAAAATATACATGAGAGCCCCCTGCTGTCCATTTTACAAAATAGCTTTGGACTGCATACTGCATGCAAGCAGAAGTGGATTTTCAATAGATGACTATGAAGAGTTTATGAGCTGATGCAAATGTGGAGAGAAAGCAGACAAAGCTAAGAGACCGGAGATATGGATCTGTAGGTAATGTGCTTGCTGCTGTGCAAATGTCAGAAGCTGAGTTTTGAAACACACACACACACACACACACACACACACACACACACACACACACACACAAAAGAGGGTTTAGTAACACAATCTGTAATCCCAGCACTTCTATGGTGAGATTGAAGGGCCCAGAGCATCTTGACCACACATACAGCTGCCATGACAGGCTAAATAAAACCAACACAGTAGAGTCTCTTACTGGCAGTACCTGATAGTCCCAGGAAAAGCCCATATTCAGACACAACCCAGGGAGGGGCCAACACCTAAGGGGAAGTACTTGGTATTCCAAAAATCCCAATTGTTAGGTAGTCCTTCAGCCTAACACACTTTTATTTCCTCTTGCTAAAATACCCCTAGACAAATGTCAGCCAATCAGGGTCCTGAACCCTGGAAATAAATCCCTTTACCCCAACCTCTACTATGATGAAAATCCCTACCCTTCCAGGCTTGGGACTCTCTACTCAACTGCTACGTGGACAGAAACAGGAAAGCAAATTTAAGCTTGAATAAAGGCTCTTTGCTTTTAAATATGGGATTTTGTCCCCTCGATCTGGGCATAACAACATGGAAGTTGCAAACAAGAGGACCCTTGGGAGCTTGTAGCACAGCTAGCCTGGCATAAGAAATGGTGAACAAGAGACTTTCTCAAAGGTGGAAGGCAACTACCTACACCTAAAGTTGTCCTCTGGTAGGTGTGTATCCATGCTCACACATAGGAACACACAAACACATACGCACCCCATACATACAAAATTTAAAAATATACAAACTGAAATGCAAAAGAGGCATTCAAATGTTAGTTCTCTACATCAGCTTAAGTCAATTCTTTGAGATACAGCTTGATTACCCGTTCATTTATAGCGATCAACAAACATACAATATACATATAGCATGTACCTGCTGGACAATAACATACAAATTATAAATAAAAAATTGTTATGAAGTTATGTGATAAATTCTATAATAAAGAAATATGTTTGAAGCCACAGTCTTATATTAAAATTTAGCTTATTTGCATAATTACCCATTTAACCACATGAAAATTCACATATTTGTTAAAAAACAAAATAGTGTCTGCATGTCTGCGCTTCATTTAGAACGTGAATTATCTTGGCAAAATGGTAATGCATAAAGTATTTTTTGTGTGGTTGAGGGTAAAATTTTTCGGGTTGGTGCAGAGTGAGCAGAAAGCGAGAAATGGAAAGTTCTCTTGAGCCTTGATACATGCAAAGTCAAATATCCAAGAACCAAGCTATTTCCTACTTTGGCCACTAGATGGTCACATCGAGTAGCATATTTCCAGATCAGTTGTCTAGACTGGATAAGCATTTCAGAACCAAACAAAAACAAATGCTTAGAGCGCACTGACTAGTGGGCCAGATGTTTGCATGAGTTAGAAGAGCTGGTGTAGCAGCGGCCCATCACTTAAGCAACACACACCCACTTCAAGCAAAGAAGTAGAAGAAACTCTTAGATGGAATAGGAAGAGGGACAGACCCTGAGAGACTGACATTTTAACCCGGTGGGGTGGGATGGGGAATAAGGCGGGACACTCTCCTGATCCTATCCAGGAAGAGTTGAGGTACACTGCTTTAGGAAGCGATCTGAAACCAAGTTGGCTTCCTAAAGACGCTATTCTGTCCTATGGGAAATGTAAACAAAACGTGCTGCCTTTACTATCAAAGGGGTACATAGGAAAAAAAACCATTACAGTTTGTTTATTTGTTTGTTTGCTTTAAAGAAGTCACGGCAGAAATTTAAAAATTCGCCAGGGTCGCATTTCTCTTGCCATCAAGGTTGTACTCAGTTCTCGAAACTGCATTCTGCCTAGCAACTGTGTCATTTTAAATTAGCCAATGTGAGGTGGAGATCTGACCACTCGGAAAGAGACCTCTTTATGCTAGGATTTAAAATCCAGTGGGCCCTGCTAGGTGTGCTTCTCGGTTTGATTAAGTACCTTCTGAAGCAGTAAAACCCGTTTGCCTCGCAATCAGATCACGTGGTCACTTTAGTGAGACCCCAGTACCATTGGTAACCTCTACTCATATTTGAGTGTTAATGGAGGTACATTTGTGTTCGAAACACTCACTTGACTTATTGTTCTTTTTGTTTATGGTGTCTATGTGGTGCAGTAGCTTCCTCACGTCCCTCCCCTTAAGATGTTCATTCCAACCCTTTAGCACAGAGAAGTAGATTTACAGTGCGCAGGATGGTTTTATTTTATCCTCTCAAACTCATGACACATGCAGAAAGTACTATTACCATTGCTGCTTATAAATAAGAAAACTGAAGCAAAATGACAAAGTAGCTTACCAGCTACAGGCCCCAATAAACAACCAACCCAATGTCTAAATCCCACAGCTTGCTTTCAATGTCCACGTTTGGGAACATTCTTCTACAAGTGAAGTAGGCTGTTCTTTAAAGAGATTTAATTTGCCCACTGCTGCCTATGTTTCATCACTGTGTTTATCTTCGATATCAGAAGAGGTCATGTAGTAAGCTCAGCATTTTCCAAGCTTTTGGAATGATCAGCTTCCATTTAAGCAACAGAGGCAGCTCTTCAAAACACCAAAATGACAGTTGTTCTTTGGTTTACCTCTTTTAGGTTAAAAAACAAAAACAAAAAACAATGTTTTAGTGAGTGATCTCCTTTTTCTATTTCTTCTTTCCTTTGTTTTTTAATAAATTATAAATACTTTATCTACTTATCAAAGTTCCTCAAAGAACTTCCAAACTATTAAATCTTCTTCATTCTTCAGGGATTATTCATTCACAAAGTAGGCCACCATGTCATATCTTAAATCCTAGCACTCTCATGCACTCCTTGTGGGCCTCAATGAGATGTCCACAGTGCTCTTCTCCTTTCTCAATGGTGCCCGCATCGCCTCATCTCGCGCCTTCTTGGTCTCCGGGCAGGCGCAGCGAGGGTTCAGCGGCTTCTTTTCCTGAGCCTCAGGCGGGACAGGGGCTGGCGGCGGCCAGACCCCACCTCTTCCCAGCCGAACGCGGCAGCGAGTGCACAGGCGCTGTGATCTTCTTTTTCATGTCTAGTTTCTGCCCTTTCTGAAATTCCATTTTCAACTATTTCTTCTAAAACACAAATCTTTCTGGGTAGTATACAAGATCCAGTTCCAAAAAATAAAAAATAAAATAAAAACCACAGCATAAAAGAACTCTTTTAAGTGTTTAAAATATTATGCTAAAAACATACATTTCATAGGCTAAAGAGATGGCTCAATGGTTATGAGTTGTTATTGTAGAGGACCCAGTTTCAGTTCCTTGAATCTACTGTGTGGCTCACAGCTATCTATAATTCCTGATCCAGGGTATCTGGCATGTCTTCTGACCTCTAAGGGCACGAGGCACACACATGCTGTGCATGAATATATGCAGCTGAAATCCCAAATAAAATAAATCTTTCATTTAAAAAACCTAACAATCACCTTTAAAACTCTGCTGTTCACTGTCCAGTAGAAACACAGCCACTCTGTGCCCTCGGGGACTTACAGTCTGGGAGCTGCCTGTGGGAGCCATCTCCCCAGAAGAGCCACTCAGCCTGGCAGTGCTTATGCCCCCCTCCCAGTGCAAGCATCTGCTGCTGTTCCAGTTCCTGCTCTCATTGCTCCTCACTAGCATTGCTTGTGGTTTGTCCACTGAATATGGCAATTATTCAAAAGAAAGAAGGATAAGTAACTGTTGATGCAGCTGCTGAAACTCAGGGTGTGGACACCCTAGGCTCCCTGTGGTAGCTTGGAAGACGCATCATGATTTCTCTTTCCATGATCTCACCTCACTATTTAGGTCTGATAGCAGCTCTCACTGGCCTCAGACCCCTTTGACTTCCAGCTTAGCTCATTATCTCCTGGTAGCCCCACTTGGACAGATACCCAAGTTTTAGACTATTGACCTTGACCCTAAGTTGACAGTCTTTTAGCTCTTACCTCACCAAGACAACTGTAACTGAGGGAAAGATCTTCATACAACTCACTCTGAGCTGAGTTCCTGCTTCTCAGAGGTCACTCAACTCAAGGTGGAGAATGTGCTGAATGTGTGTCAAGTCTGAGGTCACAGGATCTTGCTTAAATGAAAACCTAGATCATTTAGCTGCTGACCCAAGGCCTTTCCTGGATTGTTTTCCTAGAAAGATTTACCCCAAGAAAAGTTGCTGAGATCAAGAGGTAAGCTGAATGTCTTTTGAAATCCATAAAAATAAGTCTACTTATGAATGAATTGTGGAATAGTGCCGTGGTAGCCTTCCAAGTGCAATGCATCTAGTTTCCAAGTACATTCCAGCTTGCTAGATTACTAATTTGGTACCAAGGGAACAAAATCTGAGATAGACCAAATGAGCAAATTAAAAATATTAAGGAGGCCTTAAGGTGTAGCTCAGTGGTGGGGCTCTTGCCTAGCATGTGCCTAACACACAAAAAGAAGCAGAAAGCATAGGGGAAGGTGAGAAGTTCCTAATTGTATTTCAGTTCAGTCACTTTTTAACACACAAAACTCTCAAGAGAGCCAGGTTGTACAGCAGATGGTAGCAACACTATTTTAAGTGACTTTCTATTATGATGCTATGACTCACCTAGCCTGAGGGACCAGGCCATTTTTCTAAGAATGAAGAGCTAAAGATGCATGTACATGTTATTAATTAATCAACTAGAAAATATAAGTTACCGGGATCATAAATGGAGAAGAGGGGGAAGATAAGAAAGCTATGGGGTGTGTTAAAAGAAGACACTGATATATAGACTGGGAAGTAAAATACAGGAGCAAAACATCTAGTGCTTGAAGCATTAATTTGTCAGGTGACTGTGTGGAAAGTTTAATGTGAAATCCATTGTGGTGACCAGGGTGGGGATTTGGTGTAGGCTTTTCCTCCAAAGTCCTACCTACTGAGTCTCCAGTGGCAAAGGGAGAAAGAAAAACAGAAAAACAAGCAGCCAAGGAGAGAGGACTATAATTGTTGTGTCCAAGAGCACAAAGCAAGGCTGGCTCCAGAACCGTTCACACTTCCCTTGCTCAGTGCCAAGGGACAACTTATCTCCTCTTCCATGAACAACTTAAGTCCTCGGTGCAGCTTCCTGTCACAGGAACCATGTTTCTACCCTCCAGTCCGCCCAGTGTAGTGTGTATCTCCCACACTTAGTCCATAAAAATGGGAATTTCAGGTAAAAAAAATTCCTTTCATGGTTTTGACTGGCTTTCAGACCTACTGATCCAGGTTGGCTTAGATAAATGTCGAATCTCCCTTAGTGTAATCTTATACGATTTTTGCTCATTTTCCAAGATGTCTGTCTCAGGACCACTCATTAGGTAGACAGACAAGGGTGCATCATCTGTCTGTGTCACCCCTATACCAGAATGACTGCACACAATCTTTGACTGTGCCATTTGCCCCCAACCATCTCCATACTCAACTTTTCTGTTCTAACTCTTGTTCCCATCACATTCCTCATTACCTGTGGCAGAGCAATGAGACCACAACGTCCTCTTGTCTGGGCAGTGTCCTTACTGGAGACATACTGTATGAGCTTAATATTCTATTGGATGATTGTTGGAGCAGCTTTTACATACATGGCAGGTCATCATTGCTTTCTCATTGCGTTCTATTATTTTGCTTACTTCTGAATTTTAATGAAGTTGGGGGAGGGGCATTTTCATACTAAGAATCATTCTGCATCTTTAAAAATAAAAGTGTATTTTCAGTAGATAACACATGTACATATGCGTGCATATATACACACATACCTATTATATGTTTATCTGGAAGATGGGCCCCGGTGGGTTAATTCAAAGTTGGGATGGTGATGACCAGCTGCTGGGAATAATCTAGGAGGGAAGCAAGTCTATGAATGAGGGGACACCAATTTCTTGTGGTAGTGAGTTCTGTTTTGTGGTTTTACAAGGGAGTGTGTAATGAAGTGTTACAGCATGGAGGATGCCTTGGGAAGCAGCAATGATGCTCAGTGTCACAGGCTTCAGCACTTAGCCTTTGGGAATATGGAATATCAAGAAAAGCATCTGAGGGAGGTGGAAGTCAGTGTCCTGTCAGTCAAAAAGCATCAGAGGTGGGGGTAAAAACAACACTCAAAGGAGTTGGATGCTGTTCATGAGGGGAGGCTGCAGAGGGCACAGTCTGAGTACGTGAGTATTGCACAAGATCCAGAAATACACAAGCCATAAAGAAATGAGTTGCGGAGGTTATCATTCCTCTTTCTGCTGTGCCTTGGCACAGATATGAGCTATGAGATGAGCTTTTGGAATAGAGGGTTTGCAGGGTATGGATCCTGAATGATGTATTTCTATATTGTTTTCTCTCTCTAATTTCACATTGTGGACCTTTGGATCTCTTGGAGTCTATCATCTCATAACGGTCCATGGAGAGATAATTTAAAATGGAGTAAGTTCTTTATCCTCCATATTTTGTGTGATCTTGAATGGGTTAACAGTCTGGAACTTTTATTTCCTTAACTATTAATAAAATGGAGTTAATAATGCTACCTAGAAGTTCCACAGAAGTGGGATAAAAATTGAATTCATTAATACTCACAAAGCACTTATACCACCTGGCCAGCAGTATATAAGACAGTGTGTTTGGAGAGCTGTTAGAATCCATCTAGCTATATTTTTACATATGTAAACAATGCTTTAAGATGAATTGCTAATAATGTTATATGAGCAAGTGTATAAAATGTGAATTTTCAATACACTTTACCAAAATAGCCACCAGAAATAAAATTCCCAGTAATCAGATATTTATGCTATTCCTTCTTTATATGGCCCAGTACACAACCTGCCTCGATCCATCAATGATCTCTGGAAGGCTATTTAATCTAAATGCCAGAGGTGCCTGATGGTTTTTAAAGAATGGGCCATCAGTTTCATACCTGCCCTTCAGGCTAAGTCTACCTCATGAATGGACCTATCTAACACTAAAGAATTTGTTTACTACACCTCTGAAATGTCAATACTGGACCAGGCTCATACTGAAATTCCCCTGGGCTTTTATATTTCTCTCCTGTACTATTTGTGTGCCATGGGTTTTTTTCTCTGTTAAGGAAAGTGTAAATGGATTATGATATGTAGCTGGAAATCCAAAGTGGTGCAGTATCCAGGCACGGGTGCCTACTAGAAAATAAATATGAGTTCTATAGTCTGGCTCTGAAATAAGGTCATCAGGACAGTGTATCTATCTTTTATCACAGGCTGGTTTCAGTGAGAGGCTATTCTGGGACAGTTATAAAGGTACTTGCCATCCTTGCCTCAAATCCTAAACTTTAACAAGTCTATGAAGGGAAAATATACTTAGGAATCTTAACAGTCTAGAACTAATGGAAGGGTAGGCACGCGCATCAAATCAAACAAGGACTTCATTTCTACCATGCTTCTGGCAGGGAATATTTTTCCTTCTATCATCCCAAGGAAATCCCTTTCATCCTTCAGGTCCAGAACCAAATGCCTTCTCATTTGTGAAGCATTCCCAGATCTCCCTACAAATAACTTCCCTGTGCATCCATTGATCTATGCCCGTTTTTTCCAGTCAGTCACGCAGCCTAATATAATGTAGCGGCTAACTGTGCAACAATGTCAGCCCCAACAGACCACTGCACTGCTTACCTTTCAGCGATGCTGGGACTTAATCAACAGTCTATCTTATTTCCAAGTGGAAACATTGGTGTTTACCATCACAGAGCTGCTTTTAAAAAAATAATATCAGGAGTTGATGAGAAGAGTTCCTGGAATGTGTGCAGTTTCTGGCGCCCCTGGACTGCATCTGGCACCTCTCTGAAGACAGGGCACCTTTCAACCACAGTGTGTGAGTTACAGTATTAGATGGGCAGAGTTTGAAGCACACTCCTGACCCCCTACCACTTACCAGCTGTGTGATGTTTGTCAAATTCCTTGCCTTCAAAGTGTCTGTTTTCCTTTCTGCAAAATGAGGCCAATGAAAGCACCTACCCTGGGTGGTTAATGAGGATTAAACAAAAGATAACAAGAATTTACAGGAGCATCTGGAATAGTGAGTGCTCAGTGCTCATTCTCATCTGTACTCCTAAAATTTAGTACAGAAACTGAGATAACTAGTCAGCGAGTGCTAGTTGTCTTGCATCCTCTGTATCCAGCTATGGTAGTCTCAAGGGTTTTCTCTGTGTAGAATACATACTCCTTTGTAATTGGGCATCTCCTACAGTTAATGTCTTCTATTAACTGCCAATCTGCAGCACTGTCTCAATATATGGTGAACCCCTGTCAAAGCAACTACAGTTCCACTGTGGCAACTTATTTAGTTTTCTGATGACTCCTCTAAAATGCAGAGGATCCTGTCAGATGCATGTAATGAGAACTTTCATACAATAACCTTTCAAAGAGCATTTTGAAATATGCTATTCTTATGTTAGTTTGGAGGTAGGCTTTTTTTTCCCCCTCCAGCACATGAAAAAAAAAAATCCTTTATTTCTAATTGTCTTGGAATTATTCTATTTCTTGGAAATATTTTTTAAAATCCACAGAACTTCTAATTCATATCTTATTGGTTAGAGGAGAATGAGGAGCATTAACTGATTCTCTGAATTATTTGCATGGTCAGATATATCAAGAAAGAAGCCACTGTTGGCTCCTAATGAATGAAAGGGAGCTGGGTGGGGACAGTGGAGGTATATGAAGCAGCCCAGTAAGAATACTAGGATTCCTGCTGATGGCACAGTACGAAGAACACAAGACTCCCAACATTCCTGAAGGCCTCCAGGAGGGCAACTGTCTTCATTTGAGAATCACTCAAATGTTGTAGAAAATTAATAAAAATATCAATGGAGCACCTTTAAAATTTGTACTTTAAAAAAGGTCTTATTGGTTCACTCTAGACTGATTGTAAAATAGGAAAATTCATAGTTACTCGTTGCCTGAAAGTAAAAAGATCCCTAGATCTTCAGCAAGATATTCTGTGACATTTCTTCTTTATGATGTATAAGGTCTGAGACTGATTCAAAGGGTTTAAATATAAGCTTACAAACAAAAATGCTAACTTACAAAGGACAGTTTAGCTGGGTTCGCATAATAGTGTATCTGAGATAAATAAAGGAACAAGTCAATCTCAAAAGATAGAGGTCTTGAGGACTTTCAGCAAAAATGAGTTAAGTGGAACATGGTGGTGCACACCTATACTGGCAGAACTTGGAAGGGGGAGGCTCACAAGTTCAAGATCATTCTTAGCTATACAGTAAATTCAAGGTCAGCTTAGGATGTAACACCCTGCCTTGAGAAGCCAAAACCAAGTAATACCTCCAAGAATCATTTCCTGTGAACTAAAAAATGCTTGAAGATCCCATGTCCTTCTGACTGAACTATGGACACCTACCTTCCTGACACCGTGTCAATTATGCCCTTTGCCTTCTTCCTCTGGTGGGGTATGCCTCTGAAGTAGTGATAAGGAGTGTCTAAAGCATTAAATATATGTTTAGCAACAGTAAATGCTAAAATCACAGGACAACAGTAAGAACGTTTACGTAAAGCTCTTGACAGCAATGCTAGCATAAAGAGGTTTCATATGTGTGCAAAATTAATTCCCCTGTCCTTTCAACTCTGATTGGTCTGCTTCAATTGCATATTTTAATTCATAGGATATTTGTTAGAACATTAAGTTATCAGGGACATCACCTTTCAGGTTATAATTTATGTGTTTTGCACATGCATATGGAACAATCTACTCTGTTTAGATACAAGGCAAGCAGAACCACAGCATCTTAAGAGATGCTGGTGCATTAAATACTAAGTAGGAGTCCAGGCACATCACATAGATCTTGGATCTCATATAGATATAGATTTGCCCTTTCTTACCTTACAGTAGTACCCCAAGGGAGCAAGTCAGGGTCCCATGCACTGTAGTAAATTGCTGTTCCAGTGCCAACGAAATAACCAAGTTGTGTCACTCATGATCTGCATGAGCACATCTTACACAAACCTGGAGATACTGCTCCCCTGTTAAAACATGAATACACCCTTTCATTGGATAAAAATAAAACACTTCATTCTAAAACAGGTTAATAAAGGGAGCTGAGGCTGTGGCTCCGTTGGAGAAAGCTTGTCTCAATGCATGACACCCTGGGTTTTGCCTCCGGCACCCCAAAAATGAACTTTGGTAGCACACACCTGCAATCTCAGTAGAAGCAAGAGGATCAGAAGTTCATTTGAAATCCAAGGTCATGCTCAGCAAGTTCAAATATGAAATCTCATCTCAGAAATAAAACAGCATTAATAAAAGCTAAAAAGACTGTTGAGATGGTTCAGTGGATAAGGGGCCTGCCAGCAAGATTAAGGATCTCATTTCAATCCCTGGAAACATTGAAGGACAGACAAGTTGCCCTCTGACCTCCACAAGTGGACTGTGGCAGTCCCCACCCAAATAAATATATAAATGCAAATTAAGGCAAAGTATTCGCACAAAACCAATGGAAGAGGGCTTCAACTAGGTCCACCACAAAGGCAGACAGAACTGACCCTAAACATGCCACTATTTTTGGTACTTTGAGTGCCTCACACTCCTCCATCATTTGGTTGTTATACCTATACCTCCCTCAACACTCAGGACCTTGAGCTTTGGGCTCAGTTTCTTGTTCTTCCTCTTCCTGGGACAGGACACAAAGCTGAAAATGTTAGCTAGGATGGATTTTAGCAACTGTTGACTGACCCAGCCTTTAGTTTTAAGCAGCTTGTATCCAACCATGTAACCCAAAGTTTTGGCACCTTCTTAAGGAAATGCCACAATGGGGGGTGGGGGAGGGTGTAGTTTGAATGTCCTTACAAATTGTCACTCTAAAAAGAAAAGTTTAAAAAATAAAATTGGAAGAAAAAATGTATCATAAGTTTTTAATTTTCGCATTACAAGCAATGGTGGTGGATAGAAAATGTCATAAATGCTTGTTAGTGGGAAGGGAAGGGCTTCTTACCTGGATAAGCATTCCAGCAGGCTTTTCAGGTAGGTTACTTGTCCTGTATTCTTTCACATTTTTAATCCCTAAACTGACTGACACCAATTTATAGTCACATTAAGTATTTAGCTGATGCTTGTTGGGATACATCACTTCGGATCACTCAAGCTGACTGAAGAAAGTATTGGCATGTGTACATAGTCCCTAGGTGTATCCTCAGCAAAGGACTCCCCAAAAGTGCTGAGTGGACACCTGTGAACTGACCTCATCTCCATGGCCCATAGACTTAATCTCCACAGTAATGGATGACTTTAGATTTGAATTACTATGTAATTCCCATTCTCTATCTCTTGAGATAGAATGTCCATATAGCCCTGAATGGTTTGTTATATAGCCCAGGCTGGCCCCAAACTGATAGCTATTCTCCTGTCAGCCTCCCACATTTTGGGATTATAGGCATACACTATCACACTGGGCCAAGCAAGATTTTCCCACTGGAATGCACCTACTATTTCTATAGTTAGTTCTTAAAGTCAGACAACTGAGAAAAGACAGAAGATAAAAGCTCATCTTCATTGAGAGTTTCTTTCTACAAAGTCCTGCTAAGGCTTTTGGAGATTAGCTTTTGCTTAACAGTTAGAAATGTATTTTTTTTAATTTAAAGGAGATTTTATATATTTTCAAGAAATTGGTATTTTTCATCAACCAAGCAAACCATTTCATGAATCATTTTTATTGTACACATCAATATTTTACAGAAATAAAGAGATTAAGTATTAGCCTGTAATTACATGCCTTCTGATTCCTTCCAGTGTAGGGGTCTAAATTTTTACACAAACGTAACCAGCACACAATAATCTTTGTTGCAAAATAACATCTCTTTGATTCTCAAACTGTTTACATACAATCTTACATATGCCATTGAACTCTTTGTAAGGTTACTATAGCATTAGCAACACACAAAATTTAGCCATTTCATAGTCAGCAGTTTGATTTTTTTTAAAGTATTAATGGAATTAATTCCTAAAACATCTTTTTAGAAGTAGCTTTATTTATTTGTTTTTCTGAGTATTTTTCTGGGCATGTGCTACTCAAAGTGATGTCAAAAGTATCAGTTCTAGATATCTGGTTAATCTATTAGATAGTTCTTCAAAATGACCACAAATACATGATGCTGCTGTATGGAAATCCACTTTCTAGTAGGGACTGAGTCAAAGTTGGTTTAATTTCTATTTTAATGCACAGTACTTTAAGGATCAAAGAATTTTTTACTTCTTTTTTTTTCTCATTTGCAACCTATCATTTTATACTTTGGATAAGAAGAGTAAAAAGCCTACAGAATTTGCACCTACTAAAAAAATAAAAATAAAAATAAAAATAAAAACCAAGCTGAGCAATGGTGGTACATGCCTTTATTCCTAGCACTCAGGAGTGCAAGGCCAGCCTGGTCTATAAAGCAAGTTACAAGACAGCTAGGGCTACATAGAGAAATTCTGTCTTGAAAAACTAAAATAAAATAAATTAAAAAAAAAAAGACCCTTGCAATAGAAACCGCTTTTTTATACCATCTTCTCTCCTTGTTTTTAATCTGTTTTCTTCATTTTAATTTTAGTTACTTTACCTTGTCAATGTTCACCTGCCAGAACATTCCTTGGCATCACTGAGGTAAAAATGGTATTCTTACTACTTTTATGATTAACATTTTAATTAACAAGTAAACTAACTGCATTATTGGCCCTAGGACCTATCTCCAAACTGACCCAGTCTTCCTATTAGCAGCTTCTAAATACATCTTTCCAGGTAGCTGATCAGTCTTAACTTCCTTGAACTCAGTACCACAGAACATTTAGACAGGTTGTATATAATGCCTTAAGGACTCAAAAGGCAAAGACCTGTATTTTTCACCTCTAAAATTGAAGATGTCTTTCCTTGTTTGCTTTCCTGTGTAATTTATCACAATTCTCTCGAATTACATAAAGCACAAAGTTGATATCACAAATAATACTGTATAAATACCAGTTATATACAAATGTCACATGCTGGCATTACTTTGGATATGGGTTCTTATGCATTATCCATATTAATCTTTATAATAATTGTTAAGTATTATTTCTATTTTATAGACAGTAAATGAAAGCTAAAAGTGACCGCCTTGAGATCAGACAACTATTAATAAAGGATGTGAGTTATCCTTAGATGTACAGCATTTCCTTCAAGACAAGATATCTCTCATGATAGCATACTCAGATTTTAAATTTAGCTCCTTCATTAAACCTTCTATTTAAGAATCTTTCTTAAATTACTCTAATATAGCTACAAACATTTTTAAAGATGCTCATATATTAATATCAACACTTTTAAAAATCCCCTCACTATTAGAATCTAAAAACAAGAGGTTTCAAAAAACTATGTATCTTGCGACTTGTGAAATTATTTTCTGTCCATAATATATTCATATGGAAATATAGGCTTAGTGAGTGATAAAGCCATGGACATAGAATATATTTACACTGGTTTCTTTCCATATCTTTACTTTGTATTTTTATTCCAGTGACAGTTTTTTTCAGCCATATACAGATAAAAATAGAACCAAAGTTGTTCATTCTGCTTCAGAAATGATGCAAACATGCTTTCCCAATATAAATTCAAATTAAGTTTTAAGCAGTTGCTTATCATGTTAAGAAAGACCCCCCAAATCATTAGCAAACATAATTAAACCAAATGAAAGTGTCTAGTTAGTGCAGTTAATATTATGGGTTCTTATCACTTGTGATCATGCAGATGAATGGCTCCCCCAATAGACATAAACCTTCTCATCCTGAGTCACCGTAAGGAATTGTTCCTGTGGGTTGTCACCTCTTTGGCCAACATTTTACTCTACAGTTTTCACCTAGCCAGATTGATTTTGTCTGACTTTTAGTATGGAGCCCTAATTGAGTCAAAATGTAATTAGGGAAAGGCAGAATTTATTTTACTTCTTAACCACCTGAAAACTACTAAGAAGCCCATTCTAACTTGTTAAAAAAAAAAAAAAAATGAGATAATGTCTCTTAAATTTTTAAAATATTTTTTGCTTGTTTGCCTCACTTCTACTTACTGTTCTGGGCTGATTTCAAGTAATATATTTACTTCCTTAGTTTAGAAAACAAAAAGCAATAGAAATCAGTCCTTTGGCATGATCTAATCCTATTTCCCCCATTATATTCAACTCTCTCTTGTGTAACTTTTGTTTATTGTTTACAACTGTCTCTTTTTAATGTCTTTTGAATGGACTGGTTTCGACAATCTTTACAAAAGTCTGAATTATTCTCACTTCCAATTTACCGATCTTAGAATTGTTTTCCTCCTAATTGCTACTTTTAGGTCATTTCAGGTGATTTTGATTGTTCTGTTGTATTTAATACTTAAAATCTACCCAATATTACAGCTTTATTTTATTTAAACACCACCACCACCACTACTGAATGGCTTTCTACCCTCATCATTAAATGTCATGCCTCACTTTCCTCACTGAAGGGCTGCGAGTATATTCAGACCATTCGGTAGTCGTCTCACATTGGAGGGCTTTCACTGCTGGGGTGCAGCAGGAAGTTATAGGGGGAAAGCCTCTCCCAGTCTCCAGGAAACAGACATGGAGTAGAAGAGAAGCATTCTTTCATCCTGTCAGTTATTAAGCTTACTGGAGTAGTACAGCCAACCAGGTGTCATGCTTCACCCCAGTAACCTGGCTGGGGAACTCCATAGCTTTAAAGGCATCTATAATCCTGTGTTAAAATGTACCGCCACTTCTCCTTGAGAAATCCTTTTCGAAAATTCCTGAACACCTATCCTGAAGTACTTTTTTCTAGGGTAATTTATTAATTTATGTTAGCCTGAGTTAATTGTGAGGAGTTCTTTTAAGTGTCTGTGTCATCTCTATAGAAATATCCTAAATAAATCTTGGCTCTTTAATTTCCTTTATAATATACTTTTCTTTTTTTTAATTTTTTAAAATTTTTTTGGTGGGTAGCTGCGTTGTTCTGTTTTGAAATGAGTCTCAACACTGTAGCCCAGACTGGCCTGGACTTTACAGCAATCCTCCTGTCTCAACCTTCTCAATGACAGGACTGTATGAGGCAGCTCAGATTGCAATGTATCTCTTATATGTGAGCTTCTTCAAATACTAAGAAGCACTCCTTTTGTTAAGTGGCAGGCTAGGGTAGTCTCACTGTCACCTTAGTTACAAAGGTCAAGCAGGTGAAATCCCATGTAAATATCAACCCCAAGACACAGGATCAGGCATGGCCAAGTTTAATAGACAGCTGTATTTTATCACATTAGCACCTGTCTTAGCTGTTACGCCTACTACCAGCTATGGGTGTTTATGTGACACACAAAATTCTCACACAGTTTTATGATTTATGTGTTCCTCTATGCATCTGAGGTGGTAGCAACAGTAGTACCTGCAGCGGTAACTAAAATAGTCCTAAGACATTCATTTTGTGTAGACAATGATAAAACCTGAACACCGGAGCAAGTGCAATATTACCTTAAGGTAAGCAAGGCTGCTAATGTGGGACCCAAAAATAAAATAAAGTTAATAACATTCAAAGATTCTGTATTCCTGAAGCCAATTCTGAAACAAAGAAGTTGAGTCACCAACAAATCAGTTGCTGACAGATGAGCAGAGATATTCCATACTTAGTGTCTCAGTGTCTCAGATATGTGAACAATGATTATCACAAATGGCAAATGTCTTTTAAATAACAATATCTTGAGGTCAGGCTGAAAATATTTCCAGTCTGTTTTAATTTCGAAGGTGTTCTGGGCTTTACAAGTTCTTGCTGTTCTTGGGGTGTCTTGTTTGGTAAATGTATTACTGACTCCAAGATTGCCTGGTTGCTAACCCTCACCTTCAAAGATAATGTCTTCTGGATTTGGTGGAGGAGGGCAGAACTCTTCACTGGGAAAGATCTCCTGAAATAGTGTTTCTGCTTGCTTGACGGCATGTTCATTCCCCAGCCCACAGTCAGGCCCGGAGCAGATATACACATTGGAAGGTAAGCCACGGTATGAGCTTCGACTCACTCCTGAGGAATCTCTCATATTAAAATAAAGAGCCCACAACAGTCTTGGTTTTCTGGGTTCTTCCTTGTCTGCTTCTGCTTCTGCAAAAGGAATAAATAACTGCTTCACCACTGGTTCCAAGTCTTCTCTGGCTGTTTTTGAAGAGAAACAGGTCATGTGGACCAGATAGCTATCCTTCATGCACGTCATGGTTGATGAGCATAACTCCATGACCCGAATGGAGCTGGTCCCTGGCTCTAGTGGAGGTACTATTAGAATGGAAATCTGCTGGTCTGAATCTGCCTTCAAGATGGACTGATCTGTGATGAGCACAGCCCTCGAGATCTGTTTATATTGCACATTTGAACACATTTCCTTAGAAAGGTAACTGTCCTCCACAATAAAATAGCTGGCACTTATTCTCTGACCAAAGTGGTCTATGATTCCTTTACATCTTCCAGAGTCTTTATCAACAACAAGGCATTGTACTTGATGGCGAAGACAATAGATTCCACCAAAAACTGCACACATTCTGCAGAAACACTGAGGAATTTCTCCTTGGCCGTATAAAGGAAATATGAAAGGAGTGTTGCCAAACCGTCCAAGACACTGAAGGAAGGTTTTTGTTGCCCTAAGGCCATCTAATGTAGTGCAGGACGACTCCGATGTCATTGCAATTGAGTGCAGTATGAAATGTTGGAGGTTGGGAGTTAGTCTTTTCGTTTTTAGATAGTCAGAAAATGAACATTGTTTGAAATCTTGGTATTCATCAGAATGTTGTTCATAGTCTAAACAGAATGTGAGAAATTTCATTAACATTCTCTTCTCAACCATAGTGAGCTCTTTACTATTGAAGACATCTGCTCTGGAGCAAGGCACCTGCTCTACTTTCCCATCCAGAAATGCAAGGATCCTAGTGACATTCTTAAATTCTGCATAACGGCTAACATTTGATTTGATTAGAAGATCAATTAGTGGGCCTTGAGAATACAGCAGCTTTGATACCAAGTCAATATTAAATCTCCGGCTCTCCTTAATCATTTGAGGGTACGTAATCCTGTTTCTCTTTGGTTGTCTGGTGTTGTCCTCTGTACTGAGTTTCTCTTCATCTTTATCTTCATCTGAAACCGTACACATACCAATTTCATCTCCACAGTACTTTTCTTTCTCCAGTAAGGTCTCTGCATCAGCTGAAGGTAAAGGCTCTATATCACTTCTTTCTTCACAGCTTGAGGAGTCTGCCAAATGCCTTTCTTTGGGCGAGCCTTCAGAATTGAGAGAGTCAGACAGACTAGCAGACGCCTCTAGGGAAGGACTTTTCTGCACAGCATCGGTTTCTTGAGTGCTGTCCCCAGTATCTTGACTGGCATAACAGTAGACTTCTGTGTGCTGAATAGTGTGATCCTTCTTACAAAGAATGATGGCTTCTTCTGCTTCGTGAATCAGGTCTTGCCACACAGCAGTCATGTCTTCCTCGCTGTGATGGTCCTGTTGACAGTCCTTCAGCCAGGACAGCAAACCTGTAAAGCTGAAACTTGCCCAGTTCCCTCCATAGTAACTTCTTGAGTCGACATGCAGAACTCTCTGTCCACTTCTCGAGCATGCAGCTGCCAGAATGGATTCAGGCAATCCCGTCCCTATTATAACCACATCAAACTCTGTGGGAAGCTTGTCTGCCATCCTAGGAGCTGAAGCTTCAGGTCACAGCTGATGAAAGAACTCCATATGGATTTAGGGCAAGGGTACCTCTGAGGTATTTATGCTGTAATAGAATCTTTACTTGTGATCTTCATTCAGAAACACTGAATTTATAAGCCCTAAGCTTTTTAACTGTTACAATTTTTAAACATGAAAAAAAAGTCAGTAGTATGAAAAATATGATAAAGTGCATGTAATTATATCTGAGAATACTCAAATGTCCTTTTCATTTCTGCATTTCACCTTAGCGGTAAGTGTTACCATGTATCACACATGCATTTGTGACTGGAACTCTTCTCTGAAAGAAGAAAATTCAAGAAAAGAACACAATTGTAAATAATATAAAAGCAATTTCATGCAACAGCAGTTTCAATCCACTGGAGCCTGACTTGTTAACATGGATACAAACCTCTACCCAAAGTAAGTCATTAACTGCTTTCCCACAATCTTGTAAGTTCTTGAAAATGAACAAAAGATATTTTATATATCCCCTCCCCAAAGCCAGGCAATACTGGCATGGATACAATATCCCACAAAAATAAAAAAAATGCACAATTATTTATTGTTAACAAAATTTTTGGACAATATTGTGAGTGGAGACTAAAAGACATATGTGGCTTTACTGTGTTTATGGAAACATACTACGCAGAGTGATCACATCTCATAATGGGGAATATTACTGCTGTCAGGAATGTCTGTAAGTAATCCCAGACAGCTGCACAGAAGATTTTTACATCCTTAACTATCCGAAGAATCTTGCAGTAGATGCATGAGAAATCTAGATATTACAAGAGAATTAATTCAGTAACTGGCATTTAAAATATGTAGGTTCATAAAAGGGAGAATAGTTTTTGTAAGATTTCCTGTATCAAAGTACATGTGTACATTAAAAAAGAATCTTCCTGTATTAAAATATTTTAATATAAATAACGTGTATTCATAACATCTAAGGAAATATTTACTTTTTCCCAAACTACCTCTGCAACCATGAATCTCTTTCTAAACATGTTCTTTTCACTTCTAAAGAAGTAATGGAAAAGGACTCCCCTGTCCCCTTCTATCACATGCTGGAATGTGGCTATGTGTGGCTGGAAGCTGTTCCCTTGGACATACTTACCTGGAAGTCTGCAGGCTAGCACACTTACACACACCATTGCCAGCCTTTTTATTGCCCATTATACATAGCAGCAGTAAGTGTTCCTTGGCCTTTCTACTCTTTACTACTGTTAAATACGCTGACATCTAGATGCAGGTACACATAAGAGAATGATGATTCTGATATTTGTAAAATAAGCCATTCAACTGGAATTTACATGAACTTCCCTAGGTCACTGGCCTGCCCAGTCAGTCTGACTGAAACAGTGATCCTAACAAGCACAGCTGGAAGAAACCCCTGACCAAGATCATCAGAATTTCTACTTGTTTTGATCCTTCTCTGAGAAGGCAGGACTAGAGCCCAAAATGAAGCAACTGCCTGGTCTACTTGTGCATATAGGACATCTAAAGTCTAAGCATGAATTCACTCCTCTAGACATAGAAGGTAATAAACTGAGTCTGGCAGTATATGTGTGTGTAGGGGTTTTATAAGCACTAAATATAGGTACTATTTACCCTACAGATGTCAAAGGAGTCTTCAAAAATAAAAAGCAAATGGGATAGAAGACTTTAAACATAGTCAGCTCAACAGTGGATAATAAAGATGGGAAACCTGGCAGCCTGGGAAAGTGAATGACCTGGGAAAGCACAGTCAATGAAGTAAGTAGTCATAGGCCCACCGTGTGCCAAGGGACCAGCCATGCAGCCTCACCTAAGCTCTAGAGCAAGGAGTTAGCTACTTCTAGCATTTACCAATTTCCTCCCCTTTAGTACTCAGTTAGTCCTGGCTTGGGGATGGAAAAGGAAGTACCTTCCCTTTCCCCTCCTTAACCCTGTTCAAGCAGCATACTCTGGGAGAATTAGCTTGACGAAGAACACTGAGCCCTGCAGTAACCTGACTCTTGTGTCTAGGAGTTAACTGATTCCCAATCCTCTAGCCCCAGATCTACCTCAGGTTTCAGGATGGGAATAAATGTCAGGATTCAAAGCACTAGTAAATGCCCTGGGTGAAGGAGCCACCAGGGTGAATGTTTCTAGTGGTCTTAAATTCTTCTTCTTGATAGGGATGGCTTCCAGCAGGGGAGGAGGAAGAAAGGATACTGGAAGATGAGGCTGGCAGAGCAAGACGAGGAGAAGCAGGGGGATGCTGAAAACCCTTATTAAAAACCAAACAAACAAACAAAACTTAGCTTGTTTTTGTTTTCACATTTCCTCTTGAACAGAGCATCACAGAAAAGTATTTCACAGAAGAAAAAAAACTTTCATGTCTGAACAAACACCTGTGGCCTACTCCAGGAATTCTGCAAGCTAGGCCTGACTGACACATACCACCTTCTTTAAAGATTAATCCTCCTGCCTAAAAACCCCTCCCAAGCAACATTTTTAGTTAACACAGGGAATAATCACATAGTCAACCTACATTACCATTCACATTCTCTTCCAGCTCCTTCTCAAATGTCAGTATTTTTGTATAAAGAAAATCCTTGATTAATGTTTATTAGGGTAAGAGACTAAGAAAGTATCAGGATTATTAATCAGTGAAATAAATAAAACCATAACTCCCAAATTCTGTTTTCTTTAAAACTTAAGAAAAAGAAATCATGACAAATAACATGAGATTTAGGTCTGTCACACATATAGAAATATTCATGATTTTACACAGACGTTTTTCTCTAAGATCTGCCAAGATAAAGACAGCACTAAATGTGTGTTTCAAGGTTTGTAAAAGGGTACTTTAAGACTTAAGAAATACCCACTTCTACTAAAACCTCTGTACACACAAAATTATTAGAAGACACACATATACCCCACACACCACACACACACATACACAGACATACGAGACAGACACATCAAAGTCTTTTTCAAGCTTAGAATACTGAGTTAGTCAAGCTCCAACCTTCCAAATATCAATCTAAATCTTTAAGAAATCAACAAGTTCTACTTTAATTAAACCTACTGGCTTCCCAGTTAATTATTTATTCACATCAGTGATTTGTATTTCTGAGCCATTTGTAACCTGTGGTGTAACAGAACCTAAGTAGAGGAAATACAATTTAAAATGTCATACAGTCTCACTCCCTAAGTAGCATTCAATGATTTACAATTGCTAATAAAAGGGGGAAAATACACTGTTATTTAGGCTTCTACAAACACTATATATATGATGAAATCTCTCCCTGTCCCCTTTTCCACTTTTCAGGAGTTGACTTTTTTTCTTGCATCTCTTGACTCTACAGGCCCTCATTTCTCAACCCTCGTGAGTAAAAGACTGCTGTGAAATGCCCTGTTGAGCTACAGTAGGAAATAAAAGCAGAGAACAGAAATCAGAGGATAAAAGCTGGCCAGCAGCAGGGACTTTCAGAACTGCGGCAGTAGCTGGGGATGACTACTGGCTGGAAGGACCCGGAGGAGGAGAAGGAGGATGAAGACTGGCTGGAAGGGAGGAAGGATCCCGGGGATGAGAGAGACCAGGAGTTAGGGGTGATGACTGGCTAGAAGGGGAGATCCCGGGGAGGACTAAAACTCAGAGCAGATGAACCCAAGGAAAGTTGGGAAGCAAGGGGGACGCGTCCCGGGCGACTCACCGAAGAGACTGCCGCTAAACCCGTCCCACGCGCAGCCCACAGCGTCCCACACCCAGCCGTTCCTCAGGCACGACGCGAAGGTGAAGGTGACTCCGAACAGGGACACCAGCAGGTCGCCCAGGCTGAGGTTGACCAGGAAGAGGTGGGTGGGCGTGCGCAGCCGCGGGAACTTGGAGTAGAGCAGCAGCACCAGCAGGTTGCCGCCGACGCCCAGCAGCGCGAGGCCGCCGAGCAGCAGTGCCAGGCGCTCGTATGCCGAAGGGCTGAAGAGCGGCGCGGGGCTCCGCGTGCCCGCCGGCGATGCGCCCTCAGCGCCCGCCCCGTCCTCCCAGTAGCCCTGGCCGGCGCTGCGGTTCCCCGAGTACATGGCCCGACGCCGGTGCGCCGTGAAGCCGAGGGCTCGATGTGTCGGGCGGCCCGCGGCGCGGAGAACGGGATAGGGCTCGAGCTCAGGGGTCCGCTCAAGCCATTGTGCCCCGGAGCCGCGCGGGGCCCGCCCAGACCGCGCGCACCCGAGACCCCGCCCTCCAGTGACAAGGCCCCACCCACACCACATGAAGCTCCTCCCTTCCAGCGTTCTTGAGATCCCGCCCTCCCGCGTGAGGCCTACGGCCTATCAGAGAACACTTGCAATCCCTCCCACTGGACGGCCCTGGAAGCCGCGTCCTCCTGGTCTGCGGCCACACCCACATGGCAACCCTCTTGACCACGCCCTCCAAAGGCTCTTCTGCTGTCCTGAGTGCGGCTCCTCCCTCCCGGAACTCCCCGGTGCCCCGCCCCGTGCCTCCCACTCTGGGTTCCGCCCGCAGTACATGGCCCTGCCCCCCAAGCCCCTCTGGCTCCGCCCTCTGGGTTGTGGTCCCGCCCTGCTGTCCTGGCGGTCCGCCCCTTCCCCCTCCCACTTCCCACGCGTGTCCCCGCCCAGCGTAGGCGAGTCCCAGGGTCCAGCCAGCTCTTGCTTTGCCTCCTTCACGCTTGAGCCATGGTGAAAGCCGGAAGAGAAGGTACAGAAAAAAAGGGAAGTAAATTCCTTAACGGAGGTAAATTAGCCTCAGCAGGTCCTCATAGCCCATTTCCCCTCAATTTGCTCGAAAGCATCATATCCATTCACTGGTTCAGTCACTCATCCTTGCAGACATTCATTCATAAATATTTATGAACGCCTGCGCTTAACTCTGCTGAGTGTGCTGAATGAAATACTCCTAGTTAGGCTTCTCCCACCTCATCACCCAATAGAAAGAGAATTAAACACAAATGCAGGAGGTAGGGCACCAGCCAAACAAGGAAACTGAGGTTAAAAACAAACTAACAAACAAAACCCAGCAGACTGGGACTAGAGCTGCGAGATTTGTCCCAGGGTTTTTGACAGTATACTGAGATGGCAAGAGATGCAACACCTGCCTCTCTCAGAGCTCTAGGATAAGAAAGGAAATAGCATTGGAGTGGCATCCTAATCAAGTCAAGCCCTTTCTGTCTGGCTCTGCTGGAGGGGTACCCTGATATATACGCCAGCTGAAAAGCTTCACTGGAGGTGACCTCTTGAGCAGTGCCCCTGAGGCATCAATCTAAATCTAGCAGGTATAGAGAGGGTATATTTAGAACAGCATGCATTTTCCACCAGCAGCAGTGAAAAATATAGTACAAGTCAAATATAGATTGTGAACGTGATACACTTCTTTCGGGCCCTTTTCTCTGTTCCTGCTGCAGTCCCTGATAACTACCCACAGGAGCAAGTCCTGAGCTGTACCTGAAGCTGTCACGGGCACTAATGACAGCTAAGTTGATGTATGAGTATACACCCCTCCCACTTCTGTTAGTTTTAGTGCATCTCCAAATTCTCCAAGAATCGGCTAAGTGACTAGACAGCTGCATACCTTACTGCAGTGAACGCTAGCCAAGAGGCAGTGTGCTCTGTCCTTGAAATCTTTAAGGCTTCTAACCTGGTGTCAGCATCTATGACAAGACCTTTGAACTCATCTGCCCTGAAAAACATTTTAAATTTTGTATTTTAGACTTACATGACCATTTAATGAATTCTTTTTTCATACTATTTTTTCATCATTTATGTTAAGATTTCAGTGTCAGATGAATAAAAGAAGGAAAAAATAATTTTTTTTTTCCTCAAAGCACTCATTCTTTGGTGAAGAGTCTTTTTCTCACAAAGCTCAGTTTCTAGTGGTGTTGGGAAAGAAGATAATAATAATCAAATTGGTTCATATATAAGATGTCAGATACCATAAAAGATTAGGCAGGGAAAATTGAACTGTATGAACACATTTGCCCCTGCTGTGGATTATGCTCATTGTCAATAATAAAATATGGTTGGCCAATAGCTGGGCAGGAAGAGAACCAGACTAGGAGAATTCTAGGAAGAGGAAGGGTGGAGTCAGGAGTTGCCAGGCAGATACAAAGGAGCAGGAAATAAATGTGCCATGCTAATAAAGGTACTGCCATGTGACAGAGTACAAATAAGGAATATCTTAAGATGTAAGAGCTAGTTAGTAATAAGTTTGAGCTATTGGTCTAGCATTGATAATTCATATTCAGCCTTTGAGTTGGCTATTTGGGACCAGGTGGTTGAGACAGGAAAGATCTGTTTACATGCCCCATTGGAGGGACCCAGGCCCACCTTGGCACATACGTCCTGTTTATACAGTTCAATGCAGAACTGTCTAAATAAGGGCACATTTCTTTTCTTTGTCCTAATTTATCTGCTTTACGAAAATTTCTACCTGGTGACACTATTATAGGAGCTTATGAAATCTTTGGATATGGGTCCCAAAATACATCATCAGGCAGTTTTCCCCAATAGAACATCTCCAAAGTAACCTAGGCAAGCCTAGCATTGCCTGGTCAATCAGGGCTGTGCAATGTTTAGATGCCAACACTCATTCTTTCCCTAGAGTTCTTCATTGACTTATTCCTAGAGCTTGTTTTGGCCATAGTGAATGAGATGTAAAACAACCTGCTACTACCCTGCCCTCATCCTCATTAATTTTTGTTGTTTTTTGTTGTTGTTGTTGTTGTTTGACACAGCTTGAATCTTCTGGAAAACAAGGAACATACATTGAGAAAATACTTCCACCAGACTGGCCTGCAGGAAAGCCTGTGGGGCAATTATCATCATCATCATCATCATCATCATCATTATTATTAATAAAGGATGTGGGAAGATCCAGCCATGGGTTGTATAAAAAACCATGCTGAGCAAAACACAAGGAACAAGCCAGTAAGCAATGTTTCTCCAAGGATACTCCTTCAGTTCCTGCTTCCAGGTTCCTGTGTTGAGTTCCTGCCCTGACTTTCTTCAATGATGAACTGTGATGTGTACATGATGAGTTAAACCTTTTCTACCACAAATTACTATTGGTCATTGTATTTTGTTTTGTTTTTTGGTGGGGTTGTTGTTTGGGGTTTTGTTTGCTTGGGTTTTTTTGTTTTGTTTTGTTTTGTTTTTGAGACAGGTTTTCTCTGTGTAGCTTTGGAGCTTGTCCTGGAATATTCTCTGTAGACCAGGCTGGCCTCAAACTCAAAGAGATCCTCCTGCCTCTGTCTCCTGAGTGCTAGGATTAAAGGCATTCCCCACCACTACCCAGCTGGTCATAGTGTTTTATCATAGCAAATATTCTTTTTACCATGTAAGATGCATAGACAATGTACCATCTAAGGAATGGACATTTACCAGCTACTGACTCTGCTGGAGTCTTACATTGCTCCCAATGTGTAGAGTAATAAGAAATGAAAATACTGATGTTTGCAAATTACTCAGTGTGACATATTTTGGTGTAGCAACAGGAATGGATGAAGACCAATGCAACAGAAAACATAACATCTAATATACTGAGCAACAGCTTAGTTTTAAAAACATTTATTTTTTAATCCAGATATGTGCATATATGTTCATGTGTGTACAGATGCCCATGGAAGACAGAAGGTGACCACATTGAATACCCTGGAGCTGGAATTACAGGCAGATGTGAGCTGCCTGACGTTGAGTGCTGGCCCTGTGGAAGAGGAGTATCTACTCTTAACTACTCCTACCAATAATTTGTTAATATCACCAAAAATTTTGGCAGCATTCTGATTTCTAACCATTTTGTAAGATTTGTAATGTTTTAGTTTGATTATAGAAACCTAAATACAGTCTACATAACCTACAGAATGTCTGCTGTCTTTTGCTTGGATTATTAAAAAACTACCATTCACTGGTCTTTTCATATCTCTCATTTCCCCTTTCTCACTTTATTTTTTACAGAGTACCTGAAAGAAACCTGTTCACATACAAGTCAGAACATGTCAGTGTTCTGCTCAGGACCTTTCCGTGTCTCTCAGTAGGATACCTCTGTGGTCATACTGGGTCTGGCCATCACCCTGCAGCTCTCTTTCTCTTCCTACACAGCTATGTGTTCTGGGGTTTTTGCATTTTCCTGGATGTATCGAGAACATGATGATGTCAGGATATTATTCCTATGGTTCACTGGAATACCCTCTTGCCACTTAACTACATGGCTTACTACCTTTTCTCCAGGGTTATGCAAATATATTTTTGTTAGTATAATTTCTTTTCCCTAGGCTTTCCCATACACCCTAATGCCCACACCTTTACACTGTCTTCAGAGCATTTACCACTTTTTGGCTCACTATGTATGTGCGTATTTTCTCTCTGTAGCCTGAAGTTCCCTCGCCCATCCAGGCCCGCAATCCAGTGGTCCAAAAGAATCTCTCCCAACCTTGGTCCTGCAGCCACTTACAAAATAATTACTCAGAGGCTTATATTAATTACAAACTGTTTGGCCTATGGCTCAGCCTCATTACCAACTAGCTCTTACAGCTCAACCCATTTCTATTAATCTATTGCATTGCCATGTGGCTTGTGGTTTTATCTGTGTTCCATTACATCTTGCCTACATTGTCTCTCTCTCCTTGACTCCATCCTCCTTCTCCTTTATCTATATGCTCAGATTTCCTGCCTGTCTCTAAGCTGCCTTGCCATCAGCCAAAACAGTATCTTTATTAACCATTGGTAATAAAGCATATTCACAGCATACAGAAAGACATCCTACATCACTTCCCCTTTTCTGTCTAACCAAAAGAAAGGTTTCAATTTTAACATAGTAAAATTACATATAGCAAAACAGCTAGTAAGCAAGAATTATGATTATAATATCTAGTCTGTTTGTATTCAGCAAAATTAAAGAAAATATTCTATCATCTACCTTATCCTTGTGAGTTTAAAGTTTCATATCTAATTTATCTTTTATTATAACTAAAAAAACTATAATTATAACTAATATTCAACTCCATCAAAGACCACAGAAGGATAAAATATTACCTGAGTAAAGAAGGGCAGTATAAGCAAATTCGAAAATTCTAGAAATGACAGGGACATCTGGTCACCTGAGCAGTCACCCAAAGTTTCTTTGGGGCATCCATCTTCAGCCTGTAGGCCTAGAGTCTCTGGCAGACTTTTTAGTAAAGTAGGGAAAGTGAAGGATTGTTCCATCTATTTTTGCAATGTTTGTCAGTTGCTTCTTGTGTCCTGCAGAATGTCTGGTACTTTTCTCTGTGAAGCAGAAACCTGGAGAAACCATCTTAGCTTGTTCTGACTCAGAAGTCTCTTTTCTGTGGGCCCTGCATGTCTAGTTTATACAGCATACTGTCAAGCATTTGAACAAGAACAGTTTCTTGTCTAATGGCTAACTTTTGCCACAAGGAAAGTAAACTCCATATAGGGTTTCTTCAGTGTCCACCATCCTCTTGAAGTAGATTGGTACTGCCAGGAGCAGACATGTCTCACTGTCCAGAAAAGTCTAAGTTTTTAAAACATTTGAATATCATATTCTATAAGTCTTTGAATGTTTGGAGATTACCATCTAAATGAAATATATCTTTGTATATCTAAAAAAGTTAACTGACATGATTGTAAGTTGATTATCATAGGTAAATATTAATCTTCATTTCTTAATTATACATTACAATTTTAAGTAAGTTACATAAACATAATTCCTTAAACAAGAGTAGAAACATCCATATAGTATAACAAAATTAACCTTAAATTTGTATCAATAAACTAAAATCTTTATCAATGTAA
Organism: Sigmodon hispidus; assembly: GCA_004025045.1. NCBI lineage: Eukaryota > Metazoa > Chordata > Mammalia > Rodentia > Cricetidae > Sigmodon > Sigmodon hispidus. The sequence goes on along the minus strand of PVIH01000812.1, from coordinate 41,501 downwards.
AGTATTTGAAATAAGTAATTGCTTTTTAAAAGTAGATTCAATAATCTACCCTTTTATCCTATCATATCTATATCCTTTTTCTTTTATTTAGAAAGATATTGATTATAACCAATAACCAAACTCTCTAAATAAAGACAAACATCTATAACTCATTTTTTTGAAAGGTAGGTGTAGTTTTCTAGCCTACTTTCTGCTTATTGGAGGTGCTGCTAATCTTTGAGGGACCCAGAGCCTGGATCATCTTAGTCAGCATCCTTAAAGCTGATGTGGATGTTGGATCATCTGGGCCATCTCTTCCCATTAGAGATTTTTCAGGGTGTTTTCCTTGATCAAACCATATTTTCTGGAAGCAATCCATAAGATCTCATCTTCTGTGGAAACAAAAGCAAAACCTCTTTTCCAAAGCAGCATATCTATAGACCCAAATTTGAATGTCAAGATACTTTAAAAATATATGTGTTGGTTTAACCTAGCAGCCTTTACAATAATCAGTTAGCTCATTAACAGCTTAAAAATTAAAAGAAAGCACAATATACATAATCCATACTCTGTGTATTTTTCATCTTTACATGGCTCTTTATATTTTTACAACCCTATTTCTCCTTTTTAAGGACCTTCTCTACCTTTTTTCTTTTCTCCTAAGCCTACATTTTTTTTTACATTGTAAACTCATTTAGAAGTTTTCTCCAACTGAATCTCTTTAATTTCATATTTTAATCATTTTTTAACCAGAAGAGTTTTTAAGTTGCTAAACTGTGTGGCTAGTACTGAAATGTTGGCTCTACCCTGCTTGGCTTTTTAACAAGGCAGAGGTACCAATGAGTCACACTTACCTCCCCAATTCTGGGAAGCAGTATTAAATAGTATGGAGCTATGTTTTTAAGCTCACAGCTGTACTCCTAAAGCCAGCAAACAGTGGCTGGGAGAAGCCTCATTGTACTGAGGCCCATGAGAGAGACTGCAGAAATCAGCCATGAAGCTTAGCTCATTGCGGCTGATGGTAGCAGCATCCTTCAGGCAGCTGCTGGGAGACACATTTCTGAGACTGAGACTAGGAAGCCCAATGTAGTTCCATTTCTGTGCATTTAGAATCTTTTTAAAGCTTTTTTCAATGCTTCATGGTGGGTACATTTGTAGTCAGAAATTTCTGGCTGGGTCAGGCCTACAGGACAAAGCTCTTTCACTGGCCACTTATAAAATAATTACTTAGAGGCTTGTATTAATTACAAACTACTATTTGGCCTGTGGCTTAGGCTCATTACCAACGAGCTCTTACAACTTAACTCAACCCATTCTCATTAGCCTATGTATTGCCAGGTAGCTCTGTGGCTTTCCCTATGTTCCATTACATCTTGCCTTCTGGGCAGCAGCCTGCAGTCTCTGCCTAACTTTGTTCTTCTCCTTTACCTCTGCATGGATTTCTCGCCTGCCCCCAAGCAAACTTGCCATAGGCCAAAACAGTCCCTTTATTAACTAATGATATTAAAACATATTCACAGCATATAGAAAGACATCCTACATCAGCTCTCTCCACAAGGATGCCTTCCTCATCCATGGCTCCTTTTAATATTTTAATTAGAGGTAAATGATTAATTTTTATTCTCCACAACTTCTAAATATATCTTTATTTGTGCCAAGTAAGACAGGTGATGAAATACATTTTCATCTTCACAACTTGGAATTTCCATAACCAGAAGAGCTATGGAACAAATGTGAACTTTCTCTCCCTAGTCCCCTGAGGGAGACAGAAGGTTGGGGGTGAGATAAGACATTCATTCCAAGGAAAGTCACTGGTCTTTATCTATGCATCTTCTCAATGAATCCACCCTGCAGGAGGTGGATTTCAGTCTGCTGCAGGACTTACAGAGATGCTGTGATGTAATGAGGTCCACATGAAGGACAATTATGAGGTCAGGGCCCTTCACTAACAGCTGTCTATGAAATGCAGCAGACCTCAGATTTCCTTCTGCTAACATCCTAGGGGCAGCTCTTACTCTTTCTTCCCATGGGATGGGAATTTAAAAACAAGGGAATGAGACCTAGGGCAAAAGTTGAGACAGCAGAGAGGCATTGTAAGAAATAGAAGCTTTTCCACATTGACAGTCCCTCAGTGTTATTTCTGTACAGAGATAAGAGACTCCTTATGTCTGTATGGATTCCAGAGATGACAGGCAGTTTAGCCTTGCACTACAGATTAACAATTTCAAAGCAGCCTTGGTTGATTTCGATAAATTGGTTGAACAGACAACACTCCAAAAAAAGGATGAAAGAGCAGGCCTGTTTATTCCAAAAGAAGGTAAGACGGATGATTACATGGAAGTCCATCTGGAGCTGCTGATTAGAACTGGGGGATGCTTTAGGTCATCAGAGAAAGCAGTCTAGTTTAAAACCTAAGACACTGAACAGGGGCGGGGGACCTGAGTTGTTATGTTTTTTTTTCTCTGTCTCTAACATATCTAACATAACTTGAGGAAGCCTTCTCTATCTGTAATTTAGAAAAGTGGATTAAATAGCATTAAGGAGTTCTTCTGCAGACATTAGTCACTCACTGGCTGACCTGAGTCTCTGTATAGCATAGTTAGCATGTGGGAAGCACTCTGTGTTTCTGTTAAGCAGCTTTTAGCATAAAATGCCTGAAATAATCAACTCAAGAAGAAAAAAGTATTTTGGATGCTTCCATACATGATTAGATGGCCTGATGCTGTGGGGCCTTTGGTAAGATTACATTATGATAGGACCATGAGATGCAAGTACATCTTATGGCAGCTGGAAGAGACAGGAAGAGGCCAGGGTCATAATAGCAGCTTGAAAGGCATGTACCCAATAATCTTAACTTCCTTCCACTAACCCTGCCTTCAAAAGGTTCCTTCACTACCCAATACTGTTAAAGAATGTTGACCAAGCTTTTAGTACAAAAGAGTCTTTGGGGAATAGGTATGCAAGCCAGGGTAGCTTCCCGAGAACATCATGAGACCATGAGGACTTTTCTAGACAACTCAACGTTTTCTGTTTCATTGTCTGGGCCAGTCTGCAGGCGGGAATTATTTGAATGGGCTGGAGGAGGGGGACTATGGAGCTTCAGAAGAGTAAAGTTCCAAGTGTGTCATAGCCAAGGGGAGGTGTAGAGTTCAGTTTGGGAGTGTTAAGACAGCGATGAAGAGGAAAGCTACATAACAATAAAATAAATCCAACAGAATAAGTGTACATGTTGTAATAAAAGGAAAGGATCCCTATACCAGCTACATAGACAGCTTGTAAGTACTGGGTTGTACAGTCATGTGTGAGTGAGGCTCTCAATCTAACTTTTCAGACTCAGAGAGGTATTGCTTGGACAGTGAGTGTTTCCTAATCCAAAGGTCAGTTGAATAAACATAAGTCCATTTGATCTGCATGACAATATGAATACATATTATCGTTAAGTCTGCTTTGCTTGGGAAGACAGTGGGAGGTATAGGATATCCCCTGCTCAAGTCATCATGAAGAGCTCAGATGTTATAGGCTGTTCTCCAGATCTCTAAACTGCTCAAGCAAGCGTTCCTTGACTTTCCCTCCGGTCAACTTGTTTTTTTCTCTTGCTGTAACTGACTCTCCAAACTCTCACCCTGTTTCTGAATCCTTGGTTGTTTTTCTGCTTCTCTCAGCCAAGTTTCCTATCTCAGGAGAAAGCGGGGTACACAGGCTGGAATCAGCCCCCCCTCCCTCTTCCTCTAGCCCATGCTTCCCATTTACCCTTCCTCTCCAACGCTATCAATTTGCTGATACAATCTAAAAAATCTCTCTTTCCACTGGCTTTGTTCTTTGAATCTAAAAATAAACTCTGGCATCATGTCCTCGGCTGGCTCTTCCCTTACGCTATCACTCTGTGTCTCCTCTTTGCTTTTCCGATAAATTTCCCTCAGTATCTCTGCCTCTTTTCCCATCTACTACAGTCTTACTTCCTCGATTTGACTAAAAATATATTCAGTACCTAATATGGCTGCCAGATTCAATAAGTTGGGTTTCTGTTCTCTCTTCTTTCTTTAAGACAGGCTCTCACTATATAGCCCAGGCTAACCTGAAACACAATATCCTATGATGCCAGGCTCTACAGTGCTGGGAAATCCAGGTGTGTACCACCGTGTCTGGCTTTGGTTTCCCTTTTTGCAGCAAACATGACCATTTCAGTGCACTAACACTGGGCCCTGCCTCTGCACTGAGAAGCCCCTCCCCCTTCTGTGTGTCTTTTGGCCACTCTCTTCTGATCTTGTACATTCCTCGTTCTGCTTTGCTTTTTTCTTTCGCTCAGAGTTTTGCCTAGTATGTTCTTGCCCAAGTCTTGTGGCACGAACGTCATCTGCGTAGCCTTCTAAGCCATGCATCTTGTATCTTTGAGTATGTTGCGATAGTTCTCAGGTTATTAGGGCAACTGCTGTACTCTTTCTGCTAAAGACATTCCTTCCTGTTTATTTCTACAGATTTTCCTTTAAAAACAAAACAAAATGGGTCTGTGTAGCCAAAAGCAGGTACACACCTTAGCCAAGAGGCCACTGGTCTGTCATATTCCTGGATGACTAACCCATCTTTAAAATCCATAGGTGTTAGTTGGTGTGCAGAGCCCATCACTGATCATGTCTCAACCTGCCTTTCTGCTGTCAGCTTCTGGCAGACTGAAGCCTTCAATCCTCTCAGATCCTCTCCAGCATTTCTAGCTATGTCACAATTTTAAAAATGGTTTACTTATTTCCTTAGTGAACTGAAACTATAGCAAGTGAAGCACATCCCCATCCATGAACTGAACTCAAAAAAAGGAAAAAGGCAAATCTATATTAAAAAGTCCACAAGGCTGGTTGACTAATTAGAACTCCGTGCCTCCCACCTCTGAGTATCCTTTCATCTCTCACAGACAATCTTTAGCTTATCTTAGCAGAATACTGACTTTTACCAAACCCAAAGCTAAGAGCGTCAGCAGATAGTACCTACACCTGCAGCGGAGCTTTGCCCACTGTGATATTCCCACCAATGTATTCAAAAATGCCTTGATTTATGACTTTCTTTTATTCTGTGACTATGCAAGCTAGCCACTTCCACATTGGAACATGTTATTCAGGGCAACCTGAATCTGTTCCCAAGCTATGGTCCCTCATGCCTGTCTCAAAACAAATTTTTATTCCCTTTGAAATAAGAGCTGTGATTTACAGTTACCAAATTGGGTTTCTTGTTGGTTTTTTTTTTTCTTTTAATGACATTCTCCCAATATGAACAACTCTCCAGTCTCTCTCACCTTCAATATTTCAAGAAAATGAAAGCCTATCTCTTTGCTAACACTCCCAAACTTCCCCCAAGCAAAGCCATCCTCAGCATTCTTTCTGCATTTATTGCTGCCTTCAGGAATTTGCTGCCTTATTTAGCCTGCTGACACTGATGTATACTCACTCCTTGACCATTGGCCTGTAAGTGTTTTGAAGGTTTTGCAAAGGTAAGGCCAGCTCAAAGCCTGGTGTCAGGAGGTGAGTTTAAGCATGAGTTTAGAATTGCTTTCTTCAAAAGCTTGCATCTCCAGCTCTGTGGTGCAAAGTTCTCTGGATTTCTTAGATTAGATAAAAACTAATCTCCTAAATAAACTGTCTTCTGTGTCTGAGGGACAAAGTCTAAGGACTGAGGAGATGGAAAAGATGTGACCCTAACTTGGACCAAGCTGCTAATGCTATCCAAATACGTTTGTATTTATTAATAGATAATGGAAGATATGGGCTAAGTCTTTGCAGTAGAGAAGGAGCTAAGAAGGAGAGGTTTCTGCCTCCAAGAGAAACTAAAGTAGAATACAGAGATTTGTCCTGGTTACTTCGTTATTCTTAGATCTCACCAATGACCTAATAGATTCAGGGCACCTAGGACCAAGTCCCACCTCCCCTCCCATCCAGGTACATTTAACATAGAACATGGGTCTTTAAAATCATTACTTAATCTGGTCACAGGAGATGGCCAGTTCAGGCTGTGTATCCGCTATTGCTAGGAGCCTAAGCTGGGGTCATCCTTGTAGATTCCTGGAAATTTCTCTTGCACCAGGTTTATACCAACCTCAAAATGCCCCCCCTTCTAGTAGTTTCTTCCAGTAGTCTCCCCTGTCCCCTCCCCCAACTTGATCCCTCATGTTCCTATCCCCATCTGCCCTCAGTCCACTCATGAAATTTTTTCTATTTCCCCTTCCCAGGGAGAGCCAGGGCCCCCGCCATGAGCCTCCTTGTTTTCTAGTCTCTCTGGGTCTGTGGATTGTAGCGTAGTTATTCTTTCTTATACAGCTAATATCCACTCGTGAGCTGAAGAGAGTAAACTTAGCTCAAGAAATGCCATTTTGTATTCTAGTAGCCACAGAGATAAAGAAGAGTTCAGTTCCACATTCCTGGCAGAGGCTTGCCCAGTTCTAGGAGAGAATGATCTGGACACCTGGATGATCCAGGTGGAGTCCAGGACTAAAAAGAGTCTTCCATTTTAGAGAACTATGCAGAATTAAAGCAGACAGAGCCCTAAGAAAGATTTCCTCACCCAGTTCCCAGAGACCATTGCTAGAAACTGCTGTTCACAGAGGGGCAGCATGACCTAACTTCCGACTACAGAATCCATACCACCCTGACCCTGCTATCTGACCACCAAATGCTGTAGTCAAAATACACCACCATCATTCCTGGGCCCAGATTCAAGGAGAAATTCCCCAGACTAGCTGTCAGCACACAACCTTGTACTAGAGTGACCCCAAATTGTGGTTTTTCCCTTTAAAAGTGGCTGTTAAGCTCTCCTTGGGAGCCCCTCCTGATCTTGCTATGGCAAGAGCTGGACTGAGTTCCCTGCCATGGCCTGTATTTACATCAATACACCTTGCTATTGCATTCTGCTATGTCTTTGTCACTGGTGATCTCTCTGGAGTCACAACTTTGGGCATAACAGAGTGAGTACACACCATGTTTGTCCTTCTTGATCTAGGTTACCTCACTCAGGATGATTTTTTCTAGATCATACATTTGCCTTCAAATTTTCTGGTGTTTTTGGTTTTAGCAGCTGAGTGGTTTTCCATTGTGTTAATTACCATATTTTCTTTCTCCATTCCTTGGTTGAGGGACATCTCGGTTGTTTCCATGCTATGACTATTACAAATAAAGCTTCTTTGAGCATAGTTGAGCAAGTGTCCTTGTGGTATGATTGAGCATCCTTTGAGTATATGCCCAATAGTGGTATAGCTAGGTCTGGGTCTTGCGATAGGTCAATTTCCAGTTTTCTGAGAAACCACCACACTGACTTCCAAAGTGGCTGTACAGATTTGCATGCCCACCAGCAATGGAGGTTTGTTTCTCTCTAACAAGAGCTGTTGATTGTGGTTTTGATCTTAGCTATTCTGACAGGTATAAGAGTCATTTTGATTTGCATTTTCCTGATGCTTAAGGATGTTGAACATCTCCTCAAGTGTTTCTTATCATTTGAAATTCTGTTGCTTAATTCAATTGACATCAGAGCGGCTTTATCCAGCAACTGATGGAAGCATATGCAGATCCACACCAAACAGGAGGCAGAGTTCAGGGGATCTTACAGAAGAGATGGAGAAAGGATTGTAGGAGCCAGAGTAGCCAAGGACACCTCAAAACTCACAGACACAACTAACCTGTGCTCATAGGAGCTCACAGAGACTGAATCAACAACCAGGGAGCCTGCATGGGACTGACCTAGGCCTTCTGCATATATGTTAGAGTTGTGTAGCTTGGTGCTCTTGTGGGAGTCCTAAAAGTGGGAACAGAAGCTGTTTCTGACTCTTTTCCAGCTTGTGGGTCCTTATACTGGATCACCTGGCCCAGCCTTAATACATGGGGAAATTGGTGGTCTTACTGCAACTTGATATACCATGTTTTGTTAATACTCATGGAAGACCTGCTCTTTCCTAAACAGAAATAGAGGAATGGATTGGGGGGTGGAAACAGAGAGGGGGTTGGGGGGGAAGGAGGAAAGGAAACTCCAGCTGGGATATATAATAAATAAATAAATTTATTAAAAATGATAAAAATAATTACTTAAACATTTGGATGTATTTGCTTTCCACAGGACTAATATTCCATTCCTAGTAGTTCTGATTTAGGTAGATAAACCAACTTTACTGAGTTTTGAAACCAGAAACTGAATATCATTTTTACACCAAGGTTTCTCAACCATGATGTTATTGACTATTGAGCTAAATAATTCTTTGTTCTGTGTGGGAGGGCTAATGGGGGAGCTGTGCACATTGTGATGTGTTTGTCAGTATCCTTGACCTCTACCCACAAGTTGCTAATACTCATTTTTGACTGTGACAATAATGTTTTGGACATTGCCAAGTAGCTGTGTGTGTGTGTGTGTGTGTATGTGTGTGTTAAATGAGCCTTAATATTACATGCATTCTAGTTGTATTGAAAGAAACTCAGAGCCAGATATCAGGAAATGGCTGAAATATCAAAGAGAGAAAACATCACAGTCAAATCTCACCCAGCTATCTTCCAACTGCCTCAGCCTTGCTCCTGGTTGCTTCTGCCTCTGCTGGTTTTCTACCAGACCTTAGATAACCTTCTCGACAGCTGTATCCCATCCAGTTTAGGATTAAAGGCAGAAACTCCTCTATTTGGTAGTCAGTCTTGAATTCACAGAAACACAGAAGATTCTGTCTCTGGAGTTATGGGATTAAGGGCATATGTCACCACTCCGAGGCTTTCCCTGTGCTGGGATTAAAGGTGTGTGCCACTGAAGCCCAGCTGTTCTGCCTAGATCAAGAAATTCCTGAGCTATCTTCCTAGGTTTTGACTGTGTGTTGATCTCTGGATATTTCATGTTTTATTAAATATGAACATATCACCACATCTTAAGATCAATTAGACAGTTGTTGTTACATTCAAGGTAGATGTTTCACTGTTATACTATTGAAGATATCTTACTGGTAAACACTATTGTGGTTCAGAAGATCTACAGGTGAGTAGAACTTTTGATTGCGCTCATTTCTTGACAGCTGTTCTGATGTATTCTAATAATTGAAGAGCCAGAGAAGGCTTCCACGTCAGTTCCAGTTCAATTATTCCAAGTCCTGTGTCCAAAGTATGTTGTGTCTTCAGCAATAGTTTTTTTTTCTTTAATGTTTTGGGAGACTCTTATATTCTTCAGACCAACAGGACAAGAGGTTTCCCATACCAGACACTAGAATTTTGTTAGATGAGTGCATGGCTTTTGTGGAGAGCATTATCACTCCTTTAAGTAAGCAAAAAAATATATGGACATTTGCACACACACATATATGTTTAAAGTAAGTTTATAAAATATTGTCATCTGATGGATTTTTCAAACATCTAGTGTTACTACCTCTCCTCTATTCCTCTGGCCTCCCAATTTCCAAACCTCTCCCAGTTTTCCTACTATCTCATTTCTAGAGCTTCTTATCCCCATCTACACATTTCTTTCTACTTTCCTGGCTTCTTCTGATACTTCAGGTGGTATGCTCAAATTCGGAAACTAGGATCCACAAGTAAGAGAGAACATGAAACATTTGTGTTCCTGGATTGAATACTTCATTCAATACATTTTCCAGTTGCATCCACTTACTTACAAATTTTATTACTTCATGTCTCTTTACAGTCAAATAGAATTTCATTTGTGTGTGTGTGTGTGTGTGTGTGTGTGTGTGTGTGTGTGTGTGTACTTCAGACTTCATTTACTTTATCTACTGGTCAGCTGAAAGACATTTTTGTTGTATGTATTTTCTAGTTATAGGGAATAGAGAGGCACCCAACATGGCTGAAGAAGTTATTCTGGAGTAGACATTGAGTCTTTTGGGTATATGCTGAGAAGTGGTAGAGTTAGATCTTCTATAAATTTCTTTTATCTGTCTATCTATCTATCTATCTATCCCAAATAAAAACATGGGGGCTTATATGAATTATAAATGCTTGGCCAATAGGTCAGGCTTATTACTAACTAGCTCTTGCTTTTTAAGTTAACCCATATTCCTTACTTGTGCTCTGCCACATGGTAGTTCCTTTATTAACATGGCACATTTTTCTTGTGCTCCCTCTGCATCAGACTGGTGACTCCCAACTCCATCCTTCTCCTTCCCATCATTCCATTTGGTTTCACTGCCTGAATACTGGCCAATCAGCATTTTATTAAACCAATCCAAGTGACAAATCTTTACTGTATAAGAGCATTATCCCACAGCAGACTTCTATATGTTGATTTTCATAGTGACGAGTTGAGTTTGCAATCCCACCAACAAAGAATGAGGTACCCCGTCCCCAAATTTTCACCAGTACTTATTGTCAGTTGTTTTCTTGATCTTAGTCATTCTGCTTGGAGTGAAATAAAATTACTATGTAGTTTTAAATTTTCATTTCTGTGATTGCTATGGATGTTGAACACTTCTAAAAATATTTCTTAGTAATTTTTATTTCTTCTTTTGAGAATTTTATGTTCTGATTTATAGACTAATTTTCTATTGGGCCATTTGTTTACTTGGTTCTTCATTTTTGGAGTTTTTTGTATATTATGGATATTAATTCTCTGTCAAATGTGTAGTTGACAAAATTCTCTCCTGTTCTGTGGACTTCTTCTTCACCCAATTGTTTCCTCTGCAGTATAGAAGATTTTTGATTTTATGAAGGTCCCATTTGTCAGTTGTCGGGCCTAATTCCTAAGCAAATGGAATTGTAGTCATAAAATCCCTTCTTGCCCCTCAGTCTTGTATGCTATTGCCTATGTTTTCTTCTAGTGTTTCAGGTTTCACACTGAGGTATTTGATCCATTTGAAGTTAGTTTTATGCAAAGTGATACATATAGATTTACTTTTATTCTTCTATTTGATGACATCCACTTTTCCCAGAACAACTTTTTAAAGATGCTTTCTCACAATATTTATTTTTGATATCTTTGTAAAGTATCAGAAGTGTGTAATTACATACACTCATGTTTGTGTCTTTTACTTCCTTCCATTAATCTACATACCTATATTGATGCCAGTACTATGTTCTTTATATTACTATATGTAGTAATATGTATTACTCTAATGTAGCTTGAACTCTGATGTGATAATTTGTATTGTTCAGGGTTGTTTTGTCTATCAAGGTCTTTTGTGCCTTTATATGAATTTAAGAATGATTCATTCCATTTTTATGAAAATGTTGTTGTGATGCTTATAGAGATTGTATTGAATCTATAGATTGATTTTGGGAGAATGATCAGTTTTCACATTAATTCTATCAAACCATGAGCATGGGAAGTCTTTTCAACTTCTAGTGTCTTCTTCAGTCTTTTTCTTTGGAGACTTAAAATTTACTAAGTTTAATCCTAGATAGTTCAATAGGCAGTGACCTCTTTCAAAGCATGTTCACTATTGGCATATAGGAAGGCTACTTACTAATTTTTGTAAGTTGATTTTGTATCCTTTTTTTAACTAGTTTTCCTTCCTACTTTTGGGATCTCTTGCATATAATATCATACCATTTGCAAATAAGGATAATTTGACTACTTTTCCCCCAATTATATCTCTTTAATTTCTCTCTCTTACCTGTACTTCTCTACCTAGTACTCATTATATTGAAAAGGAGTGAGGATAGAAAACAGCCATCTCTTGTTTCTAATTTTAGTGGGATTGCTTCAAATTTTTCTCTGATTAAGATGATGTTGGCTGTGTGTTTGTCACATATAGCATTTTTATGCTGAAGTGTGCTCCTTCCAGAGTCATTACAATGAAGGCATGTTGGGTTTTTTAAAAGCCTTTTCTGTAGCTATTGAGAAGATCAGGTCACTTTCAACTTTAAGTTCATTTATTTAATTTACTACATTTATTAACTTGCATATGTTGAACCATCTCTGCATCTCTAGGATAAATCTGTTATATTAAAGGGAATTAGAAATAGTTTATTCTAGAATCAAATGACCTGTAGAGAAAGATTTGAGTTGTTCCAAACACGATGTCTCAATGTAACAGTTTCAGGAAGGTTTATGTGGAACAAGAGAGTTATAAGTAAACCTATCTTTCAAATGCATCAAGTAGCAGGTTAAAGCAAAGTGTGCAAACTCTGCTTTGGGATTCAGATATCACCTGTTGACATTCTTAACTTTCAGGTTAGTAGAGGTTCTAATAATAAGAAAGAGATCACAAACAGACACGGGCAATAAATGAATATTTAGAGGGCTAAAGCCCAAATTAATTTGGCTTTGGGGCTGCAGTATTCCAATTCTCCACAATAATTGAAGATCTAATGAGTCTTACAGAGTGTTTAGTGTAGGTCTCCCTCTCTCCTCTCTCTTCCTCCCTCCCTCTTTCCTTCCCTCATTCCCTCCTTCCCTCTCTCTTTGTTGTTGTTCTGGAAACGTCAATGAACATTGCCTGTATAGTTTTCCATTTTGTTTCCAGTGTCTAGCTTAGTGCTGATACATAATTAAACTAGAATATTACTCACTATATGATATATTTTTGTTAGTTTGTTAGTTTAATAAAGTAATAGGATTTTGTCTATACAGTTTGAAGAATCCTTTCATCTAACTCTTTCTTGACTTGAGATTTAGCAATCCCACCCAAATGGGTCAATATGCTTGACAAAAATAAAGATTCAAGTGATGGTGTGTATGTGTGTGTGTGCATTTACATAATGCCAGATAGCCAATAATTTCTTTGTGCACATAGCTAAGATAAATTTTAAGAAAATTTCCAACTGATAAATGTGTTCACAATAAAAAAATTTTCTTATCATTATATTAATGCACAAGATTTCTAAAATAGCTGGAACAGCAGAGAATCCTGAACACCAAAATAAAAAGTGATTTAGATCTAACTGAATAATATTCTAGCCAAGGTCTAGTTATTTTCCCAAAGATGAGATTTTTAAGTTACAATTGGTTTTATAAGCTAAGGTAAGACTACAGGATGGGAAATGTACATGAGGTATGAAGTTCTGCCCTTGGAGTGTGACAGAAATGTCCCTGTATTTTCTTCACTGCAGAGGCAATCGATTATGAGAAGTTTTATGCCACAGTGCAGCTGATCTTTGGCCCTGAAGTGAAAAATCAAGATGTGAAATGTTTTTATAGGAAACTCTGCAACAACCCTGATGCATCTTTCGACTGGTGTGAGGTACTTGCCTTTTGTGCGCATAATTCAAAAGCAGCTCTTATTTGACTTTGTCCAGAATAAGCAATTAAAACAGTATTACTCTTGCCAAAGCTAAATATACAACATGTACACAGAATATTACTGTATCTAACAGCCATTAAGATTTAGATATAGCTCACAAGAAAGTGGGGAAAATCAACAAGTATTTAACCATAGTATCCATGAGTAATTTTTTTCTTTTTCTTTTTAGACAGCAGCTGTCTTGCACTCACTATGTAGACCAGATTGGCCTTGAACTCATAGTTTCCTGCCTCTGCTTCCCAAACTGAGATTATGCACTACTATGCTTGGTCTCGAGGAGTATCCTTTAAGACTTTTAAATAAATCCAGCAGCTTTTACTGTTGGTGCCATTTAACAATGACCAAGATTGTAACTGCTGTTATTGCATTTGACAGTGAAACATGTCATCGCGGTGGTGTTGGTCATATGTGTACAATTTCAGTGTGTTCAAATCATTGACATAGTAGAAGAGGGTTAGTCTCTTCTGTCAGTTCTTGAATTTTTTTCTAATTGCAAAATATTTGCAAAAATTACAAACATACAAATAATTAAAACAAGAAGTTCACTATCACAAATGAGGTGATATCCTAGACAAGGGAAGACATGACGGCTCCGCATGCTTGACTGACACACTTAACAATATTACAGAGTTGTTGGCATCAAAGCCCAGCTTTTAGCAGCCCTAAGTGACTATGGTCACTACCCATCCCCAACATGCCAACTAAAGGGACAATTGGTCATGAAAAACAAAAAAGGAGGTTTATTTACAATGGCCACATTGGAAAGAGGACTAAAGAGGTCCAGTGATCCCCACATCTGTGGGGTTACTGATAAGAAGTTTAAGTCTCAATAGTAGACAAGAGGGACTGATAACAAAGCAGGTCTGGTCAAGGTATGGTCCAGCCTATTACAGTCTAAGCCCCCTAGGAGGTTGGTAGGACCGTGAAGTCTCTTCCTGGGAGGCAGGGACTTCCGGTCAGCACCAGAGGTCCAGCTTTCCCCTTTCCCCAGAATAGAATTCCTGGAAATGTCTTTCTTTATGACCATTTGTTTCAGTAATATGACAGCTGAAGTGTGTAGGGTGGGGGTGGGGGACACAAGTGTCTCTTTAGACTGTCTCTTCTCCTGCCGAGGCAGTTACAATAATCAGATATTTGGAAATGGAATTTTGATGAATGCCAGACTTAGTGAAGATCTGTCTTATGTTTAGCTATATATAGACCATCACAAAGTTGACCAAATGTTTTGTTTAAAACAACAAATCAATAATCCAATGAAATAAAGTTTAGAAACATATAACGTAAGACATACCAAATCCCCAAACCAGCCAAAGCCAAAGTTACTAATTAACTTTAGGAAAAATTACAAACAAAAAAACTTCTATAGCTCTTAAGAGAATAGGGTTCCTATTGAATATTTCATAAATACACTAAAAACAGAACACGTATCCAAATCATTTTATGAGGCTAAAATAACAAAGTTGAACAAAGAAATCAAAAGTTAAATATTACTTATGAACAGAAATGCTAAAGTTTTAAATAATACTTAAAAGTTAATTCTGAGTAGAAAAATGGGGATGGTTCAGTATTAGAAAAGCCACAGATTTAACTATTTAAGGAGGAAAAAAATGCTATAATCTTTACAGAGGGCAGCTTTTATAACCAGTTTATTGGGCTCAGCAAGGCCCATTCATTTGCACACACTCCATAGATGTTCCCAAAACATGTTAGAGACAGACAGACACAGTAGCCTTAACAGACAGCTAAATGTCTATGAACCTTCACTGTTTACTACCTGACCCTTTTTCAGAAGGTTCCTGGCTCCTAATCTTTAATATTAAGTAAGATAAAAATAAAGAGGTAATTGATAAAAATCTAGCAGCTGTTCCTCCTTTTAAAAGAATTACAAAACAGAATGAAAATGAAAGGGAATTAACAGATGAAGCAGCCTGATTTTCGTCTTTATTTTTCACCTTGTGTGTCTAGAACAAATGACTATACATTTAGCAAGTTTTTAAAAAATCATACATTATGCCATAGTTTCCAGGAGTCTGGGACATGGTCCTGAGAAATTCTCATTCAAAATCTCACAAAGCTGCAGTCAGCAGTTAGCTAGACTGTGCTCTCCTGCGGAGGACCCTCTAGAAAGAATGAGTCTAAGTTCACAGGTTGCAGACAGGATTTACACCCTTGCTGTCTTAAAAAACAATACTCCCACATTCCAGCAACATTCCAGTAACTGATTTTCAATGCATTTTATGTCTGTCTTTCTCATTATTATATATACTCCCTGCCTACTAAGCAAAGGTTGAACCAGAATTCCAGTACTCTAACCTGCTTAGAAGGCTCAGGCAGAATCAGACAGCCACATTAACACATTCAAAACACTAGTGAGAAAGTTTGAAGTAAGGTCTATTCTTAAGGACTGTGTCATAAATCTCATAGATGCTTTGACAATAAAACCCACCAAAGACCTTGCATATATTAGGAACCTTTCCCAAGTACTGCTCAGGAATCCCTACCAAACTCAACTAGCTACAGACTACTGCAAGGGTTCTGCCATGGTGTCAATTCCCAAAATATGTTCAGTTTTCTTTCATCTGCCCCCCCCCAAGAATTGAAACATGACTTTAACTTATTGCTCAACTGGAGTATCAAAAGGTCTCTTGCTCTGTCTGTTTTCTGCAAGTAAAAACCTGCCCTTGATGATCAGGAGCAATTTGTTCTTTTTCTACACTGACATTCTCTGTGCGGTCCAATAGAAATGTGAGGAGATGGGTCAGTGAGTAAGGTGTCTCTGGGCAAAAGCTGGGACCTGACTTCAT
This sequence comes from Sigmodon hispidus, assembly GCA_004025045.1. Classification (NCBI taxonomy): domain Eukaryota; kingdom Metazoa; phylum Chordata; class Mammalia; order Rodentia; family Cricetidae; genus Sigmodon; species Sigmodon hispidus. The sequence goes on along the minus strand of PVIH01000812.1, from coordinate 25,529 downwards.
ATCCCCAGAACACACTTTCATATCGTGCTTCCAACAGTTCATGTGTGTCCAACCTTTTGACATTTAGTGATAACACTATCATCTATAAAGCTTGTTGCTCAATGGAGCTACAAAAATGGCAGGGAAATTCTCCTGTTCGAAGTAAGTTTACAATTTTGTGTTGTATGGCATTCATAGCTGTCCTTGGTTGCACATATCCACATGCACAAGCTTATGTCTCATGAGTTTATGAAAATATGTGATCTAGCAGGAAATAGAAATGGGAAGGAATACAAACCAACACCATAAGGCTCAAGTATCAAAGATGAGAAATTCTGTCAAGTTTCTTTTATCTCTTCTTCTCTCTCCCCTCCCCTCTCCCACTCCCCCTTTCCTGAGAATGACAAAGCAGAGGGCACAGTGCTGACATTTTCATCATGTGTTTGTGGCCAAGTTTTCAAGAGGTCTTGAAATTTGAGATGTAATTGTTTTTTGGTAAAGACTTTCAGCTTGGTTAACTGAATTTTGTGCCGTAATGTCCTGTGTTTCTGCAACCCACTATGCATTATGGCTGATGTTGTTAAAATGAGAGTGAATTGGTCTCAGGATGCGTTGCATGAAATTTCAAAGCACCTTTCCTATATTATCAAGGACAGGAGACCCAGTCTGCAGAGCACAGGTGGACTTAGGTGTGCTTATACTCTGTCTGGGTGGTTCTGGCACAATTGCACACCTCGTTAGGCCATTCAGAATAAGAATGGGAAACACTGGTTCCTCTTCAGTGAGTGTGCAATATAATAAAACTGCATGAAAACTCTGATAGGAAAGATGCCATCTGGGAAATGAATCCTTAGAAGCTAAAAAGCTACCCTCTGCCACATGGAGCTGTCAAATGTTGGAAGTGTGATTTGTCTGAGATAAGATGCACTATATATGTAGAATTCAAAAGCATTGTATGAAAAATACAAAGCATTTCACAGTGGCTTTTAATATCGATTATATGTTGAAATTATGTTTTCAACATGCCGAGTTAAATAAAATACACTAACAATTTGATTTAATTTTTGCTCTATGTTTCATGCAGCTACCGTAAAATTTAATATTATATATATTGCTTATATTTCTACTGGGCATCACAGAAAATGTCAAAATAAGAACATAATAAATTTATTCTGACCATCAAAGTAGCTTTTACTGGCAAGCAATGGAAAGATGAAGAGACCTTGTCCAGCTACATGTTAGAATACTCCAACTTTGTATTTGAAGTAGCATCTTGTTAGACACACACACACATATGCCACACACACATATATGTCACACACACACACACACACACACACACACACACACGTGTGTGTGCACGTGTGTAAAATTTTATTAATTCTTTGAAAATTGTATGCAATGTAATTTGGCCATATTTACCCCTCCCCCAATTCCTCCCAGATCCACTCCCACCTCCCCGAGTCTCTGAAACTATGCACCTAAAACAATATTAACAGACTTCTTCAATTTCAAGGGCATGCTTTTAAAAAAATATATTAAAAGAAGCATTCATTTTACATTTTTATTGACCAAAACTGCTGTTTTAGCAATGCAAGTTTCAAATCACATACTGTGAAGAGACCCAGGACTCTTAAGTTCCATACATGCCAACAGGAATGTGCACATGAAGCTCCATAGAAACTGAGAGTCTTTGAATGTAATGGAATATGATGACTGTAAAGTAAATCTGCATTTTTTTCTGTTGTACAGAGGAGGAATTTGAGTCTCATTTTCTGAAACATCTGCTCCTTCTAGTCTTACACAATCTTCTTACATCTGTACAATCTTCTTTTTGTAAATCCTAACTTCCCATTTAGTCCTCACAACAGATCTACATGCAGATTGTAGAAAACCATACTACTACCACAGTGAGGTTGAGAACAGAGAAACCCAGAACAATAACTGATTTATCTAAAGCCACATAGGAAGTGGGCTTTGGTCTCCATGTACCAATTCCAGATGCCATTATCCATTCCCAACCTTTGGGCTCCTATAAACCTTGTAGCTTTGATAAAACAGCTTATGAGTCTCTAACGTACTTTGTGCATGTGGAAGTCGGCTGAGGCCCGAGGGATCTATACAGGCTGCTCTGTCTTCATTGCAGTACATTTTCTCACCAACCATATGAGTCACCACATTGTTGTTTTGAGTCCTGCAAACTAACCTTTCAGAGCTTCAAATCTGTCATCTGTAAAATGGAAAATTAAAACTAACAAACGAAGACTCACTTCATTTCAATATTGATCATCTGTTTAATATATATATTAAAGTGTCTTATCAGTTAACAGTCTTTGATCAGGCCTTACAAGTTGGATTCATTCTTCAAAAATTAGGCAAAAGTGCACAATTCTGATTCCAAAATATAAATCTTCTTGTAACAGCAATGCTACAAAAAAGTTACAATTCTTTTTCTAAGGTTCAGATGGAAAGTGCACTTGGAAAATTTTATATTATTAGACTAGTGAACTCTTAGAACTAATGAAAACATAATCCAAGTCTGCCCCTGCAATATATAATGAGAAAAACTAAATGTAAAGAAATCTGAATGGTGTGACTTACAAAGCTCATCAGCAAAAAGACCTGGTGTACATTTTTAATACCTTCATGTTAGTCTGTATATGAAATGTCTTGACTCCCACATGGTGGGACTCTTTGGAAGGTTATGGACTTTTAGGAGCAGGTGAGTCACTGAAGGAGTGAGGTGTCTCGTGTTTTTTTTTAGCATAGTCCAGCTTCTTCTTAGTTGCTGTTTTTCTGAGTTTGGATGCAAGGTGACCAGCTGGCTTCCTGCTCTTACCACCACTCATTCCCTGCTGGCTGCCATGTCCTCCTCACCATGATGAACTATATTCTGTTGATGTAAGACAAGTACTTCTCAAATTGCTTTGCCAGATGATCTTATCACAGTGACAGGAAAAGAAACTAAGAGAGGAACTTATAAACAGAATTTTAGGAATACACTGTGAACTAATTCAAACATAAGTAATACTATACCACATGGGATTTAAAGATAAATTTAAAGTGAATTATTATAAAGATAAATTGATATTTGCTAACTTCAAAATGTTAAAAGAATGTTTTAGAGTAGATTAAAAAGTAAGCTTCTTGCAAGTTTTTATTTGATCTACCTGCTTTTCATTTTCTATACTGAATATATGTTCCTGAAGTATTCAATTTTTAAAAAAAAAAATGCTAGAAGCACAGCCAAACTCTGAAAATTCCATTGTTAAAAGAAAATTAATGTTGTTTGTTATAATATATTCAATAGTCATAAAGTATTCAGGCCAGCAATGCGCTCAAATTGTGTTACAGTTTCTAGCCTGAAATTTAAAATTTCAAGAAAGAAACTTGCAATCCTTGAGGCTACTATTTATCATAAGACAAGAAATGTTTCTCTTTGTTCATAAAATTTTCTTCTTGCAACATAACCTTTCAAAATGAGCTTTGCCACCTCTTCTGAAGTTTACCTGTTATATCTAAAAATTTTCCTAAATAATTTTCCAATTTTAGTATATGTGCTGCCGAAGCGAGCACCCTAAATAATTTTCAATGATTTGTTGTACTTGGTTTCCTTGAGACATTATTAAGCAATGTGATAAGGTATTTGTTATAAGTCAAAGTAGCAAAATTAATCACCTATTTAACATATTTATTAGCATATATTAATAATACATAATGGTCGGTTTCCTTATAATATTTTATAACATTTGTATAGTGTATTTGGGTCATATTCAGTCCCCCAATACTGTCTCTTATATCCCACTTTCTCTAATCCCTGCCCTCTTTTAACTGGTTATATTTCTACTTCTTTCATATCTTATCAAAATTGGTAATTTTGGCAGAAGTGGATGTAGCATATATATCCACATGGCTATGACTCTAAAGGATATGTGTAATAAAATGTATGACTGACATGTCTGCTTAGGCAGCAAAGCAAATGGTTTTTAACTAGTAAGAAGTTAAAGGAACATAAGTTTTATTTCTTATACTGTTCCCGAAACCAACTGCCCCATTCCTCACATGTTGACATCAAATGAGGTCCTATCTGTCATTTGGTATAATCCAAGTACATTATACTCTTCCCACCTACTGAGAAATACAATCATCCACATCCTTATTTAAGCACGGGGTGGGGGGGGTTCCTGATGATCATTTTCCAGATGGGGAAGACTCAGGCACAGAGAACTCCTGACACTGACCTGAGATCATGTGACTAGCTGACAGTATCATGAGGGTTTGAACTCATTTTCTAATCCTAAAGTGTGTAATTCTGCCTTGCAGTGGGCATTGCTCCCACACTTCTTCACACATCTCTTCTCACATACTCATCAGACACAGTCACCATCTCCACAGTGATTCTGCAGGAAGGACAAACTAGGGGGAATGGCTGTAAGTAAACTATTTGAAGTTACTGTAAGCACAGCATCTGGTATAGGATTAGCCATACCATTTGGAATTCTCCTACCCCAAGAAACATTGGAACTTATTTAACAGCAACTGAGGAATCATGGTCCCCATTGTCATCTCACCTTTTGACCTGAACATCATCATTTACATCACTATCTTAGGCTACATGGGCTGCCAAATGTTTATTGTGCCAAAGAGTGTTTATAAAATGAGGGTGTACAAAAGTGCCTTCCTTCCTAAGAGTCCTGGTCCCCCATTGTGCAATCAGTCACCATTCTAGGTAATTGTGAAGGAATTTGCTGATGGATTTAAGGGACCAATCACTTACTATAGAAGATTATCCCAGATTACCTAAGCATTTCAAAGTCCTTCCAAACAAGATAAAGAGGGGAAGAGTCCCAAACATGAAGGTGACTTGGAGCTCTCCTGCTGTTGCTGAGGAACGACTTAGGTCAAGGACTGGATAGATGGCCTTGAAATCTAGGCAATGTCAGCTGACAGCTGACAGGCAGATCAGCCTCATGACAACAGACCTGAATGATTGAAAACCTATTCTTCCCAAAGACTCCAGTAAACACACATCTCTCCTATCTCTTTGACTGAAGGCTGCTGAGACCTATTTTGGACTCAAATCTATGAAACTATGGGTGATAAAGAGGCTTTCTTTAAAGTCAGGTTTGTGACCATTTGTTTCTGTAGCATTAGAAAAAAAAAACAAGTAATAGCTGATTGGACTGAGGAGGTGCCTCAGTGGGTAAAGAGCTTATTGTATAAACATGAAGACTTGACCTCTGTCTCCAGCATCCACACAAAAGTCAGTGCAGCAGCAGAGCATGCTGTAACCCAATGCTAGTGAAGCAGAAGCGTGTGGATCTCCAGAGCTTTGTCCAACAGCATAGCTGGATGGGAGAGTTCCAACCTCAGTAAGAGACGCTGTTTAAGAAAATAGCGATAGAGGAAGGCATTGATATTGACATGTCTCACACACATACCATTCAAAATTCCTAATTTTCTTTAATATTCTTATTAATAGGCAAAAAATTTATTTCTGCTCATTGATAATTTAATAGGAATTATTTTGTTGCTGGTGGTTTTGAGATAGACTTCTGTGTTGTCCAGGCTAGCTTCAAACTGGTCTCCAAACATCTTATCTCAACTTTTCAATAATTGAAGTTACAGGTGTATGTCACTCTACCTGGTGTATAGCTGCTAACATTTTCCAAATGCTTCTGATTTTGAAACTTTCACAATTTGACGATTTATTTGAAAAGATCACTTTTCATAGTCATATCTTCTTATAGCAAGGTAGCCGATCTTCAATTGACATCTGGAAAGTGTGCCGTTAATAAAAAAAAAAAAAAGAACCTGAAATCTTTTATATTCCAAAGCTTCCCTCTGCCAGGATGAAAAATCTGATCCAGCAAGATTGATAGATGATGGTCAAGAATAGTCATTTATGGTGAACATGCATAGCTGAGGCCCTGTCCCATGAAGGTTGACTTTATTTTCAAACAAGGGCAAGATGGTAATAGATTGTTCATTCTGAGCAAGGACAACATAGTTGCTCCACGAAAAAGATGTGTTCCCCAGAAATCACTCATCATCAGTGAAAAGTGTGTTGAATGCCAAAGTGTCCCTTGTTTGCAGGAGACTCTTTTCTCTGCCATCAGGGGAAAAAAAAAAAGAAAAGAAAAGAAAGGTGCCTTTCAACTCAGGATTTTAATTCAGCCAATGCAGAATCGGTTGTTTCTTGACAGCCAGCTCTGAGATACTGTTTGTGTTTACTCTGTTTGGGATTTTAGATCTTTGGCTATTTCTCCTCCGATGAAGATTCTCTTACTACACAAATGGATGAAGAAAATATGGTGTTCCTTGTGTCCAGAAAACAGCGAATTGTAATTTCAGGTGACTTTTACATTTTTTTTCTCATTAGTTTGAATTTTAGTATTGTTCTCAAAACCGAGTTCCCAGAACAGAATTTCCTTTCATTTCATATACTCACTCAGTTCTTCATAAGTAACAGTTTGAGCTCAGTTTCCAGAGAAACTATCTGCAATTGAAACTGGATGGTCATCCTTGCTCTGAACGACACTACTGAATGTGAGTGTGGAAAGAAGTTAGTGTGTGAAGAGGCTCAGACCTCCAGTTAAGTCTCTAAGATGGCACCCTATTAGCTGTCACCAGAAGGAATTGGCTGTTGTTAAAATATTCTTGAAGATTTCTCAAGTGAAGCTCCTCCCAATCTGCTATGCTTCATTCTTCTGTAGACAGTTTCTCTGAAATGGAGTTTGAGCCGGTCATGGGCAGGTGTTAGCACATCTTAGGACCTTCCCTGTTTGTAGATGTCATGTTGTTGTTGTTGTTGTTGTTGTTGTTGTTGTTGTTTTCAAATTTGACCCTGGGACTTGGGTGCTCCCATTCCTCTGCACTGTCTACACTTTGGTGTTTCTTTCCTTTTCATTCACCCTGAGTGGAAAAGAATCAGGAGAGATCAAGCCTAGAGCCTCTTCCTGTCTCTCAGCATTGAATTCTGTGAGATGAAGGAAGAACTCTAGGTTGAGCCTGGTGCTGCTCCTTGAACAAATGCATCTCAGAGTGGGGATGCAGCTCAGTTGGAACAGTATGTACTGTGTGGGTCAGAGACCTGAATGCTGAGGACACTGCAGTGAAGAAACAGACATACCTCCCCAACCTCATCTGTTATTGTTTTTTGTACGTGTGCCCCTGCTAACTGGGGCACAGATTTATTTCTGTTCTTCTATAAGTGTTTGCAATGATAAAAGTTATTTTACCATAAGCAGACCATGGTGATACACACCTGTAATCCCAGAACTTGGGACATTGAGGCAAGGGGAAAGTCACAGGTTCAAGGTCAGCCTGGGCTACACACCAAACTAAAGTCAAAATGAACAAAAATTAACTTGCCCTGAGAGGTGTTATGGATGTAGCTTTGTCCTTCAGCCTGCAGGTAAGCATAGAGGCATCAAAGTATCTAGTGTTATTTTCCCAAATGCACAAAATGTTTTTAGAAGTCTTAAAATAGCCTGTAAGCAGTTTGATTATTTTATAATGGAAAGCCTGAGATTGTGTTAGAACTTTAATCTGTGTAAACAACAACAGGGACACTTCAAAGAAAAGACCACTAAGAGATTTGAAAAACCTCAAAGTAGAAATGATTCCAAATGATGCTTTGAAAACTCATTCTCTGTAAAATGTGCCCATAGTTGTCTGTGTGTGTGTGTGTGTGTGTGTGTGTGTGTGTGTGTGTGTGTGCACACTGTGAGGAATGTGGGTAGATATCAGGGTATGAAGTTGCAAATTGTTTGGGATTTCACACATTATATTTAGCTGAAATGTTCTATAATCATATTTTGTCTCGAGGAATAATTAAAAAACAAGCAGTAGTTAAAGGGTTTTTTTTATGGCTTTATTTAAGTTTAAAGTAACTAGGGGCTTTTAGTAAAATGCTGGCTGCCTTTTTTCCTATCCTTTTCTTGTTTTAGATCAATAACAAATGAATTTTAGGACCTCTGGGAGTTGACATTAATCACGTGCTTTTGACAGGTAGTCGAAGACGAGATGTGATCAAATGCATCGTGAAGGTCCCACAGCTGGATTTATTGATAACGGCATCACAGAAAGGATTGATAACAGTCTTTAACAGTCAGGTAACTTGAAAGCTTGCCCCTCTCTTATTCTGTTCTGGTGTTTGATCTATGCATTATCAAAATTCTTTAGAAAAATACAACAATATTTCAATATTAAGAAATAAAATAGGAGGGTCACTGAGCCCTGGGGTGATTGCTGAGGTTTGATAGCTGCATTTGGTAGTGTTTCTCAGGAGTGTCATAGTGAATCACATGGCATCTACCACCTAAAGGGTTGATCTGGATAATTATCCAGATAAAACCCTGAACACATGCCAGTCAAGTAATAGAAGATGCTATGGGGACAGTGGACTTTGGGGAAATGAAATGTCTCCAGTGTCCCTCATTTTCTGTGATGTCGAATAAGGAACTTCATGGACCTCAAGTCTTCACGTTGAGCTAAACAGACTATGAAAATCAAGTTCAGTGATGAAGTAGAAACATGAATATCTCAAAAGACTGTGTGGCAGTGTGTCCTATAATCATCAATGTGAAAACAAGAGATGCATTGTTTATTTAAATACAAAGAGTTAAGATTCAAAATTCATTTTTAACTAAAGACAATGGACTATTTTATATATAAGAAAATGTATTTGAAATTCTCATCATTTCCAAAATCAATTTAGTCCTTCAGTATCACTCAGCTCAGGGAGTTTTCCAGAAGATCACAGCTAGGACAAGAAGATTGCTAGGGAGGGGCCATCTGGGCACTGGACTTTGGGTGTGTGGACAGAGTCTGCTGTCCAGCATACTACAGACATAGCTGGCTGTGGTATTTAATATCCCTAGGACCTAGACCTCATCCAGAGCAATAGACTTTTCCTCCCCACATAGTTGTGCTGATTGATTGGCTACATCTAATGTGCTAGACTCTTTGTGAGCACCCAGCAAATTCTGGACATTAAAAAAAATAATAGTCAGAGAATCATGGCCTCTTTTTACACAAATTCCTTTTCCATCTTTTTCTTTCTCTCATAAGAACATTGTTCCCTTCTCAATATGGACTTTTATATCTTCAAAATTCTGGCTAAGATGAGATCTGTAAAACGGGGTGAGGAAGAAATGATTGTCATTGTAAAGGAGTCCTTGGTTATGGGGAAGTGAAGTTTCTTTTTCTGAGATGCTTCACAGAAACCCCTAACAAAATAGACACCACCGAAGGAGTTTATAGTTGAGCTCGTGGAAACTCACAAACACACAGAGTCACTCCAGCTTCTTATAGAATAATGTGACAGAATCCTAAAACATAAAGAAAGAAAGAAAAGAAGAAAGAAAAAAGTAGTTGGAGAGATCAAAGATGTGGCAATTGCTATACAAACATGGTCACCTGAGTTGGAATTCCAAGTACTCAGATAAAAATAGCATGTGCAGCCTCATGGGGCTGTAACTACAATTCCAAATGGGGGATTAGAGACACTGGATACTGGGATCACTGGGCAGCCAGTATAGCTGAATGTGGGGAGCTTTAGGTTCAGAGAGAAACACTGTTTTAAGGAAGTGTATGGTAATAGAGTGGAACTGATGTCTCCTTAGTCTTCCACGGGTACATGCACATGTACAAGCATCCACTTGTACACACTTTTAATACCATAAGTTCACATTCTTGCCCCGCCTCGACACACTCATATCATACAAATGCACACAGTGAGACTGGAGAAGAACAGATTGCTTTAAAATCATGTTAGGATTTGATACACTAGAAACAAATAATATTTTGCATGTTACATTCCTGGAGGAAATCTTGTGAATCCCTGTGTAGCTCACAGGAATTGCTTTTTAAATGCACTCATTAATAACTCTTTTAATAAGTATATAATTTCGACTTTACCTGAGGAATAAAGTTGAGGTTTTTCTTGGTGATAACAGACAGGAAATATCATTAATAACAATTCCTGTAAAGGCTGATGAAGAAAGAGAGAGACCTGTGAGTTGTTCTCACTGAACTTGCATACAGGATACTATATTAGTTTCTTTTCCTGTGGCTGTAACAAAATATCCAACAAAAACAATTTAAGAAATGGGGAAGGGGATTCTTCTGGCTCATGATTGGAGCTAGGGTCCATCCCATTGCTCAAATCAAGGCAACAGGAACTTGAAGCAACTGATAATTCACCGTCAGGGGACAGAACTGAACATTGGATGCTACTAAGTTGAATTTTCTATAGTCTAGGCTCTCCCTTTAGGGACTGGTCCCACCCACAGAGTGGTTAAGATGAGTCTTCCACACATCAATTAATCTAATCAAGACAATCCTTTACAGGCATTCTGGGAGGAGGTAAGCTTTAACCTAGATCATCCCTCCCAGGTGTACACCCCTCTCAGGACTCCAACCACCACAGAAAGTGAAAGAGGAAACCGCAGTGCTCTGTCCTGCTGCTAAGCACCTACCTCTCCAGAAATAAGACCCTAAATGGAAGGCCTCTTGGCACTCTTCTGATGAAAGATGGTCTGTGCTTCCATGAAAAAACAATCCCGGAGTTCTCCATATATGTCTTCTTTGTTCATATGACCCATTCCTTCAGGGAAGCCATTTCCTAAGACCATCTGAGTGTGCAGAAGAATATGCATTATTGGGGTACCTCAGCTGCTTGCCTTCATCTTGGCAGCAGGTCATCAGGTGTGAGAGACACCGCTACCTACTAGTTCTCTGAACAGGACATATCTATAACACTTATCTCAGCATCCAGGACAACGTTCATAGATGCTTAAGTGGAGGGCCACTAGATAGAATGTTTTAAAGATACCATGTAACTTGAAGTCTCTCAAATGAGACATACTGTCCTTTTGTACATTGTCCCTGTGCCGCTATTGCTCTGTTTAGTGCTCGGTGAGCCACTCTTGGCCTTGTTGTATTATTTGCAGTTCTAACTTTTGATAACAAATGTTGCTCTAAATAGCTAAAAAAAAAAAAAAATGAGGTGTTTGCATATGGAAGGAACAAAATAACAACAACAACAACAACAATAATAATACTGAGAGGAGAATCACCTACTAAGCATCAATCTTAGAGGTGGAAGCCTTGCTCCCTGAAAACCAAGTTGTGTTACTTGACAGAGTTTGGTGAATCTGAGGAAGAAGTCAGGAGAAAATTCTCTCAAAAGGTCATAAGACAAGTGAGGATAGACGAGGGAGATTGTGTGTTACCATAGTTTTCTTATTCTTACTGAAGATTCTAACTCGATTTCATCTTTACTCACAGATGAAAATTCAGACCAGCACTAGTGTGACAGTAAGTACATGAAAAGATTTTGAAGTAAGTCATAGTTTGTGGTGTTCTCCACAGTTTCTCCAAAACCTCAATGAAGTCCCTGCTTAAAAAGGCTCTGCATATAAAGGGCTAGAGAGACAGCTCAGGGGATGAAGTATGTAAATGTGAGGACCTGAGATTGAATCCCCAGGACACCGTAGTGTGTATCTGATACTCCCATGCTTGTATTATATGAGGATAATATGGGAAGTGGAAACAGGAGAAATCCAGCAATCTTGCAGGTCAGCTCAGCTGGTACATGCAGCATTGAGTAAGAAACTCTGTGTTCTCAACAAGAAGGAAGGTTAAAACTGACATTTGAGGTTACCTTACATCCTCTACCTATGCGTCATGACATATGCCTCGAACTCACACACAAACATACAACCTATGCAGAGGTTCGTAAAACTGTTTAAAAGTGATATTTAAAGACTGTGAATTTTACATTTATTGACTAGACTCAAAACTAAGCCTTGAGTAACCGCAAAGACCCAAGTGCTCCTTCCTGGAGTTCAGTTATCTGCAGAGAATTGCTGGGAAACTAGTGACTTCTTGGAATTTTAATTAAGACCTTCTGAGTTTTAATTAAATGTTGTTTTAAAAAGTTGGCACCCCAAGTTACAAGAATAACGTGAAAGTAATTTGAGAACATTTTCAGCTTGAAAAATGCCATAAAAATTGGAGTGCCTTTCTGTAATTTTTATTGCATGTCACTAGTATGTACAGTCACCTTTCGGGAGATGGAAAGCTAGGGTGGTTTGTTTTCTGACCCACTCACACCATGCAGATTTATGAGAGATGGGGAATGCTAGAGGGAGGCTTGGGGTGGGAGTTGTTGTTGTTTTGCTTTGTTTTATCCCTGTTTGCATGTACCCAATGAATTCACTAAACTACCAAGAGACAACACACTACCTGATAAAGGAGCCCCGGTTTCTTAAACTTCTCAGCCTCCATTTCCATAATGGAACAAACCACTGGATTCTTGGTGGTTTTATGGAAAATTCATGTGCACAAAAGTTTCTGACATTTCAGGCTGTTGTTTCTGTTGGTGCTGTTAAAACTTCCAGACTTGAGTTGAGACCCAAGAAAAGCTAGTGGACCTTAGCTTATGGTCAGCTAGATCAATGATCACTAAGGGTTTTTTGTTTTTGTTTTTGTTTTCTAGATGAAAGTGTTAGCAAGGAGCAGGGCTGTAGTACTTACTTAATCAGATCCCCATTCTAGCTGCCCATGAAATAAATGGTCTCACTGACTCACAGCTCATCCAGCTGCCCTGTTCTTTAAAGGAGCCATTCCCACACTAGCTGAATCAGTCTCCAGATAGGTGGTACTGAGAAACAAGGAAGATTGGAGGCAACCTTTCCTGCCACTCCAGGAAAATACACTGTAGTCTCTTACCACATGGGATTCTACTATCAGTAGCCTGCTTCCTGCTCCCCAGAACCTTGAGGTAGAAGGAAAAATACTGTGGTTCCCAATCCCCTCTGTCTTATGGAGACTAAACCTAGGGTCTGGTGCATGCTAGGCAAGTGCTTGAGAATCATCCTTAGTGCTACAGCTTCCATCTCTGTGCTTTCTGTCAGGATACCTCCTGGATTACGGGCTGTGATTACCTGGGCCAGCTAAAGCGAATCGTTGCCACTACGGAGAGGACCATCATCGTCTGGGATTATAAAGCTCAAGGGAGCAGCCAGGTACTGACTGTGCCAAGAGAAACGGTAGAAGGAAATGAGACTGTCATGTTCAGTTCCTGGAAGGATACGAGCCCAGCCACTGTGTAATGAAAACCCGTTAGAACGTGAGAGAAGTTACTAAGTAACCCCTTCAGAAGGAGCTCAGCTTCAGTGTCCCGTAATGAAAGGGAGACGTGGTTTACTTTTAATGCTTTTCCTTTCAGTTTCTGCCCTTACTATTGAATTTAAATTTTATGGTGTTTTCTGCGGTTGGGTGGCAGTCTCCCCACACCACTCAGTCTACTCTCGACGGTATACTCCTCGCTCTAGGCATCCTCTTGCTACCACAACAAACTCGGTTGCTCTTTTATGTCCTTCTACAAGTCCAAACATTATCTTTTTGGTTCTGCTTGTTATCAAGTGCGGAGCCTTTCTCCCCAGCCAAGCATCCTAGGAAAGGCATACTTTATAAAAGTCTCATAGGATTGTAGCTGACTCAGAAACCCTTGTCTCAGAACACTAAACCCCTGGCTCTGGACTTGGTGTTCTCTTGTTCAGGCTGTCCTGTTTGCACACTTTATTTTTAACTCAGAGAAGCCTCTTCCTTATCTCTAGGCCCTTATGATTCCCTCCTTCCTGCCTGCACCCTAGGTGGGACATTTGGGCACCAAGGCCATCTTTGCCCCCTGCTGGCTTCCAGCTGTAACCTTCAACTTGGAAAGACATTGCCATCTTTTCTGCTGCACACTGTGGATGAGCACTGCTGGGAAAACATAAACCACAGGACCCCATTACAGAGCAGAACCTGCAAATTCAGCAGAGCTGTCCGTGGTTCCCGCTAACCTTCTAGCCCTAGCCAGCTGGTCCTCACATTCCTCTCAATACTCTCTCACTCCCCTGTTCTCCCCAGGTCCACTCCCTCTTGCTTTCTCTCCTTTTCTTTCATCTCCTCCTCTTTCCTCCCTCTCTCCCTCGATGAACACCTCTGTATCTGACACCCCCATCTCCTGTCGTGACAGTTCCTTTGCCATTAATCTTCTAATCCTTCCCTTCGACTTATTATCTTCCCACCAGTTTAGGTCCCAGATCAAAGGTCACCCTCCACCCTACCCCAGTACTGCCTCTGCCTGATATGGGCTCCATCTTACTCTCTCTGGCTCCCCTACTCGCCCGGTAGCTTCCACACAGTGAGAAGCTTTGCTGAGCTCATCTTGTACAGCCCACCTAGAATAATGACTGGCACCTAGTTAGTGCTCAGTATACATTAGCTGGTGGTTCAGGGGACCTCTAAACAGCTCTCCCTCAGTCTAAGGAAATGGAACAAACACCAAAAATTTAAATCTACTTTTCTTCCATCTTAAGACAATGAGTTCTGGAAAAGCAACAATAGCTATCTAGCTTAACAAACCCATTTTACAGTACTTAAATATTTAGGGATAAACTTGGATGTTAACATACTTTCTTTCTGATAATTTTGTATAAAATTCATGGGTATTGCCGAGCACGGATGAGAGTCTCTGAGCACAACCTCCCAGTATTCCATAAACCAGGCATGGTTGGCAACACACCTGGAATCCCAGCCCTTGGGAGGGAAAGATGAAGGTGGGAGGGGAAGTAGTGGATGGGGGCTAGGGGTGGGGGCCAGGGATTTAAGATCTTTCTAGAACTTAGGGAGTCTGAGGCCAGCTCAGTATTTCCATACAAAGACAGGAGAAGCCATTCTCAGTTGCAATTCCTAAGATCCCGTCTTCATGCAGCCAAGAGAGTACCTCTCAATCTTCCCACAAGAAAGAACCAAAAGCACTGAGCTCAGTTCACAACTCTCCCTTTTATTTGGTTAAGTTTTGCCTAGATTTTCCAAGTTCTTATATTAGTACTGGATCTAAATGAGAAAAAAAATTAAATGTTTTTCTTTATTTCCACCAACACCTGTGTGTGTGTGTGTGTGTGTGTGTGTGTGTGTGTGTGTGTGGTGTGTCAGTGTCTCTGTTTGTGAGTTTGTATGATTCTGGGGATGGAACTCCACACCTGTGCATGCTGAACAGGTGCTCTGCTACTTGCTACTTAGTTAAAACCCCAACAATGTCTATCAGCTACAGAATAACTAATTCACAACATTCCTGTGTTTCCAGGAGCACTATTTTGTCATCAAGCCCATGGACCACTGCTTGTTGTGTGTGTGTGTGGTACCTCTACCTGATCAGCTCTGCAGGGATGATATACTCTTGGGGGATGATGGTGGATTTGTGAACAGGTTCACTGTAAACAGCGATGATTTTGGATTAAGGCAGGCAAAAACAAAGAAGAAATTACAAACTCAGATCCTAGACTCTAAGAACTTTAAAAGGTAAGGGCATCACAGAATAATACTCCCTTTGCTCTAACAATTATGGACATTGTTCAGTTCTACTCATTTACAGTGATATGAGATGCAAGACCCACAGTGCTTTTGAGAATCAAAGTAATGTCTAATCTAGCCTTGGAGGTATACACCTGTCATCCCAGGCTCTGGGAGGCAGAGGCAGAAGAATTATGAGTTTGAGGCTAGTCTAGATATATATGAAATTCCAGGCTATCTATGTTACATAGGAAGACTTTGTTTTAGTAAATTTAAAAACAAAAGAAGATATGCTTCTCATTGCAAGAAACTTCCAAGACAATAAAGAAAGCTTAATTAGCAACTGAAATTCCATCTACGTGTTGCTGGCAGTTAAAATCTGTAAGTATCTGATAGACTGAGTTAAACTAAAAAATGATATCATAAAATAAACTACAAAATGTATACTTTTTGTAAACTTTTGTGAATTTATGACTACTTCCTGGCAATTGAATAAGAAAGTTTGTAAATATAAAAGCAATAGATATAGTTTTTTTAGCTATAGATTTTAAAGAAAATAATCTGATAAATTTACCTATCTGCCAAATTGTTTGGTAGAGCTTAAAAGAATAAATTTAAAAAGAAAATATCCTGTAGT
Organism: Sigmodon hispidus; assembly: GCA_004025045.1. Lineage (NCBI taxonomy): Eukaryota > Metazoa > Chordata > Mammalia > Rodentia > Cricetidae > Sigmodon > Sigmodon hispidus. The sequence goes on along the minus strand of PVIH01000812.1, from coordinate 9,559 downwards.
AAGCATTTGTTACAAATATGAGAGACAGAGTTGGTACTCCTTAATAGATCTCAGAGTTCCATTTAAAAACAAAAATTCTCCTGGGCCAAAGTGATGGCTCAGTAGTTAGGAGCATGTACTGCTCTTGCAGAGGATCATCATCAATTTGCCAGTAGCCATCCATGTTGGGCAGATCACAGATGCTTGTGATTTCAGCTCCAGAGGACCTGACACCCTCTTCTGTCCCCAGTTGGCACGTGCACTCACATGCACCCACACATAGACATAAACATTATTATTGTAGCACTTGTTTATTTGTACTGTGTGTACCCATGAATCATCTGTTCATGACCTTTCCTCAGAATAATTGCTGCTACATTGAATTAAGATTAACCATGTTGCTGGAACTCTAAGAATAACACAGTCAGAAAGACAGCTCCATTTTCTGCCCTTTACATCTGGGCTGTGTTATATAGTCCCTGTGTGGTGTGCTGTCCTGTACACTATGGCTTCTTATTTTAGTCATGATAGACCCAGATAATAGAACCTTTTCCCCAATAAGAGGTGGGCTCCTTGTCAGAAAGGTTCATGATCCCGTCAGTTCCTCCTCCCATTAGATAGATAGGTCAGAAGTGAGAATGGGGCTGGACTGGGGAAATTTGAGGACTCGAGGTATGGCTGAATGAATGTGACCCTACTGCTTCCTGATGAGCATAATTTTTACACAGACAGTCACCATGTCATCTGTTTAGATCTTTTAAGACTAAACTGCAGATACAGGATGAGTATTGAGGCATTTTTTTTTCTGTCAAGGGATGCTAAATCCTAGTAGAAGGGAAAATTATAAGACAATAAGGACAGTTAATTTTTATTGAAGTGGTCATTCTCAGAATTTTTTCATTTTGAGTCAGTAAAGGTGTGGTCAGAAAACATTTATATGGAACATTGAACAAATTAGAGAATTAGCCAATATCAAGAGTTCAAAATTTAGAATGGAACAAAAGAAACCTTCTCCTCTACCGTGCTTCCTTCCATGCTTCATAACCTTGATACCTGGAGCTACAATGAGTTTGTTCTTCTACAAGAAGCCTTGTGATACCCAGAATCTTATGCTAATCATATATGGACACTCAGAAATCTTTCATTAAAGTAAATATAAAATGGCCAGTACTATACTTAGATCCTTCTAGATTATTATTGTCTCATTAGTTCTTTTTTTGTCATTGTAACAAAATATCTGAAGAATTAACAGGGAAAAAAAGAGGTTTTTGTTGTTGTTTGTGGTGGTGGGTTTTTGTTGCTGTTTGCTTTTTTTTTTTTTTTTTTTTTTTTTTTTTTTTTTTTTTTTTTTTTTTTTTTTTTTTTTTTTTTTTTTTTTTTTTTTGCTGAGTTTAAAAGGGATTCAGCCCATCATGAAGAGATGTGCATGGTGGCAGGACCTTGAGCTTGTCACAAGTCTGTTCTCAGGAGGCAGAGGATGCTGAATGCTGATGTCCATGCTTTTCTTCCTGTATCCCGGTCCATGGAATGGTCACCTTACTGATGGCGGTTCTTCCCTCCTCAGCTGAACCCCTTTACACATCATGCCTGGAGTTTTGTTTCCTGAATAATTCTACATCTAATCAAACTGAGTCACATCTTTACTGCCAAAGTCATAGCTCAAGATTTAACAAGAGTCGTGTAAAGTTTTTTTGTTTTGGTTTGTATTTTTAATATGCCGGGTTCAGACCAGTTAAATAGGTGAAAACGGTGTGATGCTTCAGGCTCCAGTGTACTTGTGAATTAAGCACAGGTCAGAGTAATAATCTGATTCAAACCAAGTGAAATGCTGAATAGAAAACAATAACAACAACAACAACAAACCTCTGTATGTCTAATATAACAACTCTCCCCCTTTTCATTCCCAGTGTTAAAAGGAAACTGCATAATGACTGGGTTATGAAAATCAGATACATTCCAGCTCTCAATTGCTTTGGATCCTGCTCCTTAGACAGTGTCCATTCATTAGTTTTGGAATCCTTGAAGAGACTTGAGGACAATTTGTAAGTATAATAATGAATCTACTTGAGCATTTCAGGATTTTCACAATGATAAGCCCATCCCAATTTTATAATGTTTAGAGTGGTTTTCAGAAATATTAGAAGGTAACTATTCCCTTAGTTTGGTAGGTACAATTGGACTTTTAGGGAAAATTAAAGTCAGTCATATAAATCTAAATGTGGTAAGTCCTCTTCAGAGTCATTGCACCCAATTGTTGTTTAGTGGGGACCTGGGAGGTAGTTCAGAGCTGAAGCACATGCCTAGCATTTATGGGACCCTGAGTTCCATTACTATCACTACAAAGAATTGTTCACTTATCTAGTGTATTAGTTAGTCAGTAGACCTGTATTTATATTTTAAGCATTATTTTATTGGTAAAAGTTTATACTTCAGAATCATTTTAGCTAGCCAACAAACTGTGCTTATGATCTGTGTGTAGCCAATCATATTTTATCAACAATAAACATCAATTTGTGTTCTTATAGAACTGTTGAGTTTGAGTAATATCTAACTCATTTTCAATCTGATTAAATATACTAACTAGTTATTGTATTTGAAATTTTAAAGTGTTTAAGATTATTGCTATAATAGACAAACTTCAAAAGCATTCTCAGGGACAGAAGCTGAGTGAAAAATCCCATATCCTACTCATTTATTTGATACACCTCAGGGACAGACTTACAGAGACAAAATGTAGATCACTGTTGCCTAGGGCTGATAACAAGAATGGGAATCTCAGAATGGGAATCTCAAATGGGCACATGGGAAATTTCTAATGTGGAGAAACTCGTCTTAGTCAGGGTTTCTATCACTATGATGAAACATCAGGACCCCAAATAAGTTGCCTTGGGGGAGAGTTTATTTCATCTTACAGCTTGCACTCCATCACCCAGGGAAGTGATGATGAGAACCTAGAGGCAGAAACTGATGCAGAGGCCCTGGAGGCAATACTGTATACTAGTTTGTTCCATATAGCTTGCTCAGCCCACTTTCTTACACAATGACCTAAAATAAGAAACTGTTCCACAGCCTGAGAATTAGGCAGACTCCTCAATAGACAGCCAGAGAGAGAGAGGGGCTGTTACTAAGTGAACATGTCATATAACTTTTGCAGGTAAGTAAGTTATGATGCACCTCTATAATAGTACAATGTTTAATAAGTTTTACATAAATTTTATGATGGCTAGCTTCATGTCAGCTTGACACAGAATCATTTGGGAGAGGAAACTTTAGTTCAGAGAATGCCCTAAAAGATGGGGCTGTAGGTGAGCCTGTGAGACCCTTCTTTTATCCCTCCCTTCCTTCCTTCTTCCTTCCTTCCTCACTCTTTCCCCTCCCTCCCTCCCTCCCTTTTTTCTTTCTTTCATAGTTGGAGAACAGCTTTTATTAGGGGTGAGAAGACACCTCTAATCGTGAGTTTGAGCAATATCTACCTAACATTCAATCTGGTTAAATAGTTCCTAATAACTTATAAACAAGAAAGAACAACACACACACACACACACACACACACACACACACACACACACACACAATGCACATGCTTTTCCAGAAACCATGCAAGCAAGAGAGTTGCATAAAACATTTAGTGCTGATAAGAAAAAAGCAAAACCATCCGAACCAAAAACCAGCCTGGAAATGTGTACACTTTACCTTTAAAATTACTCTTTAAATATAAAAAATACCAAGCATAGTGGGACATTCCTGCAGTCCCAGAACTTTTGGCAGGACAAGCAGGAGTTCAGAATGATTCATGGCTACCAGCTAGTTTTAGGTCAAGCTGAGATATATGCAACCTTATCTAATAAATAAATAGATAGATAGATAGATAGATAGATAAAATATAAAAATAAAAAATTCACACTTTCTCAAACAAACAAAAGTCAAAGGAATTTGTTGTGAGTAGGCTTTCTAGAAATACTACAAAAAATTCTTCAAAGAAAGGAAATAACTTGGGTGAGAGAGTGATTCATCCATCCAAAGAGGGAAAGGCATGAAAAAAAAAATATGAAGGTTAAAAAAGATTTTATTTTCTTAACTTAAATTGTTCTAATCAAGTAGCATCTGTTACAATGTCAACAACATCTCTGAGCGTATAGGCACATATAGATGCTTGTACATAAGTTACATGACAATGAGAGCAATTCACAAGAGATTAGAGAGAAAATTAGTACTGATGTGTCATTATAAACTACTTACACTACTGTGAATTTGTGTACTATGTATCTCACAAACTCCAATACATCCTTAGGAAGAAGAAGAAGATGGATGGGACTAGAAGGAAATAGTTGATATTCAAAGAAACAAAACAATTGTAAACCTTAATGATGATAAATGAGCCAGACACAGAAGTGCTAACATTCATAAATACAGAAATTAAACTAAACAAATATCAAAAGTATAAAACGAGCAAATACCAGGGCTGGAAAGATGGCTCAGTTGTTAAGAGCACAGGCTGCTCTTCCAGAGGTCCTGAGTTCAATTCCCAGCATCCACATGGTGGCTCACAACCATCTGTGATGAGATCCGGTGCCCTCTTCTGGCCTGCAGAGACACATACAGGCAGAACACTGTACATAATAAATAAATAAATCTTTAGGGGAAAAGTACAAACACATAAGATGCTCAGTGAAAACAAACAAGCAAAAGTTAAAAAAAAAATATAAAAGAGTGAGAGACAAAGATAGAAACAAACTACAAGGGCAATGAATAAAAAATAATTAACATAGAAGATACAAATCTGATATCAACAATCACTTGAAATGCCAATAGTAAATGCCATAGCTAAGAGATGGAGATTATCTGATAATAAAAAAATAAAAACAAGACCAAATATATTACTTATAAGAAATACATTTTTAATATGTGTTTAATATATACACATATAAAAATAAATATAAATAAATAACATTAATATATACATAATAGGTAAAAGGCCAGTCAAAAATACACAAATAAAAACAACCTCTAAGTTTAAGTAAAGAAATAAGAATTAGAACTGTAATAGAATAGACTATCATCATATCTCTCAAATGACTGATGACCTTACATTTTCTTTAAAAAAAAAAAATCAATTGTGTACTTCATGCAAGACTACATTTTTTATCTTTTACTTAGAAACTGAAAATATTTTGGTCTATAATATTATCATGTTGAAAGATGAATTTAAAAGATTTATGGCATATTAAAAGTAATTTCATTCCCTGATACTAAATGAAGTTCCACAAATGTCACTTACATTATGCAACTAATTAGAGTTTTATTTCATTTTTATAATATAATTAATTGCTAATAAGTATATACTGGTGTTTTACAGAAGTACATTGCTGAAACACAAACTAATTAAAAATTGGTTCAACTGTATCTCTAGTTTGATTTCATTCTGTGCTGGCAATTCATAGCCACAGAGAACAACTGCAGCTGTGCATTGTGCAGCATATGTGCCTTGACCCACAGGACATGAGTCCTGGAAGCCTAGGTAGGGGTAGTGAGGGAATGAAGACAGGACCATCATACAGGCACATGTACAATAATGTTGGGATCAGGTAGGGTCTCTTACACTACCACCACAATCTGGAACCCTCTGAAGAGGAATTAGCTAGTCTTGGTAGGGGGTGGTGTCTCTGTAAATGAGCAGTTTAGGCTGTAAACGTCCAGGAGAACCAAGCTGCCTTTGCTAGTCTTAGTACACACTGATCGGTCATACAGAAGCACTTACACATGGACTCCCAGGAAAAGCTTTGCCATTTCTTTTTATTCTGGGCCATATGGGTAAAGGCTTTGCCAATTCCCATGGGCCACTCTCATTGGTCTTGGAATCCTCAACAGTCCATGCCTGTGTCAAAACAGACATTCATTCAGGATTTTACTCACTCAAGGTTTCCTCTACTCCCTACACACTAGGAATCTTAACAGGCCCTTGTGGTTCTGTGGAAGATGTACTTGACGTCATCTAATTGTAGGACAGTCTTTAATCAAGAAACATAGCCATCATTGAATGAATATTTATTCAACATGTTTAACTGATCTAACTGCTTAAGATCTAAGTAAAAAATCAACTATGGACATGAAATCAGGGGTATCCTGTAGAACTAGCTCTCATCAGCTGAGAGTTCAGGAGTTTGGCAAGAGTTTATCAAATACTGCCATGTCTAAAAATTAAATGATGCAAATTCACAGAACAATTATATTAAAAAAAAACAAAGGTAAGACAAATCTCAAACCCAACCTATTGCTTCTCATTACAATTTCCTAATTTTTTCAATCTCCATAAAATATAAATACTATATAACTCTGTATCTTTTACCAACTAGTGCATAAGGCTATTCCACTGGTAGTGTGAAATTAGCGACTGTGGGAATAAAATATTTCATGAAGACCTTCAAACACTAGCAAGCCAAGGCTGTCTCCCAACTTTGGCCCCAGATGTAAAGTAAACATTTACCAGCACACAGGTACATAACCATTAATGCCAAACAGTATGTTAAGGACAATGACATGGTTTAGGAATACACACAAAGCTCAAGATAGGAAATGATAATTGTTAGCTTTCTGCAAAACCCAGAGAGGTGAGATGTCTTCCAGCATGAACTAGAATGAAAGAATGAATAAGTGAATATATTTAGCCATGATTTTATCAACAAGAAAAGTTACAGCCACCAAAACAAACACTTTGTATCTAGATTTAAAAGGTTGAAGTATCCCATTTCTTCCTTCTTAAAGAATATTTTAAAGATGTTTTAATATATTTAATATTTATTGTTATTAAATATTAACATTTAATATTTAATTGGGTTGTTCCCTTTTGTCAATGATAACATGATAAAGTGAAAATAAACAAACTTCCTGTTCTGGTTCCATTTTTGGTACAGTGACAAACACCCTGAGCAAAGGAACTCTTCTGTATTCTCAGATAGTTCAGAACCTGGAATGTGAAATGGTACCATCTGCAGTGGGCTGGGTCCCCCTCCAAAGCATCCAAACCAATCTCCACAGACATGCCCTCAGGAAAATTTGATTAATAAAATTCCTCAAATAATTCTAGGTTGTGGCAAATTGACATGTAAGACTATCTAATCTACTTAGCTGTTTAACATTGTCAATTCCTAGCATTCCAGTTAGAGCTTACCTCTGCAGAGAGTCAAGCATCAGCATTTCAAACCTTGTTATTGAAGACTTCAGCCCCCCCCACATTCACCTCACTGAGCTCTCTGTTATTCTGTTATCTCGAATTTCAAGATGCATCTCCATAATTGTTTATCCTCACTGGCTATGAGGTCAGGCACCTGAGCACAGTGTACTTGGCATACACCACTGACTGCCCACAGCAGCTCTAAACCAAATCTCAGTTCCTTTTCTCAGCTGAGTCCCAAGCCTCCAACCTCCCTAGACTTTGATTGGTTTCCTCTACCACCTGCCCCAGTGACTCCTCCTCATACCCTCAATCTCCACTCTCCCAGGATGTGTTAGCCTCAAAGATACAAAAATCTAGGGCCTTAAGAGAGATTTCCAATGCACGAAAACCTTTGAAATTGTCCATGGTTACCCTTCACTTTTCTTTTTATTACAGAGGACAATGAAGTATCTGATTCTTATTAAAGATCTTTGCTCAATATCTTTGTCTTCTCCATGATCTTGCTATTCTTCCACAATGTAATTCCAATCCTCCTGGTCTCTACCTCCCAAAGGATATAGCATGACAGTCATGAGCTACCACATCCAGCTCTGGGTAATCTGTGTTGGCCAATAGTCTCCTCCATGTGATTATGTAATATCTCTTTTCCCCTCTAAGTAATTTTGGAAAGAAAACTCTTCATTCCTTGCCTACACTTGATATGCCTACCACCCTCCACAATCCTCTAGATAGCATCCAACCTGCTCCTGTGGAATCAGCTAGCCCCAGGTAGTGAGCATTGCTCATCCTACTCATGTAGAACCTGTTTTTCTAGATTCTAGAAATCTTTTTTTGTTTGTTTGTATTGTATGTTGCTATTCACTCTTTATGCCCATGAACCTTTATGTTGTGTTTGCCCAAGACAATAGAATTTTGAGGGTCCAATTACCAACAACTTTTTATTTCATTGTCTTGCTGTTCCTTGAGGATGATAGACATCTCCCACACATTAATGCTTAGACATAAGTGTACATATTCATTAGACTGACAGAGATATTTCATAGGCTCCTTGAATTCAAATGGTTATATAGGAACCAACCTTCAAACCATACCTACTGTAGCAAATTACATTTTGTTTGGTGACATCAGTAGCTGTCCATTAGCCTGACTGGATATTTTGCACCTTTATATAGGTCTTTTCTTCATTATCCCCACCTCAGCCTCCACCATTAATCACCATTTTAGGTACTGAGTCTGAGTATTGAGTCTTTTGAGTGTTTCTTCTCCTTCTGCTCCTTCTCCTCCTCCTTCTTCTTTCTCTTCTTCTTCTTCTTCTCTTTCTCCCTTCTACTTTCCAGGATCTTTTCATATGTTCTCCAGAATCACTATAACTTCTATATTTTGACATCTGCACATAGCACATTAGTGCATTTGTCCCTGCACACCCCTTCACCTTACAGTCATCCACTACCTTTTCCTTATCTCCCTATAACCCTGAGCTTCTTTCTGATTCCTGGATCACACATGTTGGGACTTTGTACATGCTTGAAGGTTAAGATTTTCTTTTTTTTATCTTTTTTTTTCTTCTTTATTTTGTATTTATCAAAAAAAACACAGTAAAAAGAATTTAAAATGTGAAAGAGTTAACAATAACTATACAGAGGATAAGAATCATAAGCATGGCTTATCAAGGGTGGAAATACAAATAAGATTGCTACACATATATTTGCTTTGTGTTCAGCTTTCCCTCTGAATTTTTTTTTCCATCCCTGTATATCCTTATTGAAAGTCTCTTCCCCCTCTCAACACATCTGGTCATTTTTCTTCTCTGCAACTCCCCATCCCCTCCCTGGGCAGGGAGCAGACAGTCCTATGGTCCCACTGACCCAATAATGCTTAGATCAGTTTCCACTTCTGGCCAAATCCAGTTCTTTCCCCACTCCCTCAAGAGTGAGTCAGGTGTTCCTATAGTTGGACTGGGGTTTGAAGGGTCAGTCCAGGGTGTTTCTGATCCCAAGCTGTTCTGTGGTTGTGGTTTGCCTCTTGGGCATGTTTGGCTTTTTTTCTTGTTTGTTTGCTTAGAGACCACTAGTGAGTGAGTACATCCCCTGCTTATCTCTCTGAGTTTGTGAGACTTCGCTCAGGAGGATATTCTCCAAATCCCTCCATTTGCCTGTGAATTTTAGGATATCATTTTTTCTTACTGCTGAGTAGTATTCCATTGTGTTGATGTACCAGTTTGTTAATCCATTCTTCAGTTGAGGGACATCTAGGTTGTTTCCAGGTTCTTGCTATTACAAATAATGCTGCTATGAACATAGTTGAGCTAATACCTTTGGAGTGTGAATGTGCCTCTTTAGGGTATATACCCAGAAGTGGTATTGCTGGGTCCTTGGGGAGATTGATTCTCAATTTTCTGAGAAACCT